>OX424444.1:11917114-12420425 GCA_949152495.1 Lasius fuliginosus
GATTCTTATACAGATTCTCTATCTAGCATCGCGCTGCCTTTCAAAACCAACAGTCTGCAATCGTTGTATTCGGAAAAGTCGGCTTTTGCGCTCGTAAAGTACTACATCGCCAGCGTGAAGTGCATTATATCACGATCGAACACGAGAACGCAGTTGCAAAGATTCAACAAAGACTTTTACGTCTGGTTGCAACAATCCGTACGAATCGCTGCGTTCTTTAATGATAGTATAAATTACGAAATGTCTAAAAATTTAAAATATCAAAATTTAAATAATGGTATAAATCACGAAATATCCGAAATAGATATCCTGCAACTTTTATGCTAAAAAAGATATGCTTAGTTCCTTTCACAGAGGCTCTTCCATTTCGTAATTGTTGACGCGGTTGCTTGAGATTAATTCTAGACAGAGAGTAAATAAAAGTATCGTTTGCATTTCAGGTGCGTCGACACCTGGACGACGAAAAGTGGTATCCGGCATTCGGGGGTGTTCTCAGAGTAATGGCCACCTTGCGAGAATCGGGTAATATTTCATGACGGTCTCGTTGCCTGTAATTTGTCGTATTTGAAAATTAACGAGACCGATATACTATTCTGTTTAAGCGTTTGCATAGCTAAGAAACTGCAGCTTCCGTAATATTTCTCTGACCATGTTTTCAATTTATGTACAACTTGATCATGCATCTCAAAGAGGAATAAAATATAAACGCGTGTCCATTTTAATCTTTTGATGCATTTCGGATACATTTACGAGGCAAAGCTTTGTATAAATGTACGTTTTATTGCATGTGTAATTTTAGAAAAAGCTTTACTTCATAATTATAAAACCACATAAAGAGAAGATAAACACAAATATTATTTTAAATTACTTTATAATATTTAGATAAAATCAGTATTAGAATGTGCAGTCTGTTAGAAAAAGGTCTGCTTCCCGTTTCTTAAACACAAATAATTTTATGGAATATTCCTTATAACTTGATGTTTCATTTCAGGTATAGGGGACGGAATTATGAAGAGTAAAACAAGCGGGACTTATCAAGTTATGCCCCAAATAGGTGCGGAACGTGCGAGTCAGACGGATGAGAGCATACTTTACAAAGGAAAGGAACAAAGTAAATTCCTCGTGAAATAATACGCGATATTTTCTTGCTTTTACATCTGTAACATTTAGTTTCTTTAGTAGTTATTTAATTTATTTAGTAGTACTTTAGTTTATTTAATAGTAATTTTTAACGATTAACAGATAATTAAGTTTTCAATTGAATTTAGGCAACGACAAAATAATGACGCTTGGCACTACGGAAATCGTGATTATAGCGATAGTATCCGCATTGGTAGTGTGGTTACTGGTGGGTTTAAGCTTAGTGTGCTACAGATTCCTCACCAAGCAATCTGAAGAATGCTCACCTTGCAAATCGAAAACTACTCCGTAAGCTGAAATGTTTTCTTACGCTCGATATATTTTTTTGGGTTATATTTAAAAAATATATGATTTATTTTCAATTCTTTATCTTATTAATCTTTTTACCGATTTTAATTCTTCTCGATTTTTATTTTTTTAATTTTTAAACCTTTAGGGGAAGTCATGAACAACATATTTTATTAAGCACAATTAATTAAATCACAACGATAGTAATAAACTAATTAGTTGCAAAGAGTCCAATTTATAATTCTACTGCAAAATTAACTTTTTATAAATTCTTTTCAAATTAACTTTTACACTCTTCCGAGATTTATAAAATTATTGGTATAATATTAGAAATAATAATATATTAATTTTGTGATATAGAAAAGTTATTAATTAAATTTTGAGCATTCGCTAAAAAACATTTTTTTTTAAAGATCAACAAATACTTGGTAATGACATTCAATCTGTTTTTCTCTTTAGATTCGCGGTTCTGTATGAGAATGCGGATTATTGTCAGCCGGATACGTGCTCCTCGAAGTCATTGCGGAAGGGCGTGCTTGAAAAATTGAAGGAATGGTGGAGAAATAGGTTTGGACGATGCCCAGGGGGATGCCAAGAGCATATGGATGAGGAACGTTGCTTAGCCGCAATCAGTTACAACAGCAAAGACAGCATCAGTAATAGCGGCAAAATTTATCCGTGAGTGTACACGTGTCTTTCTTTATTTTATATCTTATTATATTAAAATAATATGTTCTTATTAATAATATTAGATGTGATATAGTTCTGTAATCGTACTGCTAGATTAATCATTACACGTTATTCATATGCTATTACGAATGCGATTTTATTTCAAGATATATGAATTTTTGATTAATTTTATATATATGTTTGATCATACAGGCGAAAGAAGTACACTAAATCTACTTCCGCTTCGCCATCGGGAACGTTTAGAGGTCGTACATCTTATAAAGTAAGTGATTATGATTGCATTTATTCATGTGTATTCAATGTGAATAAATATATTTTGAATATATTTTTAAGCTATTAATTGCTGCAAGAGCTACACAAAATTAATGAAGTTTAACTCTTGTAGTATAAATAACGATCTATTTCGCAATATATATATACTCGTATATATATGCGATCTTTGTGTAATCATAAATTTTATTTACAGCATAGTGTTTGCTATAGTTCTGAAGGATCGACCACCTACTCCGATAGTCCAGTCAAGCCAAGGTAACAATTACATGAATTTCAAGTTTTGTGAACAGGAACAAAATATGAAGGTATCGCGCTTGCTTTAAGATATACCATTTAACTTTAGAATATTTCAATCAATAAACAAGTAAAATCTAACAGATATAACATGCTTCTCTTTAATATTAGCGTCTGCAATGCAGCATCCGTTCGTGAAAAGAAACTGCGCGAATTGTTTTATTTCGCATCCTCGGTTGCGCGGTCCTTTGGACCATTAATCTAATTTCATTACAGCTGGCCGCGTCGAAAGTACATCCATGCGCTTCTTTTCGATCGTTCTCCGTTATATGCCCGTCGTGTTCGCGCGACTGGCTCTCTTCTCCCTCCAGTCACGCGTACGAACAGCAACTTGTTGCAAGCGAGACGAAGATAAGCGACGTTGACGCGCTGCGAATGCTGAGGGGAGAATGGGAGCGCGGCGCGAAAACTTCAAACGTCGCGCACGCGTCATCTCGCGCACGCGTCATCTCGCGCATGCGCAAGCGTCTCCCGAGCGTGGATGAGATCGCGTGAAGTAAGCGGCGCGCCGGCAGTGTCGCGCGACACTTCGAGTGGTACGTGTTACGTTATCCGTGTGCATAAAGACGTGCGTAAAGACGTGCGTGAAGACGTGATAGTGATACGCGTGTTCGCGTCGCGAGAAACGCCGGTTCCTGAATTAGACAAAACCAAGAGTCAAAACCCGGAGTCACTTGTGATCGAATGGTTTCGAACAATTGTCGCGGATATTGTCTGATCGCGGTGAGACGCTCAGTGAGAAGATCCCGCGCGTCGTTCGTGTCCTCGATAATCGGTGATAGCGGAGAATTGTTAGTTAATTATCAGTTAACTCGCAATGTGTGACGCGCCGTGTGAATCGTCACTCGTGTGTTTCGCACGAGAAATCTCGGAGGACGATGTTTAACGATGTTTGACGATTGAGATAGGACAAGTTCGTTCGCGCCATTTCGTTACGCGATGAGTGCGGGCGCCATTAACGCGTAATATATCGCAGTGATATCTCATTGTTTGATGTGCGATACGCGAACTGGATACATTTTCGACGATTGTGACAAGGACAGGAACGAGAATTCGACAGGATCGAGAGGATTCGGATGAAATCGTGAGTTATTTTTCTGGCATAAGAAAAGAGTGCGCGTATATACACACGAATGTTGACATTTTGTTTTATTCCTGCGACGAGTATACGCGATTGAACCGTGTTTATGTGTTTGTACGTTGACTGTATTTTGAATATGTGTGTTCCGGCGGGTTTCTCGCGTTTCATCGTATTCGTGCGCGTCTACAATTGACTTTTGTGTATCGTGTGCTTCGTCGTGGGACAACATGGGACGAAGGAGCCACCGCCAATTATGCGCGCTGTTCTTCCTCCTCCTCTTCGCGGACATCTTGAAAGGTAAATCTTTACTTTGACATCTTATCGTTCAAAGAGAAAATAAAGCACGCCACTTTTATCGTTTGAAGAGCCAATAAAGTATGCTATAAAAAATTTAGAACTGTATAATAAGTATATGATTTTATATTTTAGAAATGTTTCTCAGTCGAAATTACTTTTTTTCTGTAATTATTTCTGTTATAAACGTATTTAACTATACTTATACATATTGTTGTTAGCTCTTCAAGATTTTTTGTGAAATTTTTGAAGAAACAGAAGTTGAAATTCTTTATTTATAAATCACGTTACAGGTTTTGTTGAATTAAAAATTTGTACTTTATAATCTATAAATCATATCATCTATCTACAGATAATAATGTCTTGAATTATCTTAACCGAATTTTATCGGGAATTGTTCAAAAATTCTATTATGTGGTAGTGTTTTAAATATGTTAGTTTATTAACAATATTAATAAATAATAATATTACTTATAATAATTATGTATTGTTTTGTTTCGCAATCTTATCAATCGCTTTATCAGCGATTCAATCGAAAGAATTCTCAAGGTATACGATAATAAAAAAGTAAACGTTTAATCTCTCCACTCAAAATTTGTGATCGGCCGATTCAAGTGTACTTTCAACTTCTGTTTTTCTTCATAAACATTCAACAAGTGGTGACAGGTCCATTGATGGCTCGTGCGAGTTAAGTTCACGAGAGCTTCTCAAATCGCCCAAACTCTGCGAAGACTTTTATCGTCATAAAATATCGAACTTTACTACAGCAATTTTTAAAATGTTGCCTATATGGTGTTTACATGTTTAGTATAGCCCTTCCCTGATTCTGTCTGTGAATAGACATATAGGTGTGATGTACATAAATCAATATTTTCAATATATTTTTGCAATATATTCGTATATATATTGATATATATAAATTAATTGTTAATTGTTATAGAAATTATATTCACTTAAATAGACTCAAATAATTTAACGTGCAATATTTTGCGTCATTTGTTGAATTTTAATTTACATTTCGAATACACTTATCGATATCATATCAACGTTTCAACACTCACAGACAGAGTAATTTCGTGAACGATTTCAAATATTTCACGCTTCGTTAGCCAAGGTAATAGGCTCAGTTTTAATTACCGTCTAATGTACTATTACCGTCTTCCTTGACACTTACTCCGGTCGCGTAACGCTTTTCATTTACGGATGGTTGAGCCCGCAAGAGGCGAATTCTGCGACGTTGTCGACAAGACTCAGGACCAGTTTTCCCTTCCTTATTTTTTCTACCCCCAAGGCTAATAGATTTAAGGTCGACGCATTTCTCAGAAAAATTGCGTGCTTAAATTAACCGAGAGTTAGTAAACATGTCTTTTTTCCAAAACACGTAGTTAGAAATTACTTTGCAAATTTCTATTGCAATTCTATTGTTTTTTGATATTTATAATATTTATTGTATAAAGATATAATGATTGTTTTTTCACTGTATTTTATCATATTAGAAAGCATGATATAAAAAATTATATATATATATAGTTATCCGTGCATTAATTTCATTAAACTTTATTGCGTTATTAAATCGATAGCATATATGATACGATAAAAATTTATTTTATAAATGTATAGATTTATACTTTCCTACTTAAAGTTTTAATAAATATACACATGAGATGGAAAATCGTAGAATTATATATATATATATATATATATATATATATATATTGTATATATGTATATTAACATTTTCGAACATATTCAATCTATGAAAGTAAACGATATTAATTGATTCCTTTGAATAATAGTAATTAATGCTATTATAGAATATCATTGTATAACACATTATTCTAATGCTAGAATATATAATTTCAAATGCTTATTGTATAATATATTTACTATATTAATTTAAAAAAGAAAAAAATATAGTGATAGATTTTTGAAAAATTCTACGATTTTCTATCTCGTGTGTGTGAGTATTTATTAAAATTTTAAATAGGAAAGTATAGATCTGTATATTTATAAAATAAATTTTTTATCGTATATGCTATCGATTTAATAACGCGATAACGTTTAATGAAATTAATGCACGGATGACTGGGTTTATTCGTGATATTATAACCATAATTATATATCTATTAAATTCTAAAGACTAGCTTTATTATCATAAATATGATTATACTCAGATTAGATTGTATTTAGTTACGATCGAACGTATTTATATGTATATATGTACAGGAGGGAGAATTGTGTTCACATATAAAAATTTTTTTGACATTAATGCGTTAAATTTATAAATTATCCTTGTGATCGCAGTGAGGGGCCGCGTTCTCTTTTTCCTCACCACTTATTTATACGTTCGAGTTTCGAGAGGCGCGATTTTATTGGCTTGTAAATAACGGATATTATGCGCGGCGGCGCATCCCCGCATTTAAGGACTCCATCGGACGTTACTTAAAGCTTAAAGGGAATGGCACGAGGTGCGTGACGGTACAACAAAATATCGCGATTATGATTGCGTGTCGGAGAGGATGAAAAAACTCGCGAGTCTTCCCCGTTTTCTTCCGTCACTCGATTTCTTTATTGTTAGTCACATATTTTACGGAAGCTTCGTGCTAATATGTTGCTGTCGGTGATTAGCAGCCGACTCATCCCCTTTATTTTTACCCGCAATTTACTTCAACCTTCTTCAGCGTGAATAAATGTGCTAATTTATTTTAACACGTGGCTGTCAATACTCACATTCGGTATACAGAACAGAATGATATATATACAGATCAACTAAGATATATTTTCAGCAAAAATAGGATTTCCAGATTCGTCGAAAATATTTTTCTATAAAATAAAATTTTTATAACAATTAAATGTTTTTGTTTGAGATTAAATTTCCTTAAAATATATGTTAAGAAATATTTGTAGTAAAAGAAGATGAACAACAATATATATTCTTGATATTCAACTTATATATTATAGTATTTCGAGTGAGCATTGGAAAACCTTATCCTTTGCCTTTGATAGGCTTACTTGAGGATACGAGAGAGCACGTAACATTGAAACGTGGTTCGAATGTTATATGTAGGGTTTAAAAATGACTACCTATAGCAGCAGATCTCTTTCTCGTGAAAAATTCCTTTCCGTGTAAGAATACCGTAGAATGTATTACAATTTTTATAAGCAGCTAAATAAATTTGTAATGTAATATTTGACTGGAAGTAATACATTAATTTTTATTTAGGTACTATTCATCAATCTTTTGAAGCCATTTATTCGTCAGTTCTTTTAAAAGAGGAAAAAGAAAATTTAGACAAAAGTACGCACAATATTGCATTATTGCATTACTAATAATTTAACAATATATTATTGTATATTATTAATTCATGGGGATTATTATTTCATACCATAATATTACAGAAATAATATATGAAGAATTCTTGATCAACGGTATATTTCTCGATCTTACTTAGCGCAGTGAATACAAAGAAATGAAATACGCGTTAGAAGCGACGACGGGCAAAAGCGAGACAAGTCGTTCGCGAAAGGAGCGTGTAACGATCTGCGTAGCTTTATAGTTCTTGCGATCGTAAATAGCGGGTAGGCGACATCCATGAGGTAATCTCCGCGTTGTATCGAGTACCGTGGAGAAGCGTTTACACACTTCTAGGGAGGCTAGTAACGGTGCGCATGTTCACTCCTGAGCAGATGATTAATTTACGCGGCTGTTTTTCACCGCATATTAAACGTGCGCCGCGGTTAACAGCGTCGATGCGCTTAATGATCGATAAACCCTGATCGTACATCGCTTATATTCACAGGTATGACTTATAAATCGCAATTTGCGTGATTCGTGCTTTTTTTTCTTTTATTTTTTGCTAGCGATTTTTGCAGATAACTTGACTCCGTGCCATCTCTTGTTCTCGTAATATTAAAATACAAATAATAAATTACCTTAAATATTGAATCATAATTTTGATATTAGTGTCGGTATAAATACGTAAAAAGATTTTTATCGGATTGTTATCAATTTTAAAGAAGTAACAGAAGTCTATGGACTATAACATTGAATTGCGTTTTTATTTTCCTTCTTATATATTTTCCATCGAATAAAGAGAGTTGTGCTAAAATATATGTGTACGTGATAAAAGATAATTATAAACATTGAAAAAATTTCATACTGGTGAACACGCGATACCTAACGTTGTACAAAATTCTTCGTGATCAGAAAAACTATTTCCCATGATTTATTATAATATACGAACATACTTTCGGAAAAAGATAGTAAACAATATAAATGAGTAAATGTCGCATCTTTGTTTTCTCCTTGCTTGCTTTCTCGAGTATCTTTTGATACTACATATTCATCGATACACATTTCCATGGAACGGTATCGAAATTCGCGGACAAAAGAAAACGGATGGTTTGTCGCGCCGTTTAAACCGCTCACGCATAAGCTCGTATCGATTTTAATTAAACTATTAATATGTATGGATCTTCTTAGCCGATGGATGAAAATTTGAATTATCGTGTTGATTCCGGGTAAAGGTCGATCCTCGGCGATTACGGCATTTCTTGCGCGTATATGTAATACGTATTTTTAATATGTTATCGTTTTGCCGCAATATAGAGTAATATATATATATATATATATATATTATATATATATAAAAATCAAATAATTAAATTGAAGTCGTATATATATATAATACTCGATCGTGAACCACTTCGCAGATTAAATGAATATCTCTCTTAGTTCTTTTTTTTAAATAGAATTAGGAAGATTTTCTCATTGTTTCCTAATGAAAAACGTACTAATAAAAAAAATATATATTTAAGCAAAATAATTATCTCCAATAAAATGTTTATATAAATATTAACAGCTGCTAAGATTAATTAAGATATATTATTATGAATTCTAAGAATAGAATGTTATCTAAATTGCTTGTGTTACTGAAAACAGAAATATAGAGACCTATTGTTCTTACGAGTTAATAATATCAGTTGACAGTTGCTCGTAAATTTTTTTCTTAGTAACTAACGTGAAGATATGGTCTGGCTCATAAATGCACTTCGGGTCACCGTTTTAGTTGAATCGCCAGCGAATCATTCGAGTCTTTGGGGGGGTTAAGGTTCAGTGCGGGTCATTATGTAGAGTCATAAATTTGGCGAAATCTTTAGGAGAGAGTTCCTTCTACATTTCTCTCGCTCATGCTGCCCGTATCGCGCACAATAGAAATGATCGCACAAAGAACCGTAGTCTATGTAGAAAATAAATTCGAAGTATCGTCGCTAAAATATCGGTGCAATTTATCACTAACTCGAAGGAAATCGTATATCGTCATGGTGCATGGCGTAGAACTATTGTTCTCATTCGATGAAGTTGAAACTCTCGTTTCGATGTTTCTTTTACGGTCGACGACATCAGTTTTCTAGGATATCAAGAAAAATCTGTCTCATATGCTGAGTTCTGAAAATTTTAAAAGAAACGAAAGAAAAAAGAGAAATAGAGGAACTTTAACGGTGTAGTCATATCGGGGGGTATCGATCACTTTTGAGTACAATGTGAGTATTGGTTAAATTTCTGGCCAATTTTAGAAAATATTATTTTCATTCTTTCTTCCTCCTTCCTCTTTTATATTAATTTTGTAATATACAGCATATATCGATAAAGAAGCTATTTTACTTCTTTGTTCTTTGCAATAAAAGTTTATGCAATTATTTTTATCACTAATTAAAAACATTCATTTAATGTGTTAATAATTAATGTATTGTAATGTAGTGATAATTATAAATGTATTGTAATGTAGTGATAATTCATATCTACAGCATCGTTATTAATATGCAGCATAAAAAGCCCAAATTTATTCGCGGGTTTTCTCTCTCTGTGCTTTATACATATAATAGCTTTAACTCTTTTACTCGCGCAAAGAACAATATTTTTCTTTTGCTCCTGGTAAGGGTCATAAATAAATCGTGATGTAGTCTTGAAAAAAAACACTCGAGTGTGCTACGATGTCGTGCTAATCCTTTTTTCGAGTTAAAGCATACAGGGATATGCATTGAAAAAGAGCTTATTTCATTTAAAGCAATTTTAAAATTTAATTGTAAAAATATGCAATATTTATCGTTTTTTAAGTATTTAAATGTTTTCCAAGACATTTTTTATTAAAATTTCTTATTAAATTGTTCAATTTATTTCGGAAATATATGTGACTCGAATGAAACACGAATATCATCAGTATTAATTAAAAGATCCGTTCTTGTTTATTGCCACACCAATTTAGTCAATAAAGATTAAGATGATAGGAAGATTCTCTCAATTCTATGTTTATCAGAAAATCCCAATTGAAGATACAGCCTTAGGGATTCGCTTTAAAATTCAATATGCACCAAGGCTTAAATAGAAGAGCACTGCGCGAGAGTAGACGGTAAGATAAAGAGACCCGGGATGGAGCTTCTTAAGATTTTATCGCGGTTGAAACGTTAGATTACTCTGTTTCGTCCGGAACAAATTGCTCCGGCCATTCCGTCGGAGTGGACTCTCGCGAGGGATTTCGTGCTACGTTCCTCCAAAGTTCCATTGCAGATAGTCTCTTGGCCCTTGCCGGAGGGTCCTTTAGTTCTGCCGTCCGACCTGATGAGTTTAGCGGTCTGGTAGTGCTTTCGAGATGTCCTTAGCGAAGGCCAGCCGACGTGGCCGCTCGTTCTATATTTGCGAGGACATTGCATCGCGAATATCGCGTGGCAGTAATAAACAGCAACGGGAATAACCGAAGAAAGGGAATACAGTCATAAGTCAGAGAGTCGCGAGTACGAGACGCGAAGAGGTGACCAAAGGGAGAAAAAGGGAGAAAGGGTGGATGCAGAAGTAGAGTAGGAGAAGGGGGTTGAAAGTCGATCCGTTGGAGCAAAGTCAATGCCCGGTGAGTGAGGGCGAATAAATCTGTGGCTTAAATTTAGATTGCCGCGAAAACGTCGCCTCTCATTTCTACATGGTGGTCTGAAAATCGACCGGTGCTGCCCTCGTAATGAAACTGTTTGATTCAAAAACAATTATAATAATATGTAATTTTTTGAATGATAATTTTCGCGTTTCGCGAATATATACATATATACGCGGATTATTAAATTATACAAGTATTTTCAAGTCTAGAGATTAATTATTTGTTAGACGATTAATGTATCACGGACTTTATCCTTATTTTATTTACTGCGATTCGATTATTTCACTGTGCGTTCTCGCAATCCGAATTATATTTAGATCGAAAAGTCGAACGATAAAGCATCGGATGAAATATATTTGACTCTAAGTGTCTTCAAAAAATAATTATTGTTCGTAAAGATCGCAACGAAACGATAATTTATAATTTGGATTCCTGTCACTTCGATTCTTACTTAATTAAATGAATAAATTACACGAAAAATGCGTTTCGAGACCTATCATCGCGATATACATATATGTAGTTACACATTAATTGTAGAAGTCAATTACTTATTAATCATATTATCATAGCAAATAGTTTTCCGATATTGATTGCGATTGCGTTTAGAAAAGGAATTCGACGGAGCGTTTCGTATCATTATTTTCCTGTTCGAGTGTCGGCGCGCGAATGATAACAAAGCCGAAGCATGACAACAATAGCGTGCTAGACGATACCAAGGCCGAATACAATGTTATTGATAATTCGTTGCCGAAATATTTTACGCACTATGACGTATATGTATATACGCGTAATATTAAATTATACAAACATTTTAAAATATAGCTTAATTATAGATTATTAAACGATTGATGTATCACGGAGCTTATCCTTATTTTAATTATTTGATTCGATTATTTTACTGCATGTTCTTAATCAGAATTATATTTAATTCGTTGGAAACTCGAACAATAAACAATCGGACGAAATATATGTCTCCAAGTATTGCCGAAATATTTTACTATGACATATACATACGCGGAGTATTAAATTGTACAAGCATTTTAAAATAATCAATTATAATAATTAGCAATTATCAACCCGCGTGATTGATTATTTTAAAGTGCTTGTACAATTTAATATTTCGCGTATGTATATGTTATAGTATATAAAATATTTCGGCAATACTTGGAGACATATATTTCTGATTGTTTATTGTTCTATTTTCCAACGATTTAAATATAATTCGGATTGAGAACGCGCAGTAAAACAATCGAATCGAATAATTAAAATAAGAATAAGGTCCGTGATACATCAATCGTTTAATAATCTATAATTAATCTATATTTTAAAATGTTTGTATAATTTAACATTACGCGTATATACATATACGTCATAGTGCGTAAAATATTTCGGCAACGAATTATCAATAACATTGTATTCGGTCTTGGCGTCTAGCGCACTATTGTTAACATGATTCTGTTATTATTCGCACGCCAAATTCGAGCAGGAAGTGCGTAGTGCGAGACGCTCCGTCGAATTCCTTTTCTAAACGCGATCGCGATCAATATCGGAAAACTATTTGTTATGACAATATAATTAATGAGTAATGAGTACCGTCAAATGTTTTATTTTTCGCATTCTCAACATGCTGTGCTCCGCAATAAATGTTTAAGATATTTTTCAAAGATATATTTCAAAGGTGAAAAAGTATTTACTCGAATGGGCGTGGCGATTGTATTTAAATGAACAGCAAAGAGTAACCAAGGCAAAGTACACGCGCTTTCGCAACCATCTGTGTGAGGATTAGTGAACGTAAATGCGGAGGCGACTATGAATCTTGCTCACTTTTGCGCTATAATCTAATATTACGCCGCACACCATGTACATTCTGAGATTGCGGCAAAGTGCACATTCGAGCGGACAGTTTTCAGCGCGCAAAGTCGACGGCGGACGGAAAATGCCTTGCTTCGAGCATCGCGAGTTAACATCTGCGAGTCATTTCGCCGCGTTATTTCCACCAGGCTTCGTCGAATGCGACGTTCCTTTTGCTCGTGTTCACATGAGAGTGCTCTCTTCCAAAACGACAAATTTAATTATCGCGACTCTCTTTCGTTCATCGTTGTGCGCGCTTGAATATGCTTTTTTCTCCAGTGCACTCCTTACAATCAATAATACGCGATATTGCGTTATCCAAACCGAAACGAATGAGATCATCGTTCTTAGAACGATATATACAAAGCAACAATAATTGATGTCATTGTCGATAGAGAGATTTCATTCTCAGAATAATATATACATAGATTGCGCCGCGCGTACAGATGCAATTTCTTATCTTAAAATGAAAAAGAGTAGATATTTATCTGCAGATTATGATACATTTGTTTAAAAAAAATTTGCAAATATATTTAATATAAATTTATTATTATATTTTTAATTATTATATTATATAATTTTATTATTATATTATATAATTTTATTATTATATTATATAATTTTACCTTTCTTTTTAAAAATCAAAATTTATTTTGTCACATCATTTATAGTTGTAAATCACGTTATCATTACAACGTCAACGTTATTTACGGGATCAGGAAAGTGCGATGATACGGCGATGATAACAAAGAGAATTGGAAAGAGGTCGAGGGAGAAGAGGATAGAAGAGCATTTCGCAGCTATTGCACGTTTACATTACTGGAATAAACCATTTGGCGAGGGTATCATACGATACGATCAAAAGCGCGGAAGGCTTCAATAATATCGGAATGCATTTTCGTCCGGTGCAATATTCGGTGCGACGCTGTACAATATACCGTTCACTAAAACAGGGCAGTATCATTTCAATTGCAATTCGTCGGACGCGCCTTTGAATGCAACTCGGCAGATAGCAAATACGAGCGCGCGTGTGGGGAAAATACGTATGTTTTTTTCCCGGCAACTTTCTCTAAATTGCGAACGATACTTTTAACGAGCCATTTGTCAGGATTAATCAACGTATTTTATTTTTGCCGTGTGTAATCTTTTTGTCGGATTTCCACATAAATAGCGAAGTTTGAATGATTGAAGTTTGATAGATTTCGGATTTTGATTTCGAGTTGAACGAGAATTATTTTCTTATTCGCGAGACGCGCGACGATGAAAACGTGACAGTTGACGTAAAATGTGCATCTTTTGCATCTTATAATATCGAAAAATTTTAATTCCCCGAGAAGTATTATAACGATTTTGAATCTGTGGAAATATTGCCACATAGATCTATTTCGGTTGCTTAATGAATTTATTATACCGATTTTGCATAAGGATCACAGGATCTGCTTCGTTACATATGTATGTATTTGCAGAATGTCCATAGACGAATATGCTCGAAATTGCACGAGATGAGCGCAACGGGCATGCATGACGGGCGAGTATCCCGTGATTTAATTAATTAGCGCGAATTAATCCCAATTAGTGAATCTTGTCTGACGACTGCCAGGTGAGTGGGCTCCCTTCGTTATGCATGAAAGGTATGCAGGCGCTTTCACACCGAAACCCTCGCCTGTATCATGGCCATAGGATGCGGGCGCTTTCACGGATTGATATTATATTATTCTATGATCATTAATATTATCCAACGAAATAATAGTTGCATCAAAGTGCACACGCGTCATAATTTAAGATGTTATTTTATATATTTTGAGAATAGTTTGCACAGCGGCAAAAAATGATTTATGGATTTGCTTATTTTTTGAAATGATTGATATAATTCTTATATATGATAATTTAAAATACTTGTGCGAAGAGTTGACTATACCTTTTTATTTTTAATTACATAGGGCGAGAATAAAGAAGCGTTATTAACGTGTTATGCATAGAGAGATGAGTTTGATGAGTTCTAGACTAAAAATTGAGATTTAATAAACTTGATAATAATGAAATAATATCGTAACATATAATGAAATTGGTGATAGTGAGCGTTGTAGTGATGCAAGTTAAATTCCCAGAGTGAATTGATCGATACTTGCCTCATAATTGTCGGTTTGTAGTCATGGAGGAATTAAGCGCAGTAAACTGAAATTAATCTGAAGCCCTTGTTGGAAAACTGAGTGCGCTTTCATCGTGATATTCGCTTTCATGTAGTTATAATTAATATCCGGTCGCTCAATTCAAATATCATCGAACGGAACAGGTGAAAGGTTTTTATGCTGTCATGTGATTTAATGCTACGATTGTCGAGGTAATTCATATCGCGCATCGTTTGATTTCAATCTATGGGATATGAAATAGAATTCGATTCGCGCTGTAAATCTCCCCATGGCCATTATAAGACAAGCGCGTAAAATCGTATCATATATACGTTTTTTACATGCAGAGAGAGGGAGAGAGAGAAAGAAGATTTGTACACTTTTTTTATTTCTTGTAATACGAGGTTTTTCTTTTCCTTAGATTAAATTCTCTTTTTTTTTAAATCCTGTTTATGAATTTTTTATTTATATTTAACAAAATTATCGAGATATATCATTTTTGAAAAATAAGTGATTAAATATTGAGGGACTTTTCTCAAGAAACACTTCAAGTATAGCTAATAGAATAGAAATAATAAATTTTGCTCTCTAATTTTCAAGAACACTTTACCAGAACTTTTTTATTTTAAAAATCTTTATCATCTTTTTTAAATAAAAAATTTCTGGTAAAGTGTTCTTGAAAATTAGAGAGCAAAATTTGTTATTTCTTTTCTATTAGCTATACTTGAAGTGTTTATTCAAGAAAAGTCCCTCAATTTTTAATCACTTATTTTTCAAAAATGATATCTCGATATTTTTGTGAAAAAAAATGTCTACATTGCATTTCTGCAAAAATTCTATATATTGCATATAATCAAATATCTCTCTAATATATTCTGAAAAGTGATTGACAAGCTTCTCTCCATCTGTTTCATTTATATCGGACCGATGATATCTGATTCGTGTATGGTCCTTTGCGTTATAGAATCTCCGATGCGATACGGTATCGCATCGTGGTACAATTCGGGTTGTATCAGCAATACAGGCGGAAGTCGAACGGTTTGCGGGTATCGGTATAACAGGTATTAATTAATTCTATGATACACGAGGAAAATATCCCAGCGAAATGATCCCTCCTGCCATATCCCGCGAGGCTACCAATCGTATATCTGCCATCCCGCCTCTTCCTCCACGTCCGCTTGTCTTTCTCTTAGCGGAATTAATTGAATCGCACAAAACAGTCTCATTAAGGCGAGACAGGCGACGTCGAGCGCTCGATCGATATGTGGGGACGAGGGGGGAGGGGGGAAAGGGGGAGGGTTGGGTTGCTGCAGGGAGCAAAAATAAAATAAAACCAAATGCGCTAGGGCGCGCGTCGCTATTCGACGTCGATCGCGGGCACAGGTCTCCTACAGATATGTACATCCACTCAATTTCAATTCCGACCCGTCTCGCTCCCGAAACTCCATCGGGATATACATACCCCGCGCATCACCGTGCCCCGCAATCCGCGAAAACCTGATTTTTCCTGAAATCTAAAATTCCGCGCGCGTACCGAGTGCGCGCGTTTTCCCGTCTCGACGCTCAATTAAAATCGAATGCTTTCGTACATAAAAGCGACAAACATCGATGGCGGGCGAATCGTGGGACGCTGCCATCGGATCGTGAATTCCGATATATATTTGGTGCATCGACCGCTCGACGCGGATGCGTTCGGACATTCGGAGTCATTGAATTTGGCGTATAGTTCGATTTGGATTCATTTTCATTCTTTTTTTAGAATGAAAATGCACGAGAGAATCTTATGCTTTTAACAATCTTCAATCTCTCGCTTTAATGAAATCTTAACGTTTTATTGAAATGTGTGATGTTAAAAAATTTGTGAAGATTATTCTATTAAACTTTAGAATTCAGAGATAATATATAACTTCAATTTTGAATAAAAAAATATTAGTCTCTGAAAGATACAGTATTTTATAAGTTGTTACATACATTAAACTTTAATAATTCCGAGAGATAACTTGACGATTTAAAAATATTAAAAAATTTATTCTCCCGAATATCCGAAAACGTTTCAAGCGGGGTGCGATAACTTTGATCCAAAACGATGCGAGAACATTATATTCAACATCTGAAAACTTTTGAACACTACACGAAAGCTATATATTACAGTTTTCAGAAAGAAAGAGAGAGAGAATGCCTCACGATCCGAGGTGTAATTTCTGTCGGTTTCGCGTCAATGCGGTGCGTAAATACAGGTTTTGACCGTGTTTCACGCAACTAGTTGCAGCAAGCCCTCGTCCGTCCTTCGGTTCGGGCTTCGCTGGTCGGACATTAATGCGTGCATATTGCATCTCTACCCTATACATCCGTCTGCGACGGGAGCGTTTCGACTTGCGTGCAATCTCTCTCTCTCTCTCTCTCTCTCTCTCTCTCTCTCTCTCTCTCTCTCTCTCTCTCTAAATGCATCTCGTTGATTAACTCACGGGGTCGCTGACAGGCCGCGCTCGAAAGGAAATACCTCGCCGAGGCTTCGTCGGACCGGCGTATTACCGTGTGTGCCTGTGACTGCGTGCCTACGCTAATATGCGAGCCGCGAATACCGTTTCCCTGTACACAAAGCTAATCTAATCGAACGTTATGTTCGGCCTGATGCACTCTCTCTTTAATGGCAACCGGCGGACCGGGCGGTGCAAATATGCGAACGCGCGCGTTTCGGAAGCTCACGCGGTCGTTTAGTAATTACGCATCCGCGGCCGGCCCGAAAAACGCATCTATGCCATATCGTTTAATCGTCGTATATATAACGCGAGCGTTTCGAATCGCTCACCGATGTTGATATTTCGCGTGCATACATTATTTATTGATCGCGATCGCAGACACAAACGCTTCGAAATTGCAAATATTTATCTTCTGTTAGTATTATCTTCCGTAAAGAGCTTGATTCATTGATCACTATCATTTTGGTATAGCAAAATTGATTAGATTGACGTTAAGCAAAGAAATTTATTCTTTAAGGGAAGAAATTAATTGCGATAATTTTTATAAAGAATATTTGTGAGATCAGTAATCTTCTCAGAGAGCTAAGAATATTACTTTCTAATTAATGTTTTTATATAGTTGAGAAGTTCAAACATGTGTGAGATTAAACATATATATTGCAGGTTTTTTGTAAAAATTCGGCTTTTTACAAAAAAAAATTAGATTTTTTATAAAATGCCGACTTACGAAAAAATTCGGCGTTTTATGAAAAGGCTAATTGTAAGTCTTTTTGTAAAAAGATTGATTGTATGAAAATTGTGCGACACAAAAATATTATATATATATATAAAATATTTTTATTATATAAAGATTTTAATGTACAGATTAAAATTACGTAGTAATTTTTACGTTTTTTTAAATTTTATATTTTGGAATTAATAACGTTTATTATATATTTTTTAAAATTATGTTTTATTTTAATAATAACAGTAATAATGGTGACGATTATAATTACTAAAATGATCTGAGAGAGGGAAAGATATTTTGCACAAATTACGGCGAGAAAAAGACTTTGACAAGGTTATCTTCGAGATCGCGCCCGAAATCATTACGACGGCGATTGTGCGAGAGAAGTCTCCTCTTTGAAGTCTCGCGTCGCGTCTTCGAAACAAACGACAACGCACAACCCTCCTTGTATCGCCGGTCTCCTCTTTCCTAGCTTCCCCCATGCTCCTGCAATTTTAGCTCGCAGTAAACCGTGAAACTTCGCGTCTCTCGTCTCTCGCAGCATGCATTCGCATTTCGACCTCGACGCATTCATTCGAGATTTCGAGAGGCACTTTGCAAAACGACAAAGTCGGAGCTCGGCTTGTTATTTCGTCGGAGAGAAATCGACGGAGATGCGTGAATACCGGCGTGATTAAGGCATTCCCCAGGCGGTTTCTTCCGATCTCGATTTTAATTGCGCGCAATACTGACGCAACGATTTCTTTGCCGGGAAACGCCGCTTTTGCTCGGCTCTTCTGAAGCTCCTCTTTCGGTGCCGCCCTTCCACGGTTTCCCTTTGGTAGACCCCCCAATAAACCGCCCCCGTAACACACGCCTGACGGAATTCGCGTTCACGTTTCACTCTCGTGTGCGTACGTACGTGCATGCATGCGTATGTACACGCGCGTGTGCGAAATAAACCGCGCGCGCGGGGGCCGTGTTGGTTTGAGACTCATTTTCCAGGGGTGTCATTATGAACTACCAGATATTAAATTTGTGTCGGTCGACCTGCCCGCGGTTACCGTGGAGACCCTTTCGCACCCTCGCAGCATAGAGCTTTTCGTGGCTTTGCGATCATTATTAGCGCAGGGAGCGTCTACTATGGTGGTCGTTTAATGAATATATAATCCCACGTGGGTTCCGATTAAATTTTCGTTAAGTGATCGATGCGCTGAAAAAATAATCGCGGGATAGATGTTGCGCATATTGTTTCTCTCAACGATAGTTGTTAATTTCAGGATTTCTAAACGTTGAAAATAGCACCGGGCTTAATTTATAATTTTACTACCTTGTTTGCATTGCAATGTGTGTGTGTGAGAGCAAGTTGATAGAATTTATTTACCTTAAAAGTCTTAATTTGTTTCCAGAAAAATCTCTTCTCTTTGCTATAAGTTTATATTATTCTCGACATTTAAACCGTAGACAGGTATTTATATGGAGCGATAACACAGGATGCGCGGAACAAAGCTTTTGAGAGACAGCAGCAATTATTGAAACAATTATCGGTAGCTCTTTTTTCTCTTTAGCATTTTATAATGACTATTGAGCTGGCACAGCCACTTTACCCGACTTTAGCACAACCGAATAAAACTTATACATAAATTTAGTGCTCTTCTGTTGCTAATTTGTTGTTCAATTCTCGATCCCCTAGCATTATTTCACTTTCGATATATTTAATTCACGATATATTTAATATTCGTGATATGACTCAGTTATTATGCTTCGTTGATCGATCAGTAATTACTAATTACTATCATGTTATGTATGGAAGAGAAACGTTACACGAACGCCCGATATTTTATTCAACATTATCCACACTCATTCGCTTTCCGTAGCTCATTTCGCTTTCCAGAGAAAATAACTATATTTCGGAATTATCTCTACGCTAGGATACGCAAAATATAAATGTTTCCCTTACTCGGAAAGAATATGTGTCGTTATAGTAGTGATACTGAAACTATTTATGTATATATATATAGTCGAATGACAATAAAATCTTGACGGGAGTGGGGCGTATAAACTTACGATACAATCGCGTGTCTCGTTAGTTGCCGAATAACAGCCATTACGCATAGATGGATTCGAGAGAAAGTATCGGGCGAAATTGCGATTCAATCATATTCAAGTGTGGCGAGTAATAGTGAATAATACAACATACTGGATTGTGCCGCGTATAAATGTCGAGAGTGCCGAATAAAAAGTATCGTGCGATTATGCGAATGATGAATGTTGTCGATAATATATCGTATATATCGGTATCCGATGGGAAAGTATAAGAAAAGTCGCGCGTAAAGCAAATGTGGGGGAAAGATATAAGTATTAGAGTTTGTTTTTTTAGCGGTTAATATTTGAATAAATAAATGTGTATCGGGAGGGTCGAAAGAAAATATCGCGTGATCGTCGCATTTTAAATATCGTGAGCGATAGTAATTGATATCCAATGGTTTACTGGTTTACTCCTTGCGTTATGATATTTTTCTCCGCGTTACGTAAAATCTGCGCAGATTTGTTTACGCTGTCCGATATTTTGCGCCGTAGTTGAAATAATTCTCAGTTCGTAAATTATACATGCGTTTTACGCTGAAAACCGTACAACGTTTCCTCGTGCGGTAGATAAAAAGATATCGTCAGCTGTGTCTGCTCGTCCTTTTTCTTCCCTTTCGAGCGCTCTCCTCTCCATCTCGTACCGCATCTGTTTACCCTATTCTTCATGAAATATCTATCACTATCTGCTCCGATGCGAGCAACGACGTTCTAATGAAGAAATCATGATTTCGCTCTGTTGATGCATGGGCTTCGGAGGCGGCAGATGCGCGGCTGTTCCCTCTTTAAGCTCATAAAAAAGGAATTTCCCTTGCGCCGACTCGTCTCCTGTAGTGTCGGCTAATTAAATTGCCATTTGCGTTCTTCGATCTTCGAGCTTTTAGCCGTTTCGCGCGAAATTAGTATCGCAGAAATGTCTCGAGGTACATAGTATCAACTTTGAGATATTAATACTTATTGTTCGAAAAGAATCTAATTTCTGGATCTGTATACAGATTGTATACAGATGAATAATTATTTTATGTGTTTTCAATTAAGATAATTAATATTAAATTTTATTACTAACGTAATAATAAATTCACTTTTTAGTGAAATATTACGGGCAAAATATATCTACCTTCTACATGTTTTTATATTTATTATTTTGTACGAGACATATATGTACATATCTATATATTATTTTCGCATGAAAATTACTCTTTAACTGGTGAATAACTGTATATTTTATGCTGCTCACGCTAGACTCATTAATCATACGTCACTCATAAATTAAACAGAATTCGCGAAACCGTAAAATGACCGCTTTATAAGTCTATCTTCGGGTTTATAGAATCGAATTTTTATGAAATATGATGTATTTTATCAAAAAGACATATTGATAATTAGTAATAAAAAATTAATATTAAAAGGAAATCTAGATAGCATTGACACAGGCGTGAGAGAATCTATTGATTCGGCGTCGTTTAAAAATATCGAAAAGTCAAAGAAGTATTAAAAGTTTTTACAAATAACGCCGTAAAAAATAAAGAGTGAGCAGTTTAATGAATTTCCGCGATGCTTTGTACGAATTTGCCGGATATTTTGTTAATCGGTTTTTTTAGCACCTCACTTTAATTAGTCGCATTTCTTTTGTGGCGAACGGATTGCGTTTACAATTATTCGTGCACTTAATTGCGGCTCTCCGTCCGGGAGACTCTATCTTACTTCACGACGGGATATCGCGTTTCTGGCTGAGTACAATCTTATTTCCGATGCGAACGGCGATGGGGGACGTATTGAATTTGAGGATTTCTTTTTCGAGACAAAACGCGCTATCTCCTCTCCCCCTATCTTGATACAGCATCAGAAGTTGCTCCCGGTTTATTTCCTTTTATCAACGGTAATTGGATTTGCCAGATACAGCTCGCGAATCAAGTGGCTGCCTCGCGTACGAGATTTATCCCGTTTATATATGTAGTTTCCTTGTTCAACAATTATACGATGCTTTTTCCGAAGATTCGAATAATAAACCAATGCAAATGCATTTTCCGCGGCGTTCTTGTAATTTACCAGCAATATCAAATTTGCCACGTTACAATAGCGGATTATGTAATGCGAGATGAAAGTTCAGTAAACGGGTATCAATGTTTGATCGTATATTGCAAACGGCAGTTGATAAAACGGTAACGCAGATAATATTAACATATCGTTCGTACAATTAGCTAAAAGTTTCTGAACGTTATACATCTTATTACATTATTCTCTGCGTCATCTTAAGAAACTTACAGACGCTACATGCAGACAGTTTGCCAGAATGTAAAATCGATGTGATTACGGCATATCTCTTGAACTGCGACGCTGGCAGGAGACCGAGATATTTTCCGTGCTCAGACTCTTTGAAATTTGTTGTCGACGAAAATTTCGATAATACAATGACAAACTCTTTGCTCCAACTACTTTGATATATACTTGAATATAGTATATATTTAAAAATACGAGCAGTGTTTTATATATAAAGCATATATGTATGTATATATTGAATAGTTTTTTACCTATATTTTCAACGGAAGAGTATATTTTAATTGCAAAATTACAATATTTGTGACATATTTGAAAATACTTCGTATTTTTTTTTTAATATTCAAAATTTTAATCTCTTATAGTAGAATAATAACAAATTTTTAATGAGCCATATATGTATATAATAAATAATTTCGCTAAGTTTAATGCTGCGTATTCTTCATCTTTTCTAGAAATTAAAACGCTTACACTGCAAATTAATAAACTCATTCCTCTTAGTTCACATTAGAAATCATGATATTATATTGATATGTAATATATAATTACATATAGAAAAATATAAACTTTAATGGATTATTATTAAACTTGCTCATATGATGTTTGAAATTACGGTGAAAGATAAGGAGATCATTAACCTCTCTAAGCATAAATCAGCATATGTCACACGAGCGTGTAACATGATGTTCCCGTATTACACGGTGGAGTAAGAGTTACAAGAGCTTGTGCGACATAACGGTGATGCGAGAACCCCGTTCCTGACGTTGTCTTTTACTTTGCCTGTGCGCTGGGCTAACGCTAACAGGATTGCTCGGAGGGATCGGGCATAATCTCTCCCCTTTCGTCTCGTCTCCTTCGCGGTCTCTCCTTGTCTCTTTAGAGATTATATCTTGTACGTCGAGCGCAGAATCCATCTTTAAGGATTCTCTCTCTTTCTCTCTCTCTTTATCTATCTATCTATCTCGAGATACGTTTACCACCAGCATGCTATACCACTAAGACACCACAGAAATCGTTTTCTCCCTGTCTGAACTAATCGACTTTTAAGCATAGTCGGTCCGTAATCGCGAGAGGACATCGCGTGCTATAAAAAAAATATTTTCCTTTGTATGCGATCGAGAGAGACGGATATCGTGGACATTAGCATGAGGCTGCGCGCTTTATCGGCTCTTTAAGCTCAACATCGACCGTGAAAGCATTTGATCTTCGTTTTCTGTGACAGCGTTCGACGTATATTATGATGTATAGTCATCGGCGCGCATTAGTTCTCGGATGCCGAGGAATCTAGAGGTTTTCCGAATACGTCAATGTTCGATCATTTAATAAACTCGTCAAGGCTTTCGAATTAACTTGTCCTCAATCTTATATGAAGATATTGCATGCAGCTTTGTTAAACAATGACTATCAGTATCAATCCTAACTTCGATATTTTTTTCGATTTTAATTTTTCAATTGCTTTGTTTCTATCTATCTTGTTGTTCGTATGTTTATTATTAACTATTTGCAATTTAAATTTAATTAATGGCGTGCATTTTAGTTTATATTTTTTATATTATATATATGCTACATTATAAAACATTTCAAAATCACTGAATGTTCTTTTAATAATAGATTCTGTAGCCAATTTGCAATCGGTTTTTTCTTTGAAAAAAATTGTGGGAAGTTATCTTTTATTCCAACTTTCCAATTTTATGTATTATATATTTTTGTAATTAATTCAATCTTATCAAGTAAACTCCATCTAAAATTAACTAAAGAATGCAATTTTATTATTTACATTTAGCTCTCTTCGAAGTTTAGTTCACGGAGGAAAATCTTTTTTTTCAGTTGTTTATAACTTGAAAATTACTAATAATTCTCGGTCTTTATTTAAAAAAATTAAATTGGTTAAATAATCTGTCATTAAAGAGAGATTCGAGTTTTAAACTTTTTAAATTTTGTATATTGTTTTCTCGGTATGAAGAAAGTAAGATTAATAATCATTGGTGTTGGTGAAATATTAGCAAGGCCTATATAGTTTCATCAAAAAGATACATTTATCAATTAAAATTAAATTCAAGATTAATGATAATTAATAATTAATAATCATTATTCAATCATATAGAGGTACAATATAGTTGGGCTATCAATAATATTCTTTGCTTTGAATAGAAGAAATAAAATCAATCCTGATATCTGAATTTTTTCCTTAGCTTCTTCTCTGAACTTCTCTTCTTGATATCACTGGTGCAAGTTTAATCAATCGTGACTCGTTGTCACCGTGGTTGATTAAACCGGCATCCATTAGCGTCTATGATTAAAGCGACACGGTACATCGGGCAGGCGAGAAAAGGAAGAAAAATCACGTTAGCCGAGAAAGGGGCAGATGAGCGAGCTTAACGTGCGCGCGTTACGTATACGCGGAGCTAAGTAAGCTCCGCGCGAGATGAGGTTAATCAGCGTACGGCCGTGCTTCTGGTTAATTACAAGTCGTGTCGTCGACGCATCGTTCCGTGATGGGGGGAGGGACAGGATGGCATCTGTTTTCGCGGCGTTTTCTCGTCGTTTGCCAACTCGCTATGGTGAGGCAGACGCAAAGGGCGCTTTTGACACTTTGTTCGGGACGCATCGATACCGCCGGCGTCGAGATAGGACACGCGCTAGCGCGAGCATTTGGCATCGTTGGTGAATATTCATTCGCGTCCAGGCCGATATCAGATCCGGAGCCCTCGTGCGAAAACGCAAATTTCGCGCAACGCGCGCTCACAAAGGGCTACCAGAGCGTGAGAGAACCAGCGAAAAAGAAACACACACACACACACAGAAAGAGAGAGAGAGAGAGAGAGAGAGAGAGAGAGAGAGAGAGAGAGAGAGAGAGAGAATTTATATGCTTCAAAATGATATGGACGTTGGACGCGTGCATGTTGCAAAGCGACATTCTGTCTGCGACGAAACGCTGATATTTCAAACTTTATCAGTGATGACAAACGATATCCGAGTTTCTACCGTATTAAATCGCGTGATCAGAAAAAAAGAGTACAGAGCAGCCATAAAATATTGATTTTTTATTGAAAAAAATATAGCTTTCCGCATACTATAAGATCTTCATAAAGCATTATCGCAACATAGCATTCGCAAAAGATTACGAATTAAATATATTGCTTTTATTGCATTAGCGTGATGTATGTATATTTTACGCATTCGTCTGCACTGGAAACTTTCTAAAAAAAATGTAATTTTGATGATAGAGAGATCGCGTGTTACATTTTCATCTAAACGGCGCCTTCGTGTACAGATTTTCAGCTTCGCACGATAGATAATCCTTGCTTTACGTCGGACACGTTCGCTGGTTCTCCGATCCCGCGTATCTTTATAAATGTTACGACTTCTCTCCCGAAACCGCTTGATATTCCCTTTAAGTGCCTCTTGGTGAAGAAGGAAAGGGCGCGTAGGGACCGTGGTAGAGAAAAGTTTCTTTACGTGTAGATATGCAAATAAAGGGAAAGGATCGGGGAACTTTTCAGGTTTCTTAAACACAACTTCTTCACACTTATCGGCGCATATACTCTTCCTTGCCTAATCTCTAAAACGACTTTTTAAAATTTAAGTAATATATGTACAATGTTTGTGTTATATTTTATGATACCGATTTTTTTCGAAGACTTTTGTTTTCTTTTAAATCTTTTATCAAAATCGCACATATGTCTTCTCAGGGTATAGATTGTCGAGAAAAAACTTGTTTTTTACATTACAGTACAAATAATTAAATTCGCCGACGTATTGTATTAACGTCTGTCGATTCTCTGGTGTTAGATAAGTAAAAGTGGGACGAAAGAGAAATGCATTCGCGTATGCACATATGACAGTAATCGGTATTTATCGGTATGCGGTTATTCTCGCGAGAGCACGTATAATTACACGGAAGTGCGCATCGATTGACGAATCTTGCATGCACACGCGTACGCGCGTGCCCGTACGTGGACGCAATTTGCAGTAACGACACGCTCAGCCATGCATACGCATATAAAGCGCATTTACATACGTGAACCCACTGTTCACGCGGATAATTACGCACGCGTATGGTCCCGAGACTCGACGCGCGGATACTCGAACGATGCAAGTGTTATGTACAATGAAGTATGTTAATGGCATCATGGTTCACGTTTCTCCGTATACCTAGAAATACTCACTACAGAACTAACGATACTTTTCTTTGGAGCTTTATAGCCGTGCTGATATTTCACTTTTGATATTATATAGGTATCGATATCTCGATTTACATTAATATGCATTTACTTGTAGCTCAATTTGCATTGATCTACATTGATTTGCATAGATTGCCATTAATTTATTGTGACATAACATTTTTCTTTGATTATTAGAAGCGATATCGAGATTACAAAGTATTGAATAATATTAATATTTTTTGACTTTTTGATATTGAATTAATTATATATTTATACATATATGCACACAGAACATTTTAATATTCTATTGAATTTAAATATTTCTGATTAACAATCGACTGCTTTTCATTTTGCTGGGGATACATCCTTTGATTATAGGACTATGAGATTGCCATCCTCACGTTGCCCATAAACCCGAACATGAAACCTGTAATAGATACTTCAGAACAAGATATTGAGACCCTTGATGTATCTGCTCTTAGATCTCATCAACCAAAAAATACGCGTAACTCTAGCACAGATATCGATCACAGGTGTCTATAGTATCAAGATGCAGTTGTTTGTACATGGAAAGATATTAATAATTATATATATGTAAAATATCATACCATAATACAAAATGCAAGAACAACAAAGATAGATATATACACGCTTTTTTTATTTTATTTTATCATCTTCAAAACGCTAGGCATAAATGAAATTACTGCGATCTATTCTCGCTATTTATTTTTAAAGAAGCAACGTATTATTACATTAATTTTACGTGAGTATTTGTTAATTTACAAAACAGCGTATTGATTCGATTTCGACTTGAATCTCTTATTCTCGCAAGAAAATCGACGTCTTTCAATCAAAGTCACACAAACTAACGATTAATATTTTAGAAGCTCGTTCTAATAAACTGTCCATCTCACATAACGCCATTAACGTATCGTATACACTCGGGGTGTGTACTCGGATTTAATTGTGTACACGAAAACGAGAAGTCGCGCGCGAGCACATATAGTAGATATACGATCGTGTTCCCTCGTGAAACCGGTCCCGACCGATCGCTCTTTCTCATGTTGAGACGAGAAAGCTACGTACTCCGCACCACTTGTGTGGTTGACCATCAAGAGCCGTAAACCGTACGCTTCTGCACTCGCGGCGGTCCTTTTGGGTGGCAAACAGTGCATCAAGCAGCAGTGCATAATGACAACGTGATAGCGCCATGTCGTATGTTCTATTAATTTATTGCCAGCATACAGTATTACTTGTGTGCTTCTTTAATCGCTCGACTTGTCCATTATCGAAGACGATATTATCCTCCGATCAGTAATTAGTATTCCCGTTGAAATGGGTTCGGTGACATTTGCGAATTTTTCTACTGTTGTGAAATATCACCGACATAATTATATCAAGATATAAAATAATAAATAAAATTTTTTCTTTTTGAGCGAGATAACGATAGTATAGGTAATTGATATATAAATCGTACATCGATTTTTTGTTACCAAAATTAGCGTACTTAAAATGGAACAATGCATAATCGGATAAAAAGAACATTCTGCTCTAAATAAATTCAACTAGCAAATATATATAATTATTATTTGTCTTCTCTTTCAATTTATATATATATATATATATATATATATATATATATATACACAAGTATTTTAATAGATTAGAAAGATATAGAGAAAGATAAGAGTGATTATTAAATAAAAAGATAATTTATATGATGTTTCCACACACACATACACACACACAAACATATAGTATAGTTTGACTACTATAATTAGTTTATTCGAGAATTTATTTTCTTACGAAAAATCTTAAGACAAATAAACCATATACTAAAAATTATTATAATTTCTTATAATTGCAAGAAAATATACAAACAATATTGACGTGCAGAATGCAGAATGCATTGTATTTTACAACGTTTTTGTACACCGTACATTGATGTCATACTCATCAGATATGTATAAAGTATAAAACAATAGCATGTAACTTTTCTTTCTCTCTCTTCTCCTTTTCTCTTTCTTTTTCTGTCTTCTTACACTGTTACGTCTATCAGCGGGCACAATCTTCTCGGTAATAAAATGTTCTGAAAGAGAATACCGTGGTTCGACCCTCGAAGTCCCTTTTTCCTGAAAATTACAGTACCATTCTCGTAGTTACTTGTTATTCGAGAACCAGTAATTACTACAGGAGAGGAAACCGCCATCGAGTTGACTCCGCGGACCTCTTTGGTTTACCTTTCCTTTTGAAATTCTCCCCCCTTTTCGCGGTAGACCGTTTTTACCGCTTACGAAGTTTACTCCGCGCGCTCGCTCCGTGCTCGCTAAATGGAAGTTAACCACCGAACAGATCTTTCCAACCGTTTCTTCCGTTATCCTCAAGTTCGTTCTGTCGTTTCTTCGTTCTGTCCGGCGTATTTATCGAGTTTTCCGAACAAATTTCGCGAGTTTTACTTCCGGGCCGTGTTATCTGCTGTTCTCGTGCATTATCATTACGAATTAATTCAAAGGTGTAATTGCGAACCTGGAAAAACACGAAGAAGTTTATTTTTTATTTATATCGCAAAATTAGCTCGCGATAACGCAATTTATTGATGATTGTCAATTGTGAAACTACAGAAAAATATCTATTCGACGACATTCCCTCTGACAGAAAAGTCTTCGAGATGAAATCGTAATTTCTCCTTCGAATTTTTGTTCACGTAATTTCGACCTCCCCCGGTCTTTTATCCTAAACGGCGTGTCCATTCATCCGGCGCGCTATTCGAATCGTGAAGTCCCTTTTCTACGATCCTGTTGCCTAATGTTTAAGAACTCTCGTTTTCGCCTGGATTCCGTTTCGGTACTCCGCACACGTGCTATCGCCAATTTCGCTGCCGGGACGCCTGCCGAATGGCAAACTGAAGAGGCCTTATCCTCCGCCCGGCTGTAGCGAGTTATCAACGTAAATCCGTTTACGAGCTTATGGAAGCGTATATTTTGTTGCGCGAACGCGGCATTACTTTCCGGCTCGCACATCTCCGATTACTTGCAACGAGATCGCGGTAATGCAATTTCCATCCCGTAGCATCAGCGAAGCATTCGATTTTTTAAGATGGGCATTAAGTCCGCCTTTCCCAATATTTTAGCTTATTTTATACGTCTTGGATGACTTATATTCCTGTCGACGTCTATGAAACTTTATATCGACGAAGTTTTATCAACACCGTAAAATGAAAAACTCGATCATTTTACGAAGTTGAATACTTGAAGGCTAAACGACTAAATGTTCTATATTTGTACGTACAAAATATGTTAATATCCCTTTGACGTTAATAGATGAGAAATTTATAATTATTTAAATTTTTCTATGGGAAAGAAAAAAAAAATATTTTTTTATATACATATTTATAATTTACATCTTTTTTCTTCTGCTTTCTGCAATGAAAATAATTTTTTTTTCGAAGTATTGGATTGTTCGGGAAATTTTCTAGTTTTTTTTTCTTTATGAAATATATAAAATAAATGAAATAAGAAACTATAAACAATTTGGAAAAATATTTTTAAAACTGATAGCAATAGTTTAGTTTTAAGAGATGTTACTAAATATATAGGAATAACTTCCCGTTTTTTTTTTAAATATTAGAAACAGTACAAAATTCTTTATACAATCCTCCCATGTGCATTTTCACGCCAAACTTTATCGTCGGTTCGTTAGTTGAATTTTAGGTAGTATTTTTTTAAGCGGCATCACTTACATGCAACGTGATCGCCACCGTAAAAGTATTTTTATGGTTCTCGATGTAGATAGGTCCATCGTCTTTGAGGAACTTCGATCTGATCTAAGGAGAGAAAGATCTCTCTCCAGGGTTCGATATTCCGCCGGTATAAAGTTACTTTCTTCGAGATAGTGTGGTGGTAGAGAGGATACTCGGTTATATATGCGTGTGCGCATAGGTATACATATGCATGTGCAGACTCCTGCTCTCTCTTCTCGTATCGCGTAGAATTTCCAATATTATCGGGGCATCGGTATTATGTACACGACGCCCGCTCGAAACTGCGGAATGCCGTCCTTCTCGGCCTCGTAGTCCTCGTCGTCTCGGTCGATCCTCCGAGTCTCACGCACGCGAACGCGATCATAAATATCGTACGTGAGACAACGTCCGCGACTCACCTCCGCAATTCGGAGTCTTCTATTTCCGATTCGATAAATCTCGCCGCAATCTCCGGAAAAGAAATGCTTAAAGTCAGGTCATCGAGGAGAACTTCCGTCGCTTTTTTATTCCGGAAAGAACGCCCTTCTTTTCGAGATTCCTTTCTGCGTGTCTGCATCGTAATAGAGTGTTAGGGTGGGCGCTGCTCGGGGCGAAAAGAAAAAGAGTGTAAGGGAGCGAAAAGAGCTGTCGAGAGAATCAGACTCCTATAGAAATCAAATTCTTATCAATCTACGTATTTAACGTTGAAACGGCTTAAGTGTCTAATCGTACTGTTCGATAATTTACGTAAAATATTTATTGATTTACAACAATTTATGTAATCTAGAAAAAATTTCGAAATATTTAATATCAGTGTTATGTTAGAGTCACTTTTCCACTTACTTGGATATACAGTGAGAACAGAAGAGAAAGAGAGAGAGAGAGAGAGAGAGAGATATGTACTTTTTGCGCACATCTTCGCAAATACTATAAAATAAAGCACGTATCTTTTCTATTACATGTGGATTGCGCGCGCGATTTATGATACAGTTATTATCCCCGGGGGATCGACATTACTATTCACGCTACAATAATTAATCAGGGCGTATCCAGGGCGAGGTGATATATCTCGCTAATAATAAATATGAATTTGTAATGTGTTGGGTAAGGCGGCCCGAATTCTCGAAAGCACGCTAAATGAGTCTCCTGCGATTAATCGCGCACTCAGTCAGGTGCCATTTGTTACAGCGCCCTGAAAATAATACCGGACGTGTAACACCTGCTCGCTAACTGCAACTGCGCGAACCCTTTTCGCCTCTCGCGCGACTAATTGCAAATTCGATCGCCGTAACGCCATTTGTTACGTTATGGCTCATTGAAGGCTCTGTTCGTTAGCCTTCCGACCCACAGTTGAGAAAAAGAGCCCGAATCCGAATCCGTTATCGCGCGAAATAATCGTGTACGTGTAGACACGCAAATCGTTTCTATATATTTTTTTTTTCGATTCGAGATAAATATACGGAGATCACCTGACGTACGCTTAATCGCACGACGGAATATTAATTCAAGTAGCTGGGATATATAATTTATGAGTAATTCATGTGCGAAAACTTGCACGCTGCTAGTTAATTTATTCCTATTATAATTATTCATATATGAAGAGAAAGAAAGAATATTTTAATAATTTTAATAATAAAGGATATTTTAATAAACTATATAACGAAGAATATATATATATATTAACTTTTCATTACTATTTCCATTTATAATTATATATGTTAATTGGAATATATTGCTCTACAAATATGATTGTAAATGCAGAAACAAGATATAAATTTAATAGTTTGATATTTGCATTTATCGCTACCGCTTTCGTTATACCTCCAGAACAATGTCTCTTTGTACTCGGAGTAAATAAAGTCTCGACTGTTCCGGCATCCCTGCCAGTGTTAGAGATATATCTACCTACCTTGCGTTTTCACACTTTACGTACCTTTTCTTCGCACCCTGCGGCAGATAGCTATCTTGGGACCCGGAAGGGATGTTGGGGGATGAATTTTGGTCAGGCAGCTCGTAAGGAACCCCATGAATCGCTACGTGCTTCGTACGGAGAAGAATCCAAGCCGCGCGAGCGAGCGAGCGAGCGAACGTGTGCTGACACACGTCTATATATAACGCGAAACCACGAGGATTTTTCTCATCCTCTTTTCCCCGCGCACCGAAAATCTTTCGTCACGAAAACACTTTAGTAGTTCCCTCGAGTACCATTTCTACAGACTCTCAGCCACGCATTTCTCGCTTCTCCGAGATCCTCCGTGTGCATATTTTCCCCGCAAATTGCTACACGGTCCGATCCTTTTGTCCTTAAAAGAGCTTATTAATTTACTTCTGATTCGGAATTAATTTCTGCGTCGGACATTACGCGAAGATTTGTAGGCGGCCAGCTATGTTCGTTAAATTATAATAGCACACTATTCTTTTTTTGTGTATATGTGTGTGGAAAAATATATCTCTATGAATCGATACGCAAAACAAGTTAAACTTAATATTGCGTCTTTATAAAGTATTATGTAAATTCTGTTAGGATAATTTTGCACGCAGTTAACCTGGTTCGTAAATATTATTTACAATTTAATAACAATTGTCTTTCGTTGCATTTCTATTCTCGCATAATGCGTGAAGTCGTTGTAATCTATTTGATCCATGCTTATAAGCTCTTTCATTGAAGTAAGTTTAAAATGACGTTTAAAGTTATGCAACAGTTATGTAAATGATTGAATTTAAACTTTGCGAAGCTAATATTAGCACCGCCGCTTGTAAAGTTTAAGCGTTGCAAGCCGTGTGCAGTTGAAAATTTTAATAATGTTTTTGATTACTTTAACCTAATTTATTAGCAATACACTTAATGTATTCCATTGTTGTAAAATCGACACTGTTTACAAAAATAATTTAAATTTATATATCTGCTATGATGCGGGGGGATCAATCATCTATAGATGATAGATAGTTGATTTATAGTTGATATATAATTATAGTTTTTTATAATTATCAACTTTATATAAATATTTGAATGAAGTGCAACTTTATTGCGTCTTTAATCATTCTTTGCGCAAAACATTCTTGAATATCTAACTTTACCGTACTTTGTATACGTATGGTAATTAGTAATATAGCGAAAAAAAAATTATAAGCGTGTTTCAACATGAGATAATAACGAAATCAGCTATCGGAAACCATTCGGATAGCTTCCACGGATGTCGTACGTACTGAACGAAGATACACGCTTTTCTACGAGATTTTCTTTTTCGCGAGTAGACGTTATCGTGCCTTAATGCGTATCTAGATTTCCGGTCACGGTTTGCAGTATGAGCGACGTTTGCTCCGCGAATCAACTGATATTGAAACCGGTCGGCGGTTCTCTCGGCGGGACGAAGTCGGGGTGTCGCCGCAGAAACCAATTACGACGTATTCAGCCGTGGAGGAGCTAAAATCCCGTTCGAGTAGCCCTCGAACCTCATCCGCAGACGTGGATAATCGCATCGTGGGTTATTCTCGCAGCGCGAACGTGCACGAGTGGGTGCCTGAGTTCTCTCGTGGGTGCGTTCATAAACGTAACACGAAGACAGAGAGCGCATCGCGCGAGAGTTTGCCGAGAGAGGACCGAGAGAGAGTGAGAAATCCGCTCTTTTCTCGCGCGTCATTCGCGATACCTCGCTTTGCTGTCTACGGGAAGCTGTCGTACACCAGTCGCGTCGCAACATATGTAAATGACATGAACGCAAGTGGTATCCGGTTGATGTAGTAGGGCGTATTATCCTCCTTCGCCATATAAGTGAACTGAGCAGCATCAGGGACATGCAGCGAGCTCAGGTGCGGTTTACCGACACCACTACATCCAGTTCAATGCGCTAATTTTCTTACGCGGATCGTGGAATGGTCTGATGTTTTTCGCTGTAAATATAAGTCATAGTAAGATGAGCTAAAAACGTATATCAAATATGCTTAGTAACCGCTTAGTTACGATGAAGGTAAATCGAGGCTCCAACAAAAAACTTGTTTACCGAGTTCACCAGTATTCCTTAATGCCAATATAAAAAGCTTACTTTTGTAGCCTAGAGGACAGGCCTTTAACTTTGTTATAATTACGGCCATATTATAATTATGGCGTCTTTCAATAATTATAGCTCGGTGAAGGTTGAGAAAAACTTCAGAGTTTACATTATGTTGCAGACAGTAACGCAGTGTCGTTTATTTCTTATGTAATTAAGAATATAATTTTTTTTTTTTTGAAATTAAAAATACAATTTCTCTTTTTTTTCTATTTCTTCGAATTATTACCTGACGTTGACGTATTTAATTTTGCCTCAATTATTACTAAACTAGAAACAATATAATGATAAATTATATCTACAGCATATCTGGAATAAGCATCTTACATTCGATTTGGAGGATTCAGAGTAATAACGGCGCTTCTGAATAGATCATATGCTAAGCTTAAACCTAGGCTTGAATGGCTAGCTGTCGTAAACGTTAATTTGGTACTGAGCCACGGTTTAACCCTATCAGTGCTGAACAGACGACAGTAATGTTGTATTGTAATGCATTCTATTATGCATTCTATTATTCTATTATATTATATCTGTGAACGAAGACAAAATGTTAATACCTCTATAACGCAGTGGGGAATTAGCTTCTTCATCGGAATTTTAGTTTTTACGATTTACTTATGAAATCTTACTTCGATATAATATTCGATATACTTTGAAATTGGATTTTATTATTAATAAAAGATGTGTTTCCATGTACTTCTTTCAACTAATGCCAAAATATTTGTAACATTTAATTTTGATCTTTTATTACTATTATAAATAATATTTAATAATGTCATTAAAAAGAGAGATGTCTGAGTTTGTTTGAATTATTAGCTATAATTATTAACTATAATTATCAACTTCCTGAAGGCTGATCTTTAAAGAATACTGTTGTTTTAATTTAATTTGTGATAATTGTAATTCGAAATACGTCATTCAAATGGGAATTGAAAAGAAATATTTAGGGCATGACGAGGTTAAAATGCAGCGCGTAAGGGAGCTGCACGCATTTCACACATTGCTCGACGAAACACGTGGAACAGAAAAAATACGGTGAACGTGATGGGGAGGTGTGTCCGTGGTGAATCGATGATTCACGGATTAAAGTGGTCGGGCGCCGTCTTATATGTACAGGGTGTCTCAGATCTGTGATTTCAACCATAGCTACAATATTATCAAATTATAAGTCAATTTAAGAATAATTGCGATTATTTCAAGATATCGAGAGACATCAATTTTAATATAAAAATTTATTATTTATGTAATGTGTAAATTATAAAATTGTTGTCGGTTAACGTTTAAGCGAAATTTACAAAAATTTACTTAAAGTTTATTTGCCGATATATTTAACGTTTTTAAAGCTTGTGCTGTATAATAGGCTTTCGTCAAGTTTCTCACGGGAGATAAATCGTCCGCAAAGTCAGGTATCGAATATCTGAATGAAAGGACATCCGACGGGAGACACCCTGTATATCGTGTCTTAAGTACTATGCAGAAAAGGTGGGAGGATCTTTGAGTCCTTATGAACGTATATCGCACGTGGTCGTCGCGGCGTCTTAAGATGCATTGCATGCATATTAAAGCCGGCTTCGCTCGCGCGCGATGAATCAGTCCTAAATCCACACACTCGATGCCAACGTGACGAGACGATAGCGTTGTTGTATCCCGGTGGAATGCGACGTCTACGTGGGCGCGCATGTCAGGATAACGAAACCTCCGCATCACGCTAGGAAGCGAAACTTTCTCCCAACGACATTAGCAACCGTCACGCACATACAACCCTTGATATTCTAATTAAAGCTCTTCAAAATTAACTGCATTGGTTTATAGGCTATATTTTTATGATTAAGGAGATTTGATAACGGTAATCTCGAAATTAATGAATTGCATAAGACAGGTCTTAACATCGACATTTAATGATGAGATATCGACATTTAAAGAAGCTTGATTTATTTATCACGAATTAATAAGCTGATCATATATGATCATTAATTTTCGTCATTTGGACAGATATCTGATGGTATTCAAGGATTATAATTGCATCATTATGTAGACATACGCTGATAAAGAGACTGTGACATCATTTTGTATGAATATTGAATGCGCATATATTCATTGCAATTATTGATCCCCGTTAACGAGCTGAGCCGTATGGTTCGTTATCATATAGTGTATAGAATACAATACATATGCATATGACGTGTTACATTTAATCCTAGTTTCTCTCAATCGGCGAAATTATATATTCTATTCATCAATGTAATTCCCTTTTAATTATGTTCATTATATAGTAGATGACGTACTAATTAATTCAGCTCGTAACTTCCTGAGATTTTTACATGACCCGATTGTTCTGACTCATATGATGCTCTAAAGTAATATATCTTGTCGTAGAATTTTTGTGATAATTTCTTATCGTTTCTCGATAATTTTTAGAGAGCATAGGATCTATATAGGAAAAATATAAAATATATATAGAAAAATATGGAATAAACCACAAACATAGAAAAATTATAAAAATAGATGTTGCATGTAAATGTGTGAGATATTATATTTAATTAGCTATATTAAGTTTCATAAATTTTTGCTTTAAATTATCCTTTAAAGACAGTAATGTAGGCTGTAATGTGTGGCTGTATGTGGGCTTGTGAAATTATCGAGATATTCACACAAGACGAACGATGCGCTCGCGACGCGACACGTCACGTCGTCTTGCATGATTGATTTTTTCAGAGCATCGCAATAAAGCGTCGGACGTGGTGGCGCGTATCGCGTGAGCGAGTCTTTCTCTCTCTTTTATTCTCACGAAAATGGATTTAATATTTTCGTTTATGGCGTGCAATCGATATAAATGCAAATTAGGGTGCACGATACGGTTCGATCGAGTGATTCGATTTCTTCTGCGTTCGTTCGCGAAAGTAAAGAGAAGAATGAAACCTTATCAAAGCTGTTCACGTTTGAACGACGATGAAGATACGAGATTTGAGGAGTCATGCGACAGAGTCTTTAATCGGCGGATTAACATAATTCATTGAATTTGTTCGGTATAATTCGTATCACAGAAAATGATGAGTCGAATAATATAGACATATTATGCATTTTGTTTTCTCAAAATACTTAAATTTAAACTTTGATATCTATTTATTTTATGCATATACAATAATTAAGTATTTTTTTTAAAGATGCAAAATTGAATAAGTATATTTAAAATTATGTGGTAATGAAAGATATAAAAATCTTTAAATTATCTTTTTATTTTTTATGAATACCAATTTCGTGAAAAAAACAACAGATAATTTTATTTTTTATGCGTTTAACTATTCTGTTAATTTTTAGAATAATGTTTTTAGCATGTGATACATCCTTTGTTCTTTTATTTTGTCTTACGATCGATATATTCTATGTCAGAGAAGGGTTAATGTTCGCGATACGTTTTTGCTTTCAAATGTAGCATTTGTACGACATAAGAAATATCTTCTATGTATATGTAGCAATATACTCTATATGATGCAAGAGAGCTAGAGTTTGAGAATATTTAATATATTATAAATTGTTTTTAATGATATATGCAATATCTTCACAAAAATTGAACATTTTTTTTCTATACTTATTCGTAAACTTAACAAGATGTGTAGGGATATATAATTTTTTCACGTACATAAAATTTGAAAGAAGAAGCAATTTTTTATTATCAATACGGTTGATATGATCGTAAGGGAAAGCGTATCCCATATGTAAACGCAATGCACGTACAGCGCATGATAGAAAGCTCTTTTAATCAATCAAACGGATCCCGCCGAGGCCTCGAAAGTAAATTTGAAACGGTCATATATGGCGTCGACGTCGCGTCGACATAAATTTCATGCACTTTTCGTTATTCTCGTCTGAGCAAACATTTCGACGTGCAGTGTGCAACGAACGTGTGCGACGATCTCCGCGCACGGTCAAACGCATCTCCCGGGTGGATTGTATATACGAAACCGCGTTTATTCCGCTACAATTACGCGGAGTGCCACACAGGTATCGCGCCAGAGTGGTTTCGCAAAAAGCATTCGCCCAGCTCTCTCCCTTTCTCTCTCTCTCTCTCTCTTTCTTTTTCTCTCTCACGCCCGCTCGCGATATTTATGCACGCGCGTGTTTCAAACGCGCGCTCGTTCGAATTGGGGATTTCGTGGGACAGCGTGTGGTCGACACGAGTGATAAAAAGATTGAAAAAAATGTCTCTCGTTTCGGACACCTCCGCGGGGAGCGTTAAACGATGCACAGCAATGCAGTAACACACGTTGGGAATCAGCCCTTATCGAATCTAAATCTAGAGAAATGTATAGCAATCTATCAAAGATAAATTTGGAATCGCATATTTGATCGAGAGAAGAACATGGCAGCATTGTAATTTGTTTGTTTCACGTTCTATATTGCACACTACATATATTTCGCAATATCAGAGAACGATCAAAGATATAACGGATTCTGTATATATTTAATATATTGAAATTGAAGAAATTTGAAAAAGTGTTTTATTGATATTTTAATTTTAATTTAAATTTTAGATCTATACAGGAGATTATTTGAAGTACAAGTAACACACGATATTATACGAAAAGCTTTTTTTTAATTACCTGACATATAAATTGATAGATATTTTTCTTATAATTCTTCTTGATATAATGTTTTTTTATAATTTTCTTTAATAGCATTATGATTTGACTTTGTTATCGTATCGTATCGACGTAGTGTGTCGCTTTAATAATATCGATCATGTAAGCGCCGTCTTTAAGGTCTCCCGGTAATTCTCGCATTTTTTACTCGCACATCTATTTTCTCAGCAAATGCGGCATATGGTGTTCAAACGTTGCGTTGGTCCGATAAATCGGTCGAACAGATTTCTCGCACCCAGTTTTTCCTATAGCATGAGGAAAAAAAATATTAAATTTTTTTTAAGATTATGTCATTTTTGTCGGATCGTATAACGTGTCACTAAAGAAGCAGATTGCTTGTCATATGATACTTCTTAGAGTCTTCAAGTTTCTAAAAGGCTTAGGTTTGATTTTAAAATATAATTTATATTTTTAATTATAACTTGTTTATTTTTGTTTATAAATCTTGTTTTTAAATTTTTAATGAATTATTTATGCAATATTATCGTTCACATACTTATAATATTCGAAATATCCAAAATTCATATAATCTCATTCTTCGCCTTTAGTTTTTTAAGAAAATATTTATTTTACTTATATATATATTTTACTTTTGAATTTCCTCTGAATTTAGTCAACTTTGTTGTCACAAATTCCACAAATGTTTCGTAACTCTGTATCGCCCGTTACCGTCGTTAGTTTTGCGCGTCGAGCAACGTTCCGCGAAAGCTTATACGTCTCAACACGTTGCACGGTTAATTCCGCAGGAAACTTCGTAACTACCTGGCGAGGGCCGGAAAGTCTAGTTATTGAAGGTGCACGTGCGAACCGTTTAGCCCGTGCACATGCACGTGACGCCGGTCTCTCTCTCTCTCTCTCTCTCTCTCTCTCTCTCTCTCTCTCTCTCTCTCTCTCTCTCGCCGTCCTGGCAGTGCTCGACGGCCGCGGAAGAGGTCGACCAGCTGTTGCAGCTCGAACCGATCGGAATCTTCTCGGTTATTGTATCAAACGCATAAATCTCGTCTTTATTGCTGTTATATGCTAAGCAGGACGAATCCTCGGGACGGATTACGACGACGGCTATGAGAACACCGCGTAAGAATAACGCGTCTTCGTATAGATGGATGCGCTTGTTGCATACTAAAAAATGCACTGCATAAGATATTCCAGATATTCCGCTTTTTCCAGCTTTTACCCGTTTAGCAATATAAAATTAATTTTTTTCTAATGAAAATGTGTTAAAACATTAATAGTTTTCTTGGATTATGAGTGGTTGAAAATCTAAGGATTTTTACGAATTAAGCTTTTAAATGAATGAACACTTAATAAGACTTTAAATTTGCTAAAGAAACGTTCCCTTTAAATACAGCATAAACAAGTATTCGAGACACTTATATTTTAGCACGTATATATGCAACTGTGCGTTCGTATGGGCGCGCCCTCGTCTGCGTTTCGATGACCGAGATAGTCATCGGTGTGGACTTATTTAATTTGGAGACTGGTTAGCCTCGCGAATTGTTTGCGGAACGATCGTTACCGCTAATTTATACGCTCATTCGTTTTCGCGATGGGCCCTTCCTCCGCGTTAGCGCGCCGTTAGACGCGTGTGCGTGTAAATACGCGTGTCTACATATGCGCGTATACGTATATTTAGGCGCAGTTCGCATGGCACAAATGCCACGAATGCGCTCGCTACCCTGCTTGCTCCCTTGGTCTCCCCCCCGAGCAACCCCCTCCCCCCCCGCCCCTGAGCTAATTTCGTATCGCGACGCTCGATCCTTGGAACGAAAGGGGGATCGTTAAAAGTGCTCCGGAAACGGGGATTTCTTTTTCTCGCTTATTAATGAGTGCGAGTAAACCCGTTCTGGCGCGGCGGAGCACCCGAAACGTTTTGTCACCGTCGATCGTTAGCTCGACTCAATTTGCGCCCGGTCGGGATCTCATACGACATAAATTCGGGTCTGTTTTTGTTTCCGACACATTCTTTCGAGACAAGAGAAATTAACTTACACGGAGCGTCTTTTTTTAGAATTCTTCAAAAAATTTAAATATTTAAGAGAGAAAACATTAAATATAATAGATTTTATTTTATTATTTTTATTGAATTAAAAAAATATTGTTCAACTAAAATATGATTTTTTTTTATTTAAAGGTTTCGCATTTCTTTATAGATATATACATATGTATACTAGAGACCGGGAAACATGAAAGCCAGATAAATTTTATTGACAATGTACAATATTATGTTTAAGAATTTAAGTGAATTCTGTGAACGGTATATCAAATCGCTGAGGTACTCTTCTAACTTGTCAAATGACATTTTGTTGCGAGATAGCTATTTTATATGCGAAGAGATTAATTGTTATTAATGCAAATAGTTTGCCTTCGATCCTGGAACCGATCGAAAAACATCTATGCTGCGAAATTGATTTACGGCGTATTAAACCGCGGTGTGTTTCAGGTAATCCATTTATCTCGTACAACACTTGCCATGCCGCGTGATTTATCGCTTCTCTGGAATGTTGCTCGCCGGTGATTATATCAGAATAGTGCGGTTTATTCATACGGAATATTGCATATTGCATCTTGAGGAGAAAGGTATTAAAAGTAAGCACAAAAAATGGTATTATTAGTTCAATGTGATTCACTCACGAGGTAGTACATCAATTTTTCTTTCCCGCTGAAAAAGGAACTGCATTTCCGCAGTAAATATCTTTTTCTTGGAGCATCGCGTGCTGAATACAAAAGAGCGATAATTAGCTCTTTCCTTTATAACCCCTCTCGATCGGACATGAAGTGGAACTCCATCGATATCTTTTTAATTCTCCTCACGTCACTTTCTCGCATTTTTTCCCCAATATTCTCTCTTTTTCTTCTTTCATCTTCTAGAGTTTCTCGAACGATAATTTGAGTAAATTTGAAACGCCGAACATTCAAGATGAAAGCTTTGAAAGCCTGATGGAATATTCCTCGCGATCGAATTGCAGCTTTATATATTGGCGCCAGGGAATATTTCATATTCCTCTACATAGAAATATTAAAGAAATATTAAAGAGAACGGCACGTGCAGTCTAAGACTTATTTATCATTTACTGTAGCTTTATATGTGTGTTATAGCATAGATAACATATTTTATATTAAATTTGGTCAGAAATGCATAGGCCGATTTTAATCAGATTTACAGCTGCGATATACTTTTTTAGTGCAAACTTTTTTAAATAACCAGAATTTTTTAAGAATTTTATTTAAATTTTATAAATATGTGTTTTGTTGTTTTTAACAACAGATATATTTGCACCATGTTTTAAATGGAAAGTATTCTGGATAACTTGTAAATATACCTTTATATAAAATTGTGTTTTGCAGTAGCGATACAAATAATCTGATCTTTAAATAAATTTTATCTAAAAATTCTGTGTATAAAAATAATCCGATATTTACAATTTACGGATATTTGATAGCAATAAAATTTGAAAGTGCTATTCAACAAATTAATTCGGATTTAGTTTACTCAGTTTTTTTGTATTAATACATTTGTTTTCTAGTTTTTTCTTTTCGCTTATCTCGACTTATTTTCGTTCCATGTACTGCGGTATGTATAATTCCATTTCCGATAATATTCAATGTGCGAATCTTGCAAAGTTCTTATAAAACGACCTAAATGTTACGCTATGGGTAAAATGCACAATGTATCTGGCTTTTTATTCCGTTAAGCAAAACTGCCAATACGCCGCTCCTTATTTTGTGGCCAAAAAAAGACTGTACGCAAAAAAGCTTCATGAAACGTACATATACTACAGAATATTAATATACCGAGATCCATAAGCGAGTAAATATTTTCTGCTTATTAAGCCGGAATATTGAGTTTCCTGTCCAAAGGGGCTGACAATTCCCCGGTTATCTCGTTTGCCCGACAAAAACGAAATGACGACACACATGATTTGATTTTGCTAGAATCCTATATTTAGAATTCAGAATTTGTTTAACTTACACGACTATGAATATTCATTTCTTTTGCGCGAATATCCATTATCTTTATCCTAGCGATTATTATGGCGCACTTTTTCTGCCAGATTAAGCGTGGACTGGAAATGTAAAGTAATGTAAACGCCAAGAACACTTTTCATATTCTCATACTTTTCATATTTTTCTTTGTAATATGCAAAGTAACTTTATTTTACTTTTGTTGCTATAAAAATTTTTTTTTCTTATAAGAAAGTATGGTAAAACAAAAATTGGAAAATATTGAAAAGATTTGTAAAATAGATAAGTTTTAAACTTCAAAATTATAAAAATATATATTTTTAATTATAAATTATTTTTGCTTGCACTTAAAAATTTTAAAATTAAAATTTTTTCAGTCAGCTTAAAATATTACTATACTTATTTTACTGTTATCATTTGATACCAATACACAATATTTTTTGTAAGAGATTCATATCAATCTGCAACAACAGTCGAGAAAGTTTATTCCTCTTGTTCGCTTTCTGCGCATAAAAAGCTTCGTTATTCTTAAATCTAAAAAGTTCGGCAATAAGACTTGGTTACGACGAGGATGTAATTGTGGAAACGCACAAAATATAATGGAACTTAGGTGAAATTTCCGCACGGGGTAAAGGATCCGCACCGTTTAAGTTAAAGGCTTGTGAAACTTTTCGAAGTGCATAATGCAAAGCGACGGCGAAACAGCGAAGGGGACGGAGACGATTCACGGATTCTTGCGAAAGCTTTCGCGAGTCCGAGGGATGTTTGAAATTTTTTTCCGGGCGAAACTTATGCCGATCGCGGCCTTGACATTTTTTCCTCCGCGAAGTTTTCGAGAGCAGTAGGCATGCCATACCGTCCTCGAGATCTTTATCACATTATTTTATCGGGAACTATATTACATTATTCTACGAACTTTCATTATTTATTATTATTTTTACACATTTTCCTTAACAGAATTATTGAATATCATTAATGTGAATTTGCATGGAATTAATGCGGCAGTTTAAAGCCATCTCGTATCACAATATTTTTTGGAACAGTTCAATAGGTTTCTACAAAAATTGGTATCGGCACTATCATGTCGATGATATGATCGTTCACTGATGATATTCATAGTAGATGTACGAAATGTGTAATTAAATGCTTACTATCTTAATACAAAATTTTAACAATAGATAATTACAGTTTATATATTAAATGCGATCATAGAATTCAATGTCAGTATACTATTTTAATTGAGATCCCGGAAATATAAAATATGCGTATATTACATAATGTGTTTCGTAATCGTTTGTGTCTGATATATACACTAATATTATTGAGACTCTGTGTCTTCGAAAATTAAAAATTAATTCTTGCGCGTTGCACAAGAAATTGATATTGATCTCGATAAATTCGATTGGTAAACTTGTACAAACCGACAAACGAGTATGTAATGCTTCAAAACCGAAAGAAAATCTAACTATTTTTCTGACAACAGTGCTTTTCACATGTATCATATCTTTATAAAAATCGCAAAGTTTCGAATTTTTTTATAAAAATCTCTTTCTTGATAATATATTATAGTAATATATTATGTATTACTATATTTTTAAAGCGAGTTTTATTCGCGCATTAAAGACTGCTCATTAGAGAGTAGCTTTGTTAATTTGCATATTAGTTGGAACGTAATGCAGTATTTTGTAATTCGTAAATTGAACGCGAGCAAGAGCTCGACAGTTCTTCCGCATAATTAATTAAGTAGCATACGTTAGTGGGAATTATGCTATTCTGAATTATTATGCTTATCATCTCGCATGAGAAGCGCGAGACGTTTCCGCCGGGCGGAGTGAAAATTCTTGATGACATTTGCAAATGAAATCAGACCATTACGGTACTGTCTCTTCCATCTTGTTCCGCGCTATTTCCACGAAGACAATGCGACGTTACTTCCGACCTGTCCGCATTCCGCAGTTATCTTGCAGACAGATGACAGCGATATTGCTGTTGCCTCGCGATTAATCTGCATATTCGTTTCGGTAACGATTTGTTCGTCTGAACAGCGCCAAAGATATGAAGTCGTTGGAATCCAAGCGAAATCTTATTAAATTGGCTCTTGATATGACAGAATCTTCTATTAAATATATAAAAAATATACAAGTAGAGAAGTTTCGAATATGAAAGATAGACTATATAGAAGTTTGAGACATTAAATTCTATGATTTTCTCAAGAAGAAATATAAAAGTTTTGAATGTTTTGAAAATTATTTAAAATCATCTATATGATGTCTGCATTTATGTTAATTAGAAGTATAGAATTTCGAAATATATTTAAAATAATGACATAATTCATTGATTTGAACGATTATTTATATGGATTAAAGATATAATGGTTATTTTATATTCCTATTAACTTTTCTATAGCACATTTAAGATACTACGACAATGATTTGGCATTATTCTTTTTATTCTGCATTATAATGCATTTTGAAATAACTTACTTGTAATTACTCTGCGCGTCCGTGTGTTACGAATAATCGATACGGATTAACGAATTCCTCGACATATAACATTAAGACAATCTTAGAGACTTCTATTATAATCTCTATATTCGTCGCAGCACGAAGTCTGTTCCTCCTATGATAAGATGAAGCACATCTCTCTCACGTATCTCGTGTTGGATGCCGGGAGCACGTCTCGCAGTGACATTTGCAAATGATGTTAGACCGTATTAGCGTATACCATCTTCCATTTACGTGCCACTTTGCGAGAAAGATAGACAGAGAGGGACGGGACCGAGTTTTGTTCTCGCTCTTTGTGTGCCCTTCGTGTAGCTGAGTGTGAAGCCGAACTGAGTCGAGTCGCTTCTAAACTAGTTCCAAGTTAATCGGTGACGGCGTTACCATTATAGTGTAGGGTTGCGAGGATGCGAGAGGACCTCCTGGAAAGATGGTCTAGCTCTAGCGGATGGGCCGCGGGAAAAGGGATGATTTGCATTTTAATTGCACCTGCAATCTTCCTTGCTGCCCTCATCGTTGGCACTCGTACACGACCCAACCGACTCTTCCCATAGTTTCTCGCAAAAGGATTCGCTCGAGAGAGAGAATGACGTAGACATTTTTTTATTTAAATTCGCTGCTGCTATTCGCGACCCTCACGGACGTCACGATGTTCGCTAATTAAACGGGTTGATACTTCCGCGTGCTCGTAACTGCGCCAAATATATCGCCAGATGTTACAGTATGGATTGGAGAAATATAGAATAAGTGCTTATAGAATGTCAGAAAATATATTATTCTTGTACATCTGCTGCTAAAATTTTGCGCAGTGTACATATATACATACATATATGTATATACACTGAAGAAAACTATATTTATATACACTAAAGAAAACTTTTTTTTAACATTTAAAAGACTCATTTATATTGATTTAAAATAGCTTTATTAAACAATTTTACATGTATATAATTTTGAGTAACAGAAATGTTTGTTGAAACGCGTACGAAAATTATAAATATTTAAAAGTAAAAGTAAAAAATTTATAAAAAATTATAAAGAATAATTTTCTAAAAGATTATAATTATGCGCGTGAGTGTGTATAGATAAAAAATTTATGACGAATACATCAATTATATACGTTTGTCAAAGATGCAAGAATAAAATCAAATCGATCAATATATAAATAAGGATTTTATAAGATTCATTCGTGTGATGATTTTAAAATATAGGACGATGATTACCTTATTTACATTGAATCTTAATTATGTTTTTCTAAAGTCTCGTAAAATCTGAAGGGCATGACGGTATCTCCCGTTTCTCATATCTTTTTCTCTTCATCTTTGTGCGTAATTGAACGACGAATAACAAGATGGAGAAGTTTTCGCGAAGGGATAATCGCGAACTTTGCCATTCAGTTTCTCTTGTATCCTTTTGGGCCATTAATAAATTTCACGCAACTGGATAATCGATGATTTACAGGGACGTAAGCAAGGGATACTATTACTTGATGATTATTGGGATATACAGAATAATAATTTAAAATACAAAATCCATGTTGTATTTTAGAATGGAAAGTATAAAAATACAATGCATAACACATGTATTTAAAATAAAACACACTTTATAAGAGTTTCTAAGAGCGTGTGTGTGTTGAGACGTTCGTAAAATTTCATAGATATTATAAACTACTTTACACTTTAAATACATAATAAAATGTCTCTCTATATATAAATTAATTATCAAAATATACAAATATTGTATGATACTAATTCAATGCGCCACGCAATTATTTTTATATATACACTTTTACTATTTCAACATTACTATTTTAAACGTTAGTCTGTCTATAAATGCGTGGAATACTCATTGCCAAAGTATTGCTTACATTGTTTTCCTTAATATAAATTAAGACATTGAAAATGACTATAATGAATGACTAGAAACAATATTTCGTATACAATTCAATTTTACAGCGCATAATAATATTTATAACTAATAATTAATGCACAATAATTAGAAAGCAAACGATAAATCTATAATAGTAATTTTCTAAAATTAATCTCAAATTGTACACATTTTTTTGCGACAGATAAAGTCAATGGACACTTGTATAAAGCACAATAACATAAATGCCTAAAAAATATTTTACCTAATATTTTAGATATATTTCAGACTTTTGTGTTGTTCAAGAAATTTAATCGTAGATTATCGCTGTTAGAGAGAGCTATATAATTCGAGAACTCGTACGATTATTCGCACGCGTGTTTAGGACAAGCTTACGCTCGCTAACCCCAGCAAATTTGCCTTAAGAGCGGATGCAGGCTTGCCTTCATGGTCTCTTGGCAGAACTAGTTTAGATACAACTGTCACCCCGACGACAGCGTTAGTACTACCGCTGTCTGTGCTTGTTTTACAACCTAGCTACGATAGCGGTGTCTCCTTACACCAGCGGGAGGTTGGAGTCTTCCTTCCTGAATTCATTCCGCGGCCCATCAGCATTTCCCTTTGGTATTTGTCCTTCGAATTATTCAGTCGACCCGGCCCTCTCCCGGTCGAGGACCAGAAAGTAGCAAGAACCTCCCGTTGTTGACAGAAATTGCAGCTGTCTTAAATAAATAAGGATCACCACATTCGGTCCAAGTGATAGCTTCTCGTTTTAATGTTTGCGCGAGATGCATACGAAATCAAAAATACTGAAGGGCATTCAAGTAAAATGCGAGTAGGTCAGTACGCATCTGTCGCACTAAACTCTCTTGGAAACGGTAAATTGCCAGTTTATATTCTAATTTACGAGACTAGTAATATATGAAATAGTATAGTAACGATAAAATAATACAGTTTTACATTATTTATAACTAATATTTTATAGTAATTTTAAATATCTATGCATAAGTTACTTCGCGTAATTCTTTTTAAAACATAGTGATTAATTTTACGCTAGCGAAATTGATCACAAGATTAATGATACTGTTTAAATGGCAATTAATGCACCAATTATATAATTATTATTGACATTTGGCTTTTCATATCCAAATTAGTCAGCGTTTCATACTTTGTACGTATGTACGTGTATCCGCTTCTCTAGTTTCATCCCTGAATGGGATGGGATATCTAACTGCGATTAAATGCAGCCGTTTCCCCAACACGCGCACCACGGCACATTACCACTGCTAGTACTAGTCTTGCGAGCTTTCACGCTAGCAATTTCCCGACTACTGACCGAGTTCGTCCTTTCGCGTTCTAAATTCGGCGCGGCGCTATCCGTATATTTGTCCTTGGACGCGTCTACACTGCCGCTCCTCGATGTTTTCAGGGACGTTTGAGACGGTCGTCTCTTAGAATTAATGTAGGCGGATATCCGTCGGTTCTGATCCTTGCGCGGCGAGTCTTGTCCTGAGGACGACGATCTGCTCTCATTTTTGTCCTCTTGCGCGTCGGATATAGTTGTTGTGCTCAATTTCCTCGGTTTCTTTCGCGTCATTTTTCCCGGCGAATCGAGCGTATCCGTCGACGTGGCGCTACTCTGCTTCTTCAGTCTTCTCTGTGCTGCCGGCGATAGCGGCGGTCTCTGATCCTTAACTAGAATTTTGTCCCTCTTCGCGATCTTCTTCCGCCTCTCTCCATCTGGCGAATTTGGTACGCTGATCGTTTCCTCGTCTTCGTGATGCGAGTCGCCGTCGAGCGACGTCTGCGTTTGCGCCGGTACTTTCGTCGCGACGTTATCGTAGTACAACATTTCGCTTCTCCTTGGATAAAATTGACCTCGCGGTATAAACGGAACGTTTTGATATAAGTTCTGACGATAAGTTTGAAGATATCGACTCGCGTTCAATCTTCTTAGAGTCGTCAGATCGTATGGAGTGGCGGGCGGTATCAAAGTGCAAGGACTTGGTTTCTCGAAGGAAGTCACTTGGATGTCCTGCTTGCCGCTCATCAGTTGATCGCCAGGTATCAGCAATCGATTCTGATCCGGCAAATGTGTAGTTCGAAACTTCTCGTTGAAGTGAACTCCTCGACCGTAAGCCGGCGGATATTGATAAGCGAAGCCATCGTCATTTACTTGAATGGAGAGCGGCGTTGTGGTAGAAGGAGGCTTCGGCTCTACTTGATAGCTAGGACAGATCTTGTCGAAGTTTCTCAGAAAGGGATTCCTGAAGAGGTGGTAATCTATCGAGGGTAAGTCGGGAACCTCCGGCGTCTCCGGGCTCGGTGTTTGCTCGACTCGTGGTACCTTCAATGTCACGTTTAGATGACTCTTGTACGGTTTACCGGAGCAATTATTTGTTATATTGTCCAGAGCATTGTCGCTTTTTGTGAACATCTGAGATTCGACGTGGTTCAATTTTAATTCTTCCGCTATACTCTGAGATTCGCTCGAAAGATTTTGACACGATACCGACTTCGTCAATTGATTACTCGGAGCGCTTCTGTTGTCCGCGATCAACAGATTATCGGTACTCAGGAATGTCTTCGAATCATTTTTATTTTCATCTTCATAAGGTATCGCGCCGTTCACATAAATATCCGCCGAACCTTTTTGCGCTACGAATGGATTGGTCCTGGAGATGACTGTGGAAGTTGTCTTGCCGCTGCTCGAGCTAGTTCCGGTTCCAAAATGACTCATACTCGCGGTGGGTGATTCTTCTTCTTGTTTTTTCAGCTTGAAAGACAGCGGCGCGAAAAAATGTTTTGGTTTTTCGAGCACTGTAGACGCGACTGTAGTTTCTTCCGTATTTTGATTTTTAATTCGTGAATTTTGCACATCTTTTTCTCCATTCGTCATTGCTTGCTTTTTATCGATAAAATTTGCGGTGACGTTCCAAATGTTCTTGCCGAGCACTTCTTCGTAATTTGAAAGCTGCGTTCGCGAATCTTGAATAGCTGACATGGCTTGGAATTTCGCGGGTTGCCTCGTACTTGCATTCCTTCTTCTCGACAAGCTAAAAGCGTCGGATGATATCGAATTTCCCAATGAAGGAATCATTTTCTGGTATTCCGGGTGCGAATCCGGTTTTCCCATCATTTGCATCCTTGTTACCGATGCGATGGGAGCGACGCTCGTACCTGTATAAATCGGTTGTTTTTGAGAAACCACGTCGTTCTGCCAACCGACCGGTGGAACGTGAATTTGAGGTAACATCGGATCAGCCACTCGATCCAGATCGGTATTCAGGCCGGCCGGCGGGATCAATGGATCAGACTGTAATCCTGAGCAAGGCGAAACCAATAAGGCGGATGTATCCGCGGCCAGCATTAAATCGACCGTACTCGGGAACTCGAACGGACACTCGGTGTAATAACTGGTTCCGCTAAAACTACTCGTCGGTTCGTACGTGGCCGGATAAAACGGGATGTTATCGTGAAGTTGCCGGGGGCCGAAGATCGGTGGGGGTGGATGCCGAGCGACCTCGTTCCTCTGGACCTCATCCGACGGGGTCGCGTCCTTTCTCTCCTTATCCCTCTTCGGCTCTTCCTCTTCGTCGACGACCGACAGATCGTCGAACTCCACGTGAAGTCGATGCAGACTACTGCTCATCTTCTCGGAAGAGATCTTCTGATTCTCCGCGTTTTCTAACTGCTCCTCCTGGTTAAAATCCTTGGCCGTCTTCTCGTTATCCTCGTGTTCGTCGCAGGAAAAATCCGACTGCGGGCTGTCATCCTCCTCGGAGCGATCCTGCAATTTAAGACAGTTTTCGACATATTATTTCTTTGATCGTATCGATTATTAATTTGTGATAATAGTATATTATATTTCAATTAAAAATTATCTAACATTTCTCCGAAATACGCAGGAACGACAGGATTTTTTTTTGTTAGATTGTTTATTACTGACTTTTCTGTTAATATGCAATTAAAATGGACAGTCTGCCCACCTCGTATTCTTCGCTTTCGTCGTGATTTTTCTGTTTCTTCAGAATTTCCTCGAGCTTGTCGTATTCATCCCTGAGGCTCCATATTTCCCTACGTAGTTGCTCGTTTTCCCTGCGCAGCTTCTTGATATCGTTTTGACCTGAAATCAGAGTAGAATGACAGACCAGATTCGATGCAACATCAAAGGCGCCGAGTAAGATACTCTCTTACACCGAGGAGATAGGCCGACATCCCGCTAGATTCGTTTCGCAATTTTTCTCACGGAAATCACTTAATCATCGTCCAGCGAAGGCCCGCAACGTGCGGCTGCTCGCAATACGCGTTGCATCTATCAGAACGATCGATCATTGGTCAACGCGGCAACAATCTCTGCTTGAGGAGCCAGCCTCCTCTCTAACCCTGCGCTCTTTCGTGCGTCAAGAAGCCGGTGATAAATCACCAGAGCCGGGCCTTCCAATTACTTAACTTTGCGGAGAGAGAGAGAAAGAGAAAGAGAGAGAGAGAGAGAGAGGGGGGGGGGGGAGAAAGAGAGAAAGAGAGAGAGAGACGAATAAACCTCGCTGTCTGTGCATATAACGCGTTAAATCTTTTCTAGAGAAAGTGCGCCTATCGCGATACAAGCGCTCAATACCCTTCCAGTGATGGAAGCAGCGAAAGCGCTTTGTATAAAGTATAGTATAGAGACCTAGATAGGAATAGAAAGATAGGAATAGAAAGCCATTAATTTCTCAGCCATAGGATTGAAAAATACAGATAAATGTTTTATGCGATATAAAATTTAATTGAATTTTATGGATCACGCTTACCATGGTCGTATTTTGAATTTTACGTATTTCAGATATATTTATAAGCGCAAATTATATAGATTTTTACAAACTTGTAGATTTTGCGGAGAGAATATTATTTCAATTAACAAATTTTTATATAACTTACATTTTTCAACACTTCGTCTCCTTTATACATTATACAAGTGTCTATAGAATCATTCAGGTCGGATGATGTATGCGGATGCAAGGACTATTGTTGGAAACTAAGTCGATCGGTTCTTCTTTTTGAGCGTTAGTCATCTTCAATCCATCTAGATGCGAGTTAAGTTAAGTATCTCATCAGTCATCGATACCTCCTTCCACTTCGATGATTAATGGGTTTATGCTCGAAACATGTTTTCCCAGCGCTTGAACTACCCGATCGCGAAAGTTTTCAGATAATTCAGCCATATATACCGTTACAAGCTTTTTATTATCTGTGATGTATATGCGTAATACATACTTATTCTTTTTTCAAACTCGGTTAGCTAATGTTTTAAACATTAGTTGCTGAGAAAAAAATATAGTGAATATTAAAAAGAAGAATAAAAAAATCTTATTTCTATATAAGGAATTACATAAAATATCAGCAACATATTCTTTACTATTTACAGCGATAGTTTTATGTACCTCTATGCATAACTTTATGACGTTATAAAGATTAATTTGTTTACAACAAACAATTGTATATAAACATATTTTCTGGATTATCACGCGCATAAAATAAACGACGATTGTATAAATGAAAGACTGGTTGGTTTACGAAAAAAAGCTTGGGCCATTTTTTTAATCTGTTTTTTTCATGGCACGAAATATTTTGCACGGCTTATTGGTTTTTTTACGGCTATACACGCATAAAACTCGCGTATTCGTGATAACAGTTCTCTTAAGCCTAGGGGGTAAGTGCGCATGTACATGTTACAAGAAAAGCCATGTGGTAAATCAGGATTTAAACCTGGCTTACCAATCTAAAATTTAAATAAATTAAATCCTTCCAGAGGTTCATAAATTCGGATTTTTTTCTGTGGCTATTTGGATGCTATTAAAACTTGGGCCATTTATCTTGCGCGCGTTTGAAAACGATATTTGTTCGAATATACCAGAATCGACTATTGATCTTTTTTTATTTGAGTCGATGATGAAATATAAAAACTATTCGATGTGCAATTCGAACGTATTAATTTCGCGATTTGGCTCGTATGCATCTACATCTGTTTTATAACAATTTTTTGCATAAAAAAATTTATTCATTGTCGATATTTATTATCTCGCGTCAACCGAGAAGTGTTTTCTTTAACTCACAATATTAAATTTCTCTGTTAGTAAATCTATGAGAGAAATTTGCAAAATATCTTCGTCATTATTCTATTTTGGAAACTTTCGCTAAGGAAAAGTCAATCACAAATTTTTTCAAAAAATCTGCGTTCAACATGAATATCGATAATAATGGAACTTCTTGTAAAAATGCGCAACTCGGAAAAGTACTAAAGTTACAGTTGATTGTGTGTTTGAAACAGATTCGCCGACTCGCGTGACATTTACGAGCGGCGTATAAAAATAAAAATAAAAAGAACGAATATCACATGACTTACTAAATTTTACATCAAAATAACACGGTGACTTTTTTATTCGGATAAGTTAGTTCGCCAGCGGGAATACGCGTGGGGATATTTTTAGCTGCGTGCACAGAATACCCTTCAATCAAGCATCAAGCTGAATATTTGCGAACAACAACGAAATATGGCTCACTGAAAACGTTTTCCTTGGCGAGCGATGTCCATTTATTTTCGACAACGGGATAATTGTGACAGGTTGTATGGGATGATCAATGTATACACTCTCAAGTAAAATTTTTTACCGTTATGCGAACATCAGCTATGATGTGTGCTATTCTGATTTTTATATCAGATATATGATGTGCATATAATAACGAAATAAATTGTAGGAAACTTATTAAAATACGCATTGTGCGTATATATTAATATTTGTAAGTTCCCCAAATTAAAATGATGAAAAAGTTAAAGTTTTTTAAATGAAAGAGAAAATATGAGAATTTCAAATATTTTTTAAATTTATTGAATTTGTTTAATTTTTAGATAGTGTTGCATTTTGTATTTAATGTGGTCGTCTTGAGATTTTAGTAATATAATATAAGAGAGTTATATATTTATATAATATTAATATTTTATAAAAATCAGAATATCTTTAACACTGAATAAGACAACGTTTTAAAATTTGGCTCACCACTTTCAACCTATTGACTCGTGTCTCCTTCACTAATCTATTACAAATGAGAATATCTTTCCACGCATACCTATAGTTTATCATTTTTTTACGTCATATTATTTTCCTTCAGATATGCTTCATTCTTTGTTCGTAAAGAGAGAGATAGAAAGTTTTAATTATTCCTGCTCAAACACGTACCGGAAAGGTTTAATCACTCGGTACTGTCGGCGTCGTGTTATTTTTTATTTCCGTTGCTCGGGATCCTCTACGTTTTTAAAAAGCGACGAACCAGTAATTCTCACACAGGATCGGCATTAATTAATCCTGGCAGTTAAAAAGAGCGAATCGCCCTTCGCGTTCGAGTGATTGCATCGCCTTTAGAAAAGCAAAGTACACAAACGATGTAACTATATATGCACACACACATAGATTCGCGGGTTTTTGAGAAAAAAAAGCGAGAAAAAGAAAGAAAAATTGCATGGAGACGGAAAAGAGAGTGGGCCTTCGCGTTTTTCGTCGACTTCGTCGGTCTTCCTTCGTTTGCTGTAGGCGTTTTCACCGCGAAGGTGATCAAAGCAGCTGCGAAATACATATTTGGTTTCACCAACTCGCTGTTCCTATCAGCAGGTCGGAATTTCTTCTGGATCTTTGAAACGTGGAAATTGCGTCCCGGTCGACGAGAACGTGTGCAAACGAACTCGGGGAAAATATTCCGGAGGTTCGCTTTTCACTCTTGGTACCGCCTCTCTGCGACTGTGTTACTTTGAAGCGAGGCGATCTTCACGAATACGAGAAATCCGCGCGATCGTAGACGTCCGATTGATCTCGCAAAAAATTTCGCACGCTTGTTTACACATCACGATTTGATGATATGATCGAGTCTGCTAACGAGTTGATGAGGTGCGAATGGTGTGTAATGTCTTGTTTGAATCTTGCATTTGGTGCAGTTTCATAATAAAATATAAAATTATGATAACAAAAAGAAGAATTTGAAATAAAATATAATATTGTCACGATATCGCCAATCGCGATATCGGATGTTAAAAAAGCAAAAGTAACGATAGTTAATTGTACGCATTCCGTACGCAGTTATAGGAATTTCCTTTACCCGATTTAACAGAATTAGATTATATTTAGCGAAATAATTGTCGCGCTTATATTCCTCACAGAACATCCACATCTCGATGATTCACAGTCGACGATAAACGAACGGCGGTCACTCGACTCGTGTTAATTCATACCGCTGGCAGTAAACCAGAATGGCCGCTAAAACGTTCGTCAAGTGAGGGGAATGTCGCAGGGTCGGAATAAAGCACATTATTCTGTAATTTTCGCGGCAGGCAATTATTCGTACGGAATGTTTCTAAATCGCTGCAACAAATTTGTAGTTGTTCTTCGCGGAATAGAGAGTAAGGTTACATTTTCTTAACAGAATTTACGTTTTGTATTTTCATCTATACGTGAACTGTATAAATTAAATCTAATCTTATGCTACCTATATATATGATGATATAATATTGTTATATTATAATAAAGTATGCAGAGGAAGTTTTTTTTTTATTAAGACAATTGCGCGCCGTGAGTTTTTTAATGTTTAATACGAGAATTCTCTTTTTAAAACCATTTCATAATTTTGTATTTTTGAGATGTATATTTTGTCATAATATAATTTTTCGACGTCATTCTACGCCGCTCAGCCCTTCAAACGTCAGTATGAAGACCATGTCTAGACCAAGTAATCTAGATCGACGGCTCGTCGCGCGCGCGCGCGCGTCAACTAACACTTCATTTAAGGTTCGCAAGCTTATAGTTACGGAGCGCGGTCCTTCTGGATATAATCGAACGTGACACGGCCGTCCATCCGTCGGCTGCCAGAGCACGCCCGAATTAGATCACGCCAATATCCCATGTAAATTATCGCTAACAGACCGCTACCGTAATACCGAGAGGGCCGAAAAACTCCCCGCGGGCAAGCTCGGCTGCCACATGGAAAGTTACCGAAAGTCATGTTTTATTTTTACGGAACAAGAATCGCAGTCCGATACTTCTTTTTTATTTTTTAACGAGAGAATGCTCTTCTTTTTTCTTTTTTCTAGTAGTCAACACAAAGGTTAAACATTAATTCAATTTATTAATTTTTAAATATATATTATAATTAACACGTGTGAAATAATTCCTGTTATTTATATATGTGCAAGTTCTCTTAATATATTGCAGATATTTTAAATTAGCTGAGAGAATAAGGTTCATTATTATAATATTTTTGTAACTTTATTAAAAGTATTTAATTCTTACTATTGAATCATACGATAACTATTATTCTCTAGCATCACTATTAAAAAAATTGCTATTCTTTGTAATTTATAGAGATTAGCAGTTCTGAAGCACTCTGTATAATAGTATTTTTTTCCTTTATGAAACATAGTGGCGCTATAGAAGTACGATTGCGAGAAAAATTCGAAATATATCTATTCCCAATCGATTCTAATTAACCCGTTGTCGCCCTTTATCTTCCATCATGTTAAAATTAGTGGAACCAGCCGAGATCAGGTCGATCGATCTTTCTTTTTAAAGGGAATACATTAATATCCGATGGCTGCGCCGATGGTAGAACCACCTCATAAATATCTGACCCTTTCGTTTCGTTCTCTTTTTTTCTCTCTTCTCTCGAGATTCAATCTGTCGCTTCGCGAGAAGTGTTAAGAACCGATCTAACGAAGGTGCGCATCGAAACGCGGGCTTTTATTTTCAAGAATCGCTGTCTGAGATTGTATATATGCAAACAGGAATTGGAACAAAATATGGTACCCTTAGGCTTATTTATTTTCGACGACGACTGATTCTTTTGAAAAAGAAATGAAAAAGATTAGAATGTGTGTGTGTGTGTATATATATAATTATTATAATTTATGAATTTCATGTACTATAATGTAATGATAAATTATTAATTATAAATTATAATTTATAATTTATCATTTATCATTACATTATAGTACATCAGGATCTTTTTTTTTTACAAGTCATGTTTAGCACTTTCCTTCGCGCGAATAACTTGGCGCTTCTAGGTTCTGGGCCTCATAGGCTTATAACTAAATGCAGTGTTGTGTATGCAAGACTATCGCCACGGGGCAGCCGTATCATTGACAGAATGACGAACGTTCCAGGTAGTTGCCGGTTACGCCGAGGGCTCGTAAATCAGGAGATATTTTCCATTTCGATGTCCAGAGAGACATTGCTTTTTTTCACTTTTTCCTTTTCCTTTTTATTTTTATTTTTTTATTCGTGTTTTCTTTTTGTACAAACATAACGTCATCACTACGATGAAGCGCGCGAAAACCGCATGTTGAAAGCAACGTTGTGAGCGGGCTGCGAAATGACGTCCGCGCGTCAACCTCACGTTGGCGGAATTGTATTTTTTTTCTCGCTGTATATGTCACGGCTTATCGGTGAACTACTCCCCCGGGGGTTAATCAAACACATGTGGGCAGGTCGAGATAGCGCGCATGCGAACGCGATGGATGAAAGCCGCTTCGAGCAAGAATAATTTGCGACGAAGCTCCATTACCTAAGATGGATAGATTTTTAAAGCGCAAAAAAACGAGACCGTATAAGTCGGAGACGACTGATTATCTCATGTCTATATTACACTTTGTATTAATTGGTCATCGGATAAAAACTTATATCTCGTTAAAAACGCGAAACATTCAGTTATCTTATTAGTAAGTCCCATTATTCTCGACGTTAATTAGCTGTCAGATAAAAAACTTCAAGACTCCCTAAAAGGATTTTCGGGCACTGCAATAATTTATTTGTCAGAGAGGTAATTTTAAAAAGCGTTTTCTAAAAAATTTCCGACGGTTCCAAAACTTTTTTATCCAATAATCAATTAGCACGTCTGATAATATTTACATATTCTACACGCATATTATCGATCTAACTTGTTTAAGATAAACGAGAAAACATGCTCGAGCGTAACGATTGATTGATTGACACGGATATATTGTATGTATCGTACAATGAACGCCGTCGAAATAAGCGACCGTTGTTTATGGTTTCGTCCGGTCGGTAGACACCTACGAGATATTCCTGCGTATACGCGTTTTATAGCCACTAGAATTCTGACACGGTTAAATTATCGCCGTAACACATCGTAGCACATATATATATATATATACACATGCGTGCGTGCCTACGTATAGATATAGACGTATCTCACGAGTGTATTCCTGGACGCGCAGAGTTCCATAGAATCTCCGATGACATTTCTAGACGATGATGGCACGCGGGGCCCAACGAACTCTATGCGATCGTGTCAAAATATCCACTTACACACCCTTAAATAATTGCTATCGGCAGTATTTTTAACGCTCGTCCGTTGCCTCTATTTAGTTTTGCCTCGCAGATGCTGCGTGGCACCACGAATACATTTGTAAAGTGTCACATGGAATATTTACAGAATTATCGCCTCATCGTTGTTCGCGCGCGACCTTAATCAACTGTATTTAGAATTAGAAATATCGATGATTAGACAATTGTAATTAAATAGTAGCTAAAAGCTGTAATATTATAAATATTTGTTGCAAATAGAATTTGAGGCGTTGCGTTTCCGCCATATTAATGGCAGATTTTTCGATTAATTTTTTCTAGGTAATTTATTTTTAACGAAAATATATGAAGCGTCGAGAATTTTTAAATTCAATTAATTGGAGAGTTTTTCGCGCGAATTGAGCGTCGTGAATCGTGACATTTAGAGATACAAAAATATATTCAATATTATGATACGGTTTTTTAAAGTAAAAGTTAGCGAGAAATGTTCGACAATCTATCAATGATGTACAAGATGTAGCAGGGCGAGTACTTCGGTTTAAATAATTCCGATCTGAGTAGTTTAATAAAATTTGCGGTTTGCTTCTCGGCAACAATGAAGCCACAAAATCTGAAATTTATACGAGAAGAGGTTTAGAAGTTTTACTTTAGTAGGTACTTCAGAACTGTAAGCCGCAGGTGAGATGGAGATCGACCTGAAATTTCCATCTCTTGCTCGCGAAAGTTTCGGTGCAGGTGTTTGCATCCGCCGATGCATACGATCGTGTACTTTGCGTGCGCGTCCTCATTCGTCGAGCATTCGAAAAGTACGGGAAACTCGAGCATTTCGCTTTGTGAACGCGCGACGACAACGCTCCGTTTTTCTCTGCGACACAGTAGATTTTTATGAAAGCCCCTGGCTGCAAGGTGTCTCGTGACACTTTTCGAGAAACAGAGACAACGTTCCTAAGCGAGCTTACGTTTCGCCCGTCGCGCATTGAAAAAAAGCTCCTCGCCTTTCGCGCTTCTGCTTTCTCAGTATTTTTTTTTTTTCGTATCGTCATGTGTATAGGTTGCATTAAAAATCGCAAAGTTTTATTTGCGGATTTTGATGGAATGTTACTTTCTACTTTTGATATTAATAATTTTTTGTCCGTAAGCTTTCTTTTCTAACATTTTAATTCTTAATGCTGTTTTAATACATTAATTACGTGATATTCTAAGTTAATACAATATTATATTAATATAATATTAATTTGAAATTCGCTTATAAAATCAATTTAAGAAAAAGATTTTATTAACTCTATCTGTGCATTGCGCTGAAGCTTAATTCACCAATATTTATATTATTTATTAATTTTTAATATTAAATAACTTCAATTTGCGTTACTTTGCAACATTAGCAAACATAGCAAAAAGTATGATTTTGTTGGCTTACAATAGTCTCATCTCATTGAGGGTTGTTAGTCTCTTCACTGTTTTTGTTTACTTATCTTAATTTACGTAATAATTTTGACCACAAACAAATACTTTTAAGTTTACACTTTATATTTCATTATCATTTTATTAATCTTATTCAGAATAACCAGTTTCAGAATACTTTTCGTATTTTTCTTGAATAATGTTTTTTGTTAATGATATAAAAATATTATTCTGGAAAAAGCTATTCTCTATCGCTCTATTTCATTTTTCTTATGCAAATTCCTCTGAACAGCAGCCAGGAATGAATAATGACATCAGTTTTATTTTTGAAGCATTATTATAATCATTATTATATCGTTTCATCATTGCTTCACTATATTTACGCGTAAATAATCTGCGTGTTTTCATCTATTATTCTTTCAGGAGATAAAATAGTTCATCTCGAAACGCAATTATTCACTCTGTAGCGTAATAAATTTCCCATATAAATTTTTATAAGTAATAGTGAATGAAACTGCAGGATGTGTAATAATCTGAATTTTGCGTAATACTCTCTCACCATCTCGTTTCACTATCATCTCACTACATTGAGGCAGAGAGAGTTTCTACATATTTTTGTTTGTTTTTTAAACGGGACAAATTTCCGGCATTACTCACTGTCGCGTTGCATCCTCTTCGTGCGAGCTTCCACAAGCGCGGGCGTACTAGGAAAACTGCAGCGAGTCGCATCCCCTACTGAGAGAGAAATCCCGTGTCGGCGCGAGAGAAGCGAGTTCCGAGCGTGTCGCGTGCCCGGGATTACTTTCGCGTCGGCGCTTATTGTTAGTCAAGATTGCATTGTCAACTTGGGTTTCTGGGAATCTCGCGGATGCGTTTCCCGCCGCATCGTGTTGGCGGAGTTCTCGGCTTATGCTAATTTTGCTGATGGAGGAAAGAAATAGATGGATAGAGAGAGAGAGAGAGAGAGAGAGAGAGAGAAGGATAGAGAATCACATACTTTCGCAATGACGTTCGTCACTACGTAAATGCCGTGCACGTTATCGCCGACATACGCATCCGCACTCGAGTGCGCTCGAATAACCAGAATGTATCTTCGTATATCGAATCTCGTGGCTTGTACCCGTTAATTATGATCCTGTCGCGAAAATACTTACAATTATCAATTTTAACGCTAATTACTGATTCTTCAATTAGTCTGGAATTGTTTTTGTTTAAAAAAAAAATTCTCCGAGTGAGGACAGTTTTCATTCGCGATTATTTAATGCATTTAATCATTCATCGTAACAATTTAATTATGAGGTGTAACTATATAATTAAACATATTTCATAATGTTTAAGATTAAAAATAAAATAAGATATATGTAGTTCGAAAATATTGAGAGTTCTAGTAAGAGAGAAACATCGTATAAATATTTGATAAAATATTACAATAAAACTAGCTGCTTATGATTGTGTTTTCGCAGTTTTTAGTGAATAATTGCGATCAATGGCACGTTTATACGAATTAACGAACATGCAAGATTGAGACCTTAATTTCCCATTTTGCAGCGAGCATAGATCACGTGCTTAGAAAAGTCATTCGCGCGAAAAGTCCAATGATCTCGTAAAGTTACTTTAGACGGTGTTGTTATAAAATCGGCCTTTAACTCTTCTTCGGATTCAATATCGTCGCAAAAATGATAATACCGTCGTATTCGCGAATGCGTGTCTATCACATCTTGCCTTTTACGAGGATCCAATTCTTCCGCGCTCGTGGAAGAATTTTTCTCTTGCCGCGCGAGCCATTATGACAAACTGATATCTTCCTGTAGCTACATATAGCGAGAGAAGCCAGCCACGTAGATTCTATCAGTGAAAATCGCATCCACCTGTGTACGCCGTAGACATTATCGTGTCTCTCTTTTTACGGCGAACGAAAGCACGGTCGAGCTGCGCGACATAAGCAGATGAAGTTGGGAGTGTAGGAAGAGCATTAAAAACTCTTTTTCGTCTCCGCGCGCGTTAAAGAAAAGAAAGAGCTTTTTGCTGGTCTCGGCTACGCGTTAATGATATTTCCCGAATTTAAACCTTCGGTTATTCAATTTTTGCCGTCTCCGTCATTCTTATCGTTGTTGATTACATCATAGCTTATATTTCAGAATTCGCTGCACCTTAAGCATTATCGCTTCTAACGAGTTTTTTGACGTCACACATGTATCAGATAATTAAAATCGTATCGAGAAATAAAAGAGCGCTTTAATTTTGAATTATCAATCTATGCCTTATAAGCGATCGAAACTTCAGAAAGAAGAAAAACTTTGAGAACTTTGTGACAAATAGAGATAATAAAATTATTTATAATACAAATAGATGCAAAATAATCAATTCTCTTCACTATTTGTGGTTATATAATGAACAGTAAGTTAGTTAAGCCAATCTACGAATCGAAAAAGAAAATACATAATAAAGGTCGTTAAAAAGAATGCTTGTTCATCGTCACCAGTGCACGTTAAGAGTTAAAAGGTTAAAGTACGCTTAAATGAGTTCGTACCAGAATTCCGCGACGAAAAAAACGAGCTTTCCTCTTCGCGTCTCAACGGTCTGCTCGAGTCTCTTCTCTGCATCATGTCTATAGCCCGTTCTTTCCATTTCTGTGTGCGCCACGGAGGGCTTGTTCGTGCGATGACTTTTTGCCGAGGGGGATCAACTCCCCCCTTGGATTCGCGACTCGCCACAATTTCGTCAGATCAAAGTCAGCGGGCTCGTATTACTTACGTGTACGTATCGTCCCTTTAACGGAGTTACGCGCACTCGAATGATAAGAGTGGGGGTCATTTCGCCGGTCATTAAATAATCTATCAGCGTTCTGTCAATAAATAACGCCGTTACTGGCTGACCTAACAGCGTGTCTGAATTTCATCCTTCTCTAGCTTATTCCGGAAAAGATCCATAAATGAAAACAGCACGTTCTCGTAATAGCCGTTCTTTATTTTTGTCACTATCCTGTCAGTTAATTGCATCGACATCATACAATACTCGCCGTTTCTTCCTCCATCCGTGACCAAGTATTTTCCATGATAATATATTTCCCGCGAACAGCTGCTATGTTCCGTATTGTACGAACGACGAGTGTCGGTATCTTTAAGCATCGCAAAACGTCGCTCAAGATAACAGCTCGAGGGACAGCAACAAATTGATATTATTACGCTCGAGAAAATTAGAAGACTTAACTTTAATTTTGATTTTAATTTAGATTTGAATTTTAGGTAAGATATCTACACTTGTCAAATTAATAAAAAGTATTACTGCTGATTTTATTAATGAAGAGTAAAAATTAGCCGGAATTAGCTGATTTTTTTTTATTAGCTAAAACTCGTATATAATCGAGACTTAAATATTCCCGCTAGGTTTTTTTATACTCTTCCACGCAAATTTGCCGCGCACTTTGTACTAGTGGTCTCGCGAACTTCTCTTCCACAGTTCAACCTTCGTTCTGACGTCCTTCTCTTTCTCGTTACGTAACCTCGAGATGCGCGTCTCCGCCAGATGTGCTTCTCCGTGCGACAACGTCGTCGCCGTCGCGACACCGAGGGCCGACGACGTATCACATCGACGCTTCGGACGATGACGAATGTCGGCGTGACGAGATCTGTTTCCGGGCTTGGTACTGCTTCCGGGATCGCACTTCGTAAGTTTGACAGTTTTCGCGGACCGCGGAAAGCCTGCCGGCCGTTTAGAGTCACCGGGCGAAACTAGTCGGTGCGCGTAACTACATCACTGCCGCGATCTTTATCCCTACCGCGCGCGAGCTACCTCTTCTTCGTCCGCTTCTTCATCGCGCGTCACGAAACCACCGCCGCGGGTCTCTCTCTCTCTCGCCCTCGCGACTATTTAAATCTTTTGTAATCCCTCATGGTCCCACGACGCCAGGACCGTGTTATCGCCGGGCAACGATATCAGATTAGTGCATTTCTTTCTCACTCCGTCCAAAAAGAGCTCTTAATTGACAATGGAATATACATAACAATAATGTACAGAAATTTATTTTACGATTGCAGAATTTTCAAGTGACGAAACGTACAGCTTTCGATGGCACTTATGAAATCAAACTGGTATAATTGTATACCGTTAGAGACCAGAAAATTTCATTGTTATCTTCCAGTCACATGTTTTGTTGAAATATATAAAATTGATGAATATGTTAAGATTACCTAATAAGAGATGCACATCACTGTGTGCAGAAAAGAGATAAATACATTCTCTCATAAGTTTCGTACATTTTAAATTTTATTGAAGATATATTTGTAAAGAATATATAAAAAATATTCATATTGAGCTTCTCGATAAGTCTCTTTTCATGCATCTGACGTTACTACTAAGTGACATCAGGATGCTCCGGTACTGATCAGCGTCATTGATGTCTTTTGATGTTATTTTAGAAACGTTGTCGTAGGCGTTCTTATAGATTTCGTCATTTTATTATGCGCCTTGACCGCAATATTACGCAAAAGCTATAATCTCGAGCGAGAAAAATCTTTTCCCCGACAAGTTCATATATCATTTAAATTTATGTATTTGCATTCAGTAAAGCTCTGTATGTATGTTAAATATGTTGATAATATCAACGTTTTTATGTATATGTCAAACTTGAATTTTTCTAGCGTGACGATCACGTTTTTTTCCAGACATATTTTGAACATTGTGTCCTCTTTTCTTAACAATTATTTTTAGCGATTTAATATTGTTTCTTCGCGAGGAGTGACATTGTCGCTTCTTATGTCTAACATCATCAGTTTTGAAGTCCGACGGTGCGATATTTTTGATATTGAAGAAATTCGGTGTCGGTGCAACCCGGGGTGATGATAAATTGTTCATTAGACCGGCGCCGTTTCTTCACGCGGCGATGTAATCTATCAAGAGGTTGAAAAAGGACTCAAAATAATCTCCGAGCCTGACGTAGGTGGCGTCTGGTTTTCCCATCGAGCGAGTATGAGATGGGAACGGAAAAAGGGAAGAGAGAACCGATAGACTCCAACAACTCACTTTGGACCCTCTCGGCGTGCTGTCAGTTTTTCTAATCGTGGAGGATTTTCTTCACACATTACTTGAATGCACTACGATAATCCGGCTGCATAATGTGCCGGAAGGGATAAAAAAGCTCAGACGCTATCTTGATTCGTCGAGAGTGTCAGGCACCCTTTTTCTGTTTGACTATATACTAGGTGGTCCTAAATCGTTTCTAATTAATCATTTCGTAACTATACGATATATAAGATTTGTAGATAGATTGTGTTTTCGCGCTTATTTAGATAAATAATTATAAAATTAAAAAAATATATTTAAAGTGTTTTTATATGTATATAGAGTATATATTAAATTGATTCACAATATTTATTTAATTTTATTGCCATTTTAATTAAAAAATTGTATTTGATGGATAACATAACTAGTTGTGTGTCAAAATTAACTCTCTTAGCTAAGATTGGCTAAGAGAAATTTTAAAATAATTTTGACTTTTATTTATTAACATTAGATACATCGAAAGTAATACGTCATTACCTGCGCGATATATCTAAAGTTATTATTAAATTTTATCATTGCTTATTTAGGTTGTGACTCAAGTTTATTAATAGTTAAAACAGTTTGAAATTTTCGAGTTTTATTGATTTATCGACGGGGATGATTAAAGTCGAGATTAGTTTGACGTTTCAACAGTATTACATAGGATAGTCAGTTAGCATTTAGGTCTCGGAATCTGTACAGCGTCGACATCTGGATCCCGAGTTCCGAGAGAACAAACGCCACCCCGGAATATTTGCCAAAACAAAGCTTTTCTTGGCTTCTCGGGTAAATAAATCTGGAGGAAATCACGTACACGCGATTCATACACGTACCGTCATTCAAACTTTTTACATTAACGTCATACTTCCACGCAACGTCAGCATATCCATTTAAGCTCATTCCTGAATTATAATTAACACGTAATATCAAAAGCTATGATATGATACGATACGATATATGATATGATACGTATGTACCTACCATTGTTAATTGATCTTCTTCAAAAGAATGCGTTCGATCAAACAATCGATAGCTTCTTACGTGCTTCTTTCCATATTAGAGAACTCTCGATAGTCTGTTAAATCGATTGATAATTTCACTTCTAGACAATTAACTTCTTTTTGAATTTATTCAATTCGTATAACTTAAGTTTTATAAATTCATCAACTAAATTAGTCGCGTGTGTGTGGATTCATCGCGTTCACTTTTAATTATAAGTCGTAATTTTACACTCGTAATTTTTTCTCTTTTTCTTGGTTTGTTTGGGCACTGTTTTTCACGTCAAAATAAAGCGATGTTATGTAATGAAAGAAAACTTTTTTTTTGTATAAAATGGAGTGCGGATGCGTTTTGCGACTTCTCAAGCTCGCTCGAGCGCATTTAGTGACTGAGTCAAATCTGCTGGATCGAGTTCGCCGCTACTAGAAACTGTGCTACTCGCGCTTATCCAACTGGACAAATTCAGCGTGTGCAGGCCGGGTTTCGAAAATAGTTCGTAGAAGGTTCGTACGGTATACGGCGACTTCAATCTTGTGTATGCGCGTGTCTATTTGTAGGCGATTCCGGCGCGATGCAGTTTACGAGATTTAGCCGTAGTCGCATAATGAAATTCTCTATGATGTCATAAAATATATTTTACTGCTTATTTGCGGTATCATAGTGACGAATTCATAATTAACAATAGCAATGACAGTGAGATTTGCGAGACTAGCAAGATCCATTTAAAGTGTCGTTTAATTTCAGTGAGCAAAATTGCGTCGAGCAAATTTATTAAAACCTGTCTCAAAAGTACTCAATTACTTTCACAATGTATTTAGAAAAGGCGAAAGGAGGAGAAAGAAAGAGCAGCATTTTTTGTACGAAAGGATAATCCATTGTATAAAACTTTAACGACATATTCTTTAATAAGTTTAAGATTGACTTGTTCTTTTCTTCGAAAATGTGATGAGATACTTTGTGTATCTTCAAGATGTCAGCTTTATTTTCTCACGAGATATTTGCTAACTTTAATAGAATAATAAAAGCTTGGAATTGCTCTTTTTCATGATATATTAAAAATTCCTTTAACACGGTAGTTAAATTAATCCTTGATTGCTCTGGCGCAGTCATACTCCAGAGGATCAAATATTTAACATTATTAGTTGGTCTGGCCTGCCACTAACGCGTAATGGAAGTCCCGGTGAAATTAATTTGGCCCCCGAGTGTGAATCGTCTATAACGACAAATTAATAATTCAAACAATGGCGTTCAGAGCAATTGCGCTAGTAAAATTCACGCGAATATTCTCTGGATATTTTGTATGGGAAGGGAAAAATATATACAATTTAAATAATAAATAAATAGTAAATAGTAAATAATAAATAAACTGCATAAATAACAATACATAAAAAAATAAATTAACTGTAGTATTATGCTTGAATCTTTGGATTGTAGCTTCATTTATCTGAAGATATTAATTTTAGTTTTTATATCAAAACAATCTAATCGTTAAGCTCAACATATTTCTTTGTCGAAAGAGATGAGAAGAACTTGGGAAAATGACTTCCCTGTCTCTTTTCGTATATCGAAAAATCGTTATTATTGTTTATCCGTCGCGAACATCTACATTAACTTTATCATGATCAAGTCAAGCGAGAGGATGAATAATAACCATTATAACGTTCTTTTATAACGACACATTTGCTCCGACACATCCTCCCCCTTTCCCTTCCCTCCGCTTTCTCTTTCCCTAACTTATCGATATATTCGTGCGAGCTGCCGCGCAGCTCGTATTCTCCCTCGTATTTTAACCCCCCCTTCTTTACCTTGCTCCACCTCGGCATTGATGTGAATGGTCCTCAGTCTCAGCTCCTCGTTCTCGTAAATCATCCCCCTTGAGGACTTCCGGTCGAGTTTTCTATTTGGTTTAACGCTGACGTCCCTCCGCCTGGTTCTCAGCATTCCGGCACCGCCGACGCCACCCACCCCCGCCCCCGCCATCATCCTTTTTCTGCGCTACTTGTATCTTACTTTCTCCGCGCACGGTATATTACAAAGAGCGGATCACGATGAACGGGTCGATTGTTCGCGACGATTAGCGCAGCCTCTCGAGAGGAGCAACACGCGACGACTTCTTTTCTCTCGTTCTCTCCCTCTTCGCGAGAAACTTTCGCGAGATACGCGCGCCCGTTTCACGTGACTAGTTGAACCTTTGTTTGATCTTTGGCGTTAGAAAGAAGAAAGTTTCGAGCACAAGAATTCCGCCCGACTTTTGCGACTATGACTTGGCCACTTGACGTTCTTTCTATCGCGTAGACAAATCCGAGGGTCCGTTTCGAGGAGTTTGCCTTGATCCTTGATGCGTTACACTGTGAAATGTCTTACTTCGAGCACCCGCACTTTCCTTAGATCGTTTCTTCCGTGGCGGATTTTGAGATCAAAACCTTGTCACTGAACACATATAATCACCTCCTGTCGTCTAGTTTGATAAACTGTTTATTATTAGTATTCGTGTAATAATACGAGAGAAATTGTTCAAATAAGTTTAAAATTATTTTTATTAATGTTGATATAAAAACGCAGTTATGAAAAAAAAATTTTTTTTCGTTAGATTTTAACATTGGAAAATTATTTCTAGCCAGCATCTCTTAGCAAGCATCTTTTGATCCATTTGTATTAACTCGATCGATAATGAAAAATTAAGTTTTAATGTTTTTATATTTTTATATTATTACGTTATAATAACTCGGCATCATAGAAAGGATTAAAGATGTGCATTCGCCCCGATATACTTGATCTCGAGAATGACGCAACGCAAAGTCGCTTCCTCCAGTTAAAGCGGAACGTTCGTTTCTCGAATAATCGCACAGTCACTCTGCCGGCAAAGAGTCTGCATCAATCCCGGGGAACAAGCCCGGGAAGCGAGGTGTAATTGATGCCGCAGAAACTCCGGGAAGACCGACAGACGCCTTACGGACACGCCGAGTCACTCCCTATTGTGAAGACTATACACGTTAGTTTGTAGTACCGCGAAGTTTGTACACGTCGGCTCGTAGTATTACGAAGACTATACAGAGACTTAATATCGTCACGCTGCTGCATCGCGAGATCAGGGTTAAGAGCTATTGACGTTGGAGAATAATCTGCGTCTAAAATTTCGTATACATTGCTTCGTAAAGACCATTTGTGTCAGTATCTCGCAGATTGTGTATCTTGTGTTCATAGCGAAGACCGTGTTGAGAGTTATCGATGCTGTAATAACATAACGTAACATAATCCGTCTATGATCTCCGGTGTTGATACTCGTCGTTATATTAACTTAACAGAAATTCTCCACCGGGGCGGTTTACTAATTGGCGAGTTCCTCCGGGAATTACACGTCTCTTGTCGGATCGTCACTGATACGACGAGGAACGGTCAGCTTCGTGGACCTGTCCACGGTCGTGTCGTGCCGTTTAGACGGAATTACAGTGTCCGGCAGCACCGGTCGTCGCGTCGCCCTCGCGGCCGGAAGAATTTGCATCGGGCACTCATTTCTCACGCGGTATTCCTTGCACGCAATTTGCGTCCCCATTACTCAGCGTTTATCAGCGTGCTCGGACGACCACCTCTCGTACTTTCAAGCTCCGTCCTTGTGTTTTTTTTATTTTTTCCTTCCCTTCTTTTTGCCCCCTCACACACACACACACACACACACACACACACACACACACACACACACACACACACACACACACACACACACACACTCTCTTTCTCTCTCTGTTTTGTTTTTGTCTTTCTCTTCTAATTTGTTTTGCACGTCCGCGCGGCACACGCGAGGGAATTTATCTCGTCGCTCGGATGGATTTTCTGCAATCTTTTGGCTGGCTGCGCCGGTCATCGGTCGACTACCACGGTCTGTTATGTGTACCTTTTGCTCCTAGACCGGTGATTATTCACGAGGGACTTAAAGTTGCGGGCCTGAAATTTTAGCTTCTAGTATCTAGTTTCTTTTCTATTCGCTGGGGACGCTGCTCGTGCGTTCGCGCAAAAATTGCCCTCGCGAGGACGATAAGTGATTGCGATGCACCGCAGCTATTGTGGGATGATTATCTGCGATGATGCGTGATACCGTGATGCGTCACTCGAAGACTCGTTGATCCTTGAAATATGCGTTATAGTCAGGTTGAAGTAATTGCTGATGTCAGATTGAAGTAAATGACATAGTGATTGTTAGTCGACTTCAGGAACGTCGTCGCGCGTTTTTTGTGAATTCTATCTTCACTTCTCAATCTCAAATCTTGCCATTGAATGAAGCGATAATTGCTCCCGCTGTTAATGATCTGAAAAAGAATGTATATATTAAAAAATGTATAATAATCATATAATTATTTTACTATCATACTATGTATCGAATATTATAATATAATCGAATATTATATATTATATAATATCAAATATTTTTTAACGAAAATATAGAATGTCAATATCGCATTCCTTTTAAATAGACTAAATTATTGCGTTTATCAGATTGCTTTAGTCGTTGCAAAAATAGAATATTTGCCCGTAAGTAGAAATTGCCAAAAGTCATAATGAAAACTTGTTTCGTCCAAAGTGTCAATATTGTTGTAAAAACTCTCGTGAATCAAGGTTTTATTTGCCTGCGAAACTTCGAAAGAAGTCAGGAGGAATACGGAGGAAGTGATTTTAAAACCTTGCCGACAACTTCACTTGTAAAGAATTGCTTCGCGTATCGTAGGATGCGAAGTATCCGACACACGTATTCGGGTAAATGCGCGAAATGGCAAAACATTTCGCTCTTGCGCAAAGGAGGAAGCGAGTATCCTCTTTGAAAGACGCTTTTTCGTGATGTTGCTCCCTCAGCGTTTTCTCTCTTTCTCGTGCCTGCTCTTCTTATGACACTCAAAGTCCAGAGAATGACATCAAAGAGGATCACACAGCAAAACAGGTACATATTCTCGATCGCTTGTTGTTACCCTGTTCTGAAAGCAGAGGCAAAGAGCGACAAGGAAAAGGCAAGAGAGAGAGAGAAAGAGAGACACATACGCACATAAAGAGAGAAATTTATCATATTTCAGGAAAAATTGTGTCTTGAAAGCATATATAAAAGATTTTATTTGCCGAAATTAAAAATGTTTATAAAAGATAATTAATTGAATTTATTAAGCAGATTATCAAAAAAATTTTTCTTGATAAAATTTTCATATTTATAGATATGTAAAATATGCAGTTAACATTTCAATATTCTCTTGTAATTTTTTAATCTTATGTAAATAAATTATGTAAATAATATAAATAATTTCAAGTTAAGAAATCAAATGCATAATAAAAATATAGATAGAATGGAATAAGTTAAGAAAGAATAAAAAATAGTACATGAAGCATCTGATATACATTATTTTGGTAATGAATGAACTTAATTGCTATATAAATAGCAATTCCTTCTTGAGTTTACGTTAGAAATTATCTCTGGACTATTTCACGCGATAATTAGTCAAAAAGTGAGAACTTTTGTACGCTTCGTCATGCGTATGTCTGCTGACTTTCTTGAAGCTAATATTCTTCAATTAACATCGATGGAAACTGATAAAAAAATAAATGGCAAAGGTAAAAATTTTCTTTCTCGCTAAGATATTTTTTGAATGCGGAAAGAGGTAATTTGCGCGAACACATAAATACACGAAGAAATTGCAAAATGAAGTCGTAAAGTTCAAGTATTTTATGACAGTATTTTATACGGTGTGACAAGACTATGTCGATGCATACTTAGATCAGATATTCGATTTGAACGCATTCCAAGTAGTGAGTCATATGATTCGCGATTCGTGTCTAGCACGAAATTAACGTTGCATTCGACGAAATCTATTTACGAAACAAATTTAATATCGAACAATCTATAAGATAAAAGTTTATTTTTTTAAATTTATTTATCTCTTTATTATTGCAATGGACGAAAATATACCTATAAATAAAAATAATCGAGTTTTATATAACCATATTCATATTTTTAGAATATAGTCTTACCTAAAATATTGACGCATCTCACATCATTTTTAATGATATATCACTGTCACATTACCAAATATTTTAATGAATCATATCTATTTTGAGCTCTCTTTTGAATTCCTACTGTTATTTATTTTTGTAGATAAATTATTATTGTTATTTATTTGACAAAATTAAATCGTATAAGATACATAGATCCGTCTCGAAAATAATTATTAACAATTAACTAGTTTGTAATTATTTTCTTTGCATGTTACAGATAAATAAATTTAATTTAATTTAATATATTTAATTTATTTAATTTATTTACTTAATTTTTCTTTTGTAACGTATGATGAATATCTATGTATGATGAATATCTTAAGAGAGCAGCACCAGATGATATAGCTATTTATAAGCAAACGCGCGTCGCGTGCAAAGCGCCAGCATAACTCTCGCTTAAAAAAATAAAATATCCATGAGAACTCTCTGTCGACATAGGTTGCTTGCACGCTCGCAATTTAACGAGGTAGGACGCGAGGTCTTTGATGCGGGACGAGATGTAAGAGGCCAGAAGTTACAACGTGCAACAATTACGCTCCTTTAAGCGTGAACGCGACAGAATGGCGGGGGCGATGTATCTCCTTTGTAATGCGAACTTCACAGTACGAAAGTTTTCGCGCTGCCGGGCAAAAACTTAGGGCTCGTTAAGGGGCGCACATTTACATGACATTTATCACAACTCCTGCGAGGATCTTTAAGATACGTGCCAGCACCGCCGGATAAAGCTAGAAGGATTAATGAGAACGTCTCTCGCATTTCGCACGGTTGTTAAGACCAAATATATATTCGCCCGATTCTTAAACCCTCGGTACTTCGGTGTTACTTATTCGGCCGCGCACGTTAATGCCATTCTTATATAATATACCTTATAATATATCTTCGCGGAAAAATATCCGTCGTGGAGCGTCTCTTTATCGTATAAACTATTTCTCACATACACAATTTTTGATTTAAGAGAAATTAAATGTTTCTTTTACTGAGAAAGTCGTTGCGCAGCAATATACTGGAAAGATTATTTAACAAAATATTTCTAATTATTATTAACTATAACACAGATTAATGTGTGAGATTTTAATTTAAGTATATATATTATATTTTATGCGCAAAAGTATTCACATTATTTCATTGTGCGAGAAACAATTTCTCTTGTTTCTCTTATTCACGAGTAGAATAGGATTGATTTCACTCGTGAAGTGCTTTTTCTTAAAGCTTGCTCTTACGTGCGCGAAATGCAATAATGTGCCTATTGGCCACCTGGCGTTCGTGCAATTTTAACGATTTCCGGTCTCGACGGATACGCGTTTGGCGGCTACGTATTATGCGTGTATCAACATTGCGATATAATACTCGACGTAAAACAGACGTGGATTTCGACACGTGGCAACACGGTACATTCTTAATATTAAATAATCGGAAAACGTGATTTCCGGTATATATTCTAATTTTAATTATGCACACAATTGTTGCGTGTAATCTAGTTGTGCATCAGATCTCTAAAAGTATAATTGGTTGCATAATATACGAATATTAATGTTATATTATTAATATTAATTTGTAATATTTTATGCACCCGCATAATTAATTCCAACTTTCTCTCTTGTAGTAAAATATATCTATAAATATATATTTAAATATATCTATAAATATACACACACACACACACACACACACACTATATATATATATGTATATATACATAAATAGATGGAAATATTGGAGAATTTTATAATTCCGAGAATTGTAATTTGTATATATCTTATGTTTCATTATTTTAAATGTGTCAAGTTTCAAATTGATATTTCTTTGAACATGAAATAAAGAGAAAACATATTTTATCTTCTTTATTTCTTTATCTCAAGTATATGTAATATAATATAGAAATATTTCTATAATATAGAAAGCTAAATATAACAATTAATATTATTTCTAAATTTAGAAAATTAATTAAAACAAAAATGCTTTTTTTTTATTCACTTTTTGATACGTTCAGGACTTCGATTTTTCGACCTTGGTGCTCAATTCACGCGATGATGATTCTGTAAAACAGATTCGACCTTCTCTCGGTAGCGTATATTTGCGTGGCGTGAAACATAAACGATGTAGTGCGATGCAGCGACCATGGTGCCTCGCGCAAAAATCGAATTTGTACCGTGAAGTGTGAGATCGGGATGTTATCGGCCAGTAGGCGTGTGCACAATTTTAACGATTTCCGGGCCGGTACTTTCGGCGTAACGCGTTTTGCACATCGTCGCCGACGCTCGAAGGTCGACACGAAGCAGACGCTGTGATTTGAGATCTCGATTGAAATGATCGGTCGCGCTGTAGAATGGAATCGATGACGGGGCGCGTTATTATTAAGCGAAGCGACGACGGGTTGTCGATCATGAAATGATATTCGTCGTCAACGTCTGCCGCGTTTTTTCATATCATGTTAAAGGGAATCTCTTCACTTACGAATACATTGCTGCGCTGTGTGAAACGATGCTAAGATAGAATTTCCAGTTTGTCCTCCATAATGAGCATGATTGTGTGCACCGCTATTTCCTAGAAAAAGTTAGAAATATGAATAGAAAAATTATTAATATATTGAATTATTTTATAAAAATTTTCTAACAATTCTTTTCTGAAAAACTTATTTGTTACTTAACAGAATTGTCGAAGAGAGATTTTAAAAAAATAGTTAATATAATATTAATAAAGAAGTTATATAAATTTCACTATATTTGGTTAGAAAAAATTTTAGTTGCTATCTTTCTAAATAGAGTAATCATTTAGCTTAAGTTCAGATTTTTTAAAAGTTGTTTATTGTCTGAAACTTTAATATTTTATTTATTATTTAGTTATAACAAGATCTTATTTTAATATTAAATTTTCCTCTTAAGGAGGAGAGATTCTCATTTTTAATTTATCAGAGTTCAGAGAAACAGCGATTAACACCGGGAACATTCTGTAGAACATGTCGATGGCGGTGCATTCGTGACACACAGTCGCCGCAATGACGAGCCCATGGATTAACACACCCGACACGTGTCGCCGACACGTTTACCGGCGTGACGTTAACACACGTGCGTCGTCGCGACTTCGCCGCGTTGCGGCGCGTCTCGTAGCGCGTAAGTGCCGCGCGGAAATGCGTGTACACGTGGTTTGCGAATGATTTACACGCGGTCGTGCGTAGCATGCACCGGCTGCGAGTTGTTCGCGCAGATGCAGCACGAAGATTTAATTTCGAGTACGATCGTTAACCTGACGATCGTTAACGGCGTCCGATTCGCCGGTTTTAATTATCGCTCGTCAAGTTTCGTCGCGCTCGTTTTTTTTCTTTTCATCGCGAAATTCTGCTGCACAAGAGCGAACATCCGAGACACCCGATATATCCGTCATCGATGGAAAACATGTCGGGCGTAATGAAGAGGATAGTTTCGCCATTCTCGGGCTTTTCATTCAGAACGAGTCATGTCCAATTAAACGAGATATCTCTTGCGTGCTTCTTCCATTCATAATGCGACATGTTTCTTCGATATTTTGCCTCTAGCTATAGAAAAGTGGAAGTATGCCAAGCTTTGAATGAAAAACCTTGTTTATCGTCAATAACATCTTGGCTCTAAATTTAGCAAAATTATGGATAATAATATCTTGAAGTTATAATGAAAGATTCAAACAAAAAATTAAACTTATTACTAAGGGCTCAACATTTCTAAAAAGAAAAAGGAAAATTAGCGGGGTTTCACTAATAACAAGTAATATTCTGTGTATCTAAATTATGGAGATATGTATCTCTTGCTTCTCTCTCACCGCAAGATATTTCGTTATTAAGCGAATAGGCAGAATGAGCGCAATAAAAGAATTCACACGGGACACGGTCGGGTCACAAGAATGTCTAATAATAGTAATAAAATGAAGCGGCGATGTACTTAGATGCCTCTTAAGGAATGCTAACGGCCGTTCCCTCTCCATTTGCAATTCCGGTATACTTTGAGAGAAACGTAATACGGGAATACAATACAAACCAAGTTTCACCGCGTTCGCAGAAGTCACTTCGCCGAGGCAATCCGGATTCGCGACAAGGCCACGGACGCGGCTAATTGAATTCGATCGAAAATGCTTGCCTAATTGCAGCGTCAAGTTCTCGTAAGCCTCGTCTTTGGAAGTTCGCTGTTCTTCTCCCTCTCCGAAGCCTACCTTCTCTACCCCCGCACTCGGCCTCTCTCAATTCGCCTTCCATCTTGAAAGTGGGACTGAACTTTCGAGTTTATAGAACTGAATCTTAAGCGGCCAACCCTCCAATTTAAACTTGGGCCGCGATGTTATCGTTCTGCCCTTGAAAGCGGGTTACCTTTGCTAGCGCTGGGACACAGCCGTGATTCTCCCCAGTTTTCGCGATGGCTCATGAATCATTTTAATGTGGCGACTGCGATGTGTTTTTCTCGCTTCAGATGTATGCCGAAGTCTTTTTATTCGTGGTAATGTTACAGATTTGGTATTACTCGGAATTTGTTGCAAAATATTATAAAAATAGAATTTGGCTTTTTCATGAATTTGAGATCGAATTTTCCTTAGCGAATATGAAAATATGTATTTGTCACAATTTCATGATTTGCTATGTTGAATTTGTTGGTTTTACAAAAATGTTTTCTCATTCATTCATATAGCTCTTTAGTATGTATTAATACATCCGTGTAAAATATCTTTGCAACGTCTTTGAAAATATTTGATGTTCATAAAGTTTTAATTACTTATTGTGGTTCCGACGAGAGTAAATATATTGATGCAGTAATAAATATATTACACAGCACAATATCGATTTTTCACGAAAAAAAATCACTCAATTTTTCCTATTTTTCTTTCGTCAGAAAATTATTTGTAATCTTGTCGAATTATTTTATCATGATTTTTTAAATAATACCTCACGGTCGTGACATAGACGGAAGCGCGCAAGAATAAACTGCTCGAAACGGACAGCGGCAGATACCTCAGCTGCTCTATACGATCTGTCTCGACTGATTTTTTGAGTATACGTCCGAACTGTCAACAGTCTGACGGAGCGGGGAAAGATTCCAAGAAAAACGAACGACCGCCGAGTTAGAAATGAATCATCGGCCGGTTCATAGCACTACCGTCGACGATTAATTCATCGTCGACCAATCGTTATTACGGTCGACGGCCGACAGATTGGTTGACGTGGAGGAAAAAAGCTTGTACGCGGCATTTTCGTGTTCGGGACGAACGATCGCTCGGGGCTAGCATGAGATCGTGGCGATGAGAACTTAATCGCCGGAAGAGAAAGAGAGAAACAGAAAGTAGCCGGGGTTCCCATGTGGTGCCCCACGATAATTCGGAATTTCATAGCCGCGCTACTCTTCGCGGCAGAAATAACTCGGGGCATCATATGAACGCAGCTTGAAAGCGCTAATATGTAAACACCTCGTAATCGACTAATCGGTCGTGATGCTGGAAGTAGATATTCATACGTCAGAAAGTTTCGAGATACATACTTCTCGCGGAAAGGCAGGAGTAGACTTCTTAATATTCAGCATCAAGCACCTTAATTAAATCACAAATTGAGACTCCCAGAAAGTAAAGTTTGAATTTTAGTGAGAGAATAGCTTTAAATTAAGCCATTCATTCGCACTTATAATTCAAGGATCATATCTTTTACGGAACTCCAATATATAAAAAGAAGCTATTTTAAATTGATTCAAGAATTTCTTATGAAAAATATAGTTTTTGAAATAATTGTTTATTATTATTATTATATTGTATTTTTCTTGAATACATATCGATGTTGCAGTATTGAAAGAAAGCAGCAAAGAAACTATTTTCTTTCCAGCAATTTGAAACTTTCCAAGTTAAATGTACTCCCCCATTCAAAAACGGCTCTATTCACGATTGTTCGACAAAGTTTTCAAAAAAGTTCGCATTTTATGCTGCACATGTTGCACTTATGTGCCTCGAAATAAATTTCCATGTCGTGTTCCCGCGTTTATCGCCGCGTTTATTGCTCGCTGCCGCGCGCAGCAGCTTCAGAAACGGTTTACGAAGTGCAGATTTACGAATGTCGCGTCTCCGAATCCTCCGTGATGCTCGTGTGACGATCATAAGGGGATTTTATCGTTATGACATTATAACATGGAAAGTTGCGTCGCAGCGTGTCATTTATGTCTGAACAATCTTGAGCGTGACTACTTGTGTGTCTACATCGGTTGTCTGACTCATAATGGCAACTCTCCTCGTGTATATAGAGAAAACAGTCTCCCTTCAAATCTTCAAATCGCTCGAAAGAATTAATTTATTGATTTAAATATTACAAGACGATTCTCACATTTGCATACATATCGCTTTTAAATTTTTTTCTATTTTTATTATAATATAACTTTAAACTCAGTTTTTTAATCTTGTCAAGTTTATGATTAATTTTTTATTGTAGAAAGATTAGAATACATATTCGACTTTTTATCGCCGTATACGATAAATTGATAAACGAGGAATAGAGAATTATTTTTTGAAACATAGCTGTTTTTTTTTTTGTATTTTTACCGCGAAAATTTGCTGATATTGCGCTTCAGAATAATCTTCACGTTTTTCCATCGAGATACGAGTTTTCGGCTTCGCAATCAAAGATCGCTGGGAAGAAAAATGAAAGGATTAAGTGAAGCACGAAACGAATGTCAGTTACATTACGGCGAAACTCGATTTCGCGACGAGGGAAAAAGAGAGATTCTAATTGTACTCAACGCAGTCGATGCGGCGTGTAGCGCGGTAAAAGGGTCAGCAATAAAAGGCAGCGAGGCGGCTAACGGAGTAGATATATTTTTGCGAGAGACGCTGTTATTGTCCGGACCTTCGTGAGCGAATGTCTCAATGTCCACCTTCGTGCAAGGTAGTTGATAAATGCACGCGCAATTTGACGCGGTCGGCTTGGGTCTCTCCCTCGCAATACTTCTATCTTCGCGTTCATGTGTTCACACATACTCCCACTTGTTTTTCGCGCATGTAGGTTTTACGAGGGAGCTCATTTCTTCGGGAGAATCGACATTGGGGAAATACACGGACGAAGGCAGATATGTGTTTGAACCGCGCGATTGTGAGAAAATTATTATTACTTATAAGATAATATTCGATTTTGATGAAGTAAAAATGTAAATTTGTGAGAGATATTATAAAATGTTTCTTTATCAATCTCTTATGGATGATTTTGCTATATTATTTCGAAGGATTATTATGAAAAAAAATTACTCTCCGATGGCAAATTTTCGAATAAAACGCTTTTGTATGATAGGCAGACGGTAATCCGAACCAACAGAACAAAAGAAAAGCCGCGTTCACATTCTCAAAGCCTCCATCGACGGCAATGTAAACATCTGGATATATATAGCGATGAGAGAAAACGGCGAAAAGTTTTAGCGAGTGCCTCTGACAATCCTCAGACGGCTGACAGGGTGTATATATGTCAGAAATAGTCGTTCTCTAAAAAAGAAAACTTTACTAAACATCGAATTAAGTAGTTAATCAACAATAGAGTTATATTGTAATTTGGAATTTTTTAATTCGAACTCGCGAACCGAAATACGCGTGATATTCGTATTTCAATAATTTTCTACATTTTCTCAGTCTGTTTTCTTTCTTGTACTTTAAAAACGCTCAGCGGCACTATGTTTAAATCCACAATGCCACATTTTTTAAGATCGAAGGATCGATCATTGGAAACACTAGCAACATCTTTAAGTAAAAAATGTGGCATTTTTGCAGTTTTCACAACTCACTTTTTACCATCGAAACTGCGATATTATCAACGACAACGTCTATTCGTCTTTCAGACACTATATAACCAGCGCAGACGTTTCCAATTTTTCAGAACCAGTCTGTAACGTGATTTCATCTCTTCTATCTGTATCGTAGTTCCCTCTTTTTCGCGCGTTTCTGCTACAGAAATTCTTTACGTCCGCGGATATCTTCGGGCACGTTTCCGGATTCGAACGAGAAGATCGAGAAGATCGGTTATTTTTCTTTCTCTTTACGCCGGGATAACGCCGAGTTTTCTCGGTTCTGTTCGCTTTATTGCCTCGCCTCGCTCGCCTTCTTCTTGCGCCGTAACAGCGCGGATGAGTAGAACGCGCTCTTCGATTCTAATAGAACATCGTAAAACCACGACGACGTCGTGAAAACCGCAGAAGACGATACAGCATCGGGAAACATCGTCCGAGACGGGCATTCTCGGTCTCGCGTATATATCCCGTCGTTTTTCCAATTTCTTCGAACTTCACATTTCTCGACTTCTACATTTTTTCTTTACTGATCTTTCGCGAAGAATGTGTCGGACTGACCGGCTACACGTGACAAATATCCACGAGGAAAAATAGATGAATAGACAGTGTTGTTGCGAATAACGCGCTTTCTCTCTGAATTTTCTTTCATTTAAATATTCTTGTAGAAATATCACTACATGATTCGCACTTGTTTTTATCTGTGAACACATACTCTCGTTAATGATAGACATCTGCTAATAATCACTTTTTAACGGTGATCTATCTTTATAATATTCGAAAGATACACTCAATAATTTTCGATTGTTGACTTGGTCACATTCAGATCGTTCGATTCAATTTACGTCGATCAAATTTAATCTTAGTGTAACTAATCTTTTATCGTTTTTTTTATTTTTCTAATTTTAGAAAAAAATGAAGTTATACTAAGAGTAAAGTTGAACGATATTGATGAAACCAGCCGTTAGTAATTTAATGTCACCACACTTTTAGATCTAATTAAATAACGACTACGAAGATGTATTAATGACCGTAACATTACTTTTTTTCCGTGGCGCTATTAAAAATTAAAACACATTTGTACACTTTTTCAACCAGAAGATCACGATAGCACACAGACCGTCTATCATTATTCTTGTTTTCTTCTCGTTCTTTCCTTTTTGTACGAAGAAGCTTCTCTTCTCTTCTCGTCTTACGCGTTCCACCCTTTTTCCCTCAAGCTTCGTTACTCCACGTCACACTACCTCTGACCCCCGATTTTCTTTACACGCGGACAGGAAGACAGGAAGTTTCTTTGGCACGTACCTTTTTCTTCTTCTTCCTCTTCCACCTCCACGATTTCTTTTTATTCGCGTTCCCCGTCGTCGTTGTCGTCGTCGTCGTCGTCGTCGCCGTCGTCGTCGTCGTCGTCGTTGTTGTCGTTGTTGTTGCCGTCGTCTTCGTTGTCCTCCTCTCCTCCTCTAGCACCGTCTTCGTCCTTCTCCTTCTTTTCCTCTTGTTCCTCTCGTTCCTCTCGCTTCTTCCCGCGGCCACGGCCGTGAGGAATTCGAATCGGGGTTCGATTTGGCGGCACCCGGTTGGAGCTGGTCGGCATTACTGTGTTCGAGTAGACGGCTCGCACCCAAAGTCTACCTCCCTCTCTATCTTTCTCCCTTTCTCTTTCTCTCTCGCCTCCTCGTTTTCTCTTTCTTACTCCGTTGTCCGCAGCTTCCTCCTTGGCGCACTCTCTCTTTTTCCCTCTTTCTCGCACCTTCGCGTTTTTCCCTTCCCCCCCCCCCCTCTCTCTCTGCTTCTCGTTCCCGCTTTCGTAAACACTCCGTGACCCGTCCTAACTCTCTCTCTTTTTCTCCTCCACGTTTTCCGACGACGTTGCTTTCTCACCTCGCGAGGCTCTCTCTCTTTCCTTCTCGTTCCATCCTTCTTCTTCACACCAGTCATCTCTTTCTCTCGTACGTACCGCAGGCGCTATCTTACCGATCTAAAATTACCTCCGAAACGATGAACGCCGTTTTCCCTCTCTCTCTTTTTCTCTCTCCCTCTGAGTCTTCTCCTACCGCTTTTCCATCTCTCTTGCGGTTTTCAACGCACACACCGTCTTTCGCCATGCGCGTGTAGCTCGCACGCGGGGTGAGCGACTCATCTCTGAACGAGATCGGTCACATAGATTTATAGTTTGGTATTTAGACATTTAGATACTACCTAAGTGTGGCCGTTGATCAATCCGGCGACAGACGACGAGTCGATCGGTAATTGGAGAATGATTTACAGAAGCTAGAGGAACGAGGAAGACGATTTTTCGAAAACAAAGCGAAATGCAGTGAGATTGAGAAAACAGCACGTTTTCACTATTTATTTTTAAAGTTTATTTGCATTCGTGGGGGTGAGCTGTGCAGGAAAATAAAGAAAGAAGAGGAAAAGAATAAAGAAAAATATAGACTGATAAATTACAATATTTCTTTGAATACTAAATAATGCCCGAAATCTTTCTAGGAGCAATGATCTTTTTGGTTGTAAAGTTTAATTCTATCTTATTTAGCAATTATTTTATCATATTGTTCTATACAAGTTTTATCAAGAAAAGTTAACTCTAAAATCTTTAAAATATTTGTGAAAATCGACGCCTCACAATTTCATCAAATATTTGTTATACGAAAGATAAAATCACAACGATATCAAGACCATTCACTGGCGAACCGTTTTTGGGTGCGCATGAATCGCGACGGTAGCTGTCCTTTTTTTGGCCCTGCAATTTTATACGTTAAAGTATCGTAAATGTCGGAACTGACTTATGGCTATAAAGGACGCGGAAAGGCACGCACGCTATGTAAATTGCCGCGGCACGTTTCACGCACCATAAACTTACAAATAGTCAAAGGATAATCATTCAATTTGCGAGAGTTTGTATTTCAATATCGCGCATTTATTAATAATAATCTAGTTAATTTCATATTGTTCCGCACTCGAATAAAAAAAAAACGCAAAAATAGCCGTTCTTTTTTTTTTAAGATTGTATTGCAGCTAATCTATATGTTTATTTATTTTTTACGCTTTTGCTGTAGCGATGCCGCATGTTTGCTGCAATGCTCTCGTAGCAATATTATGCATACAAACTGCAAGATGACGGGCAAATAGTATGATAAATTATCATCGTTAAAGTTTGTGAAGCGCGTTTTATCCGTTCTCTAAACAGTAACTTTATTGCATTCACAGTTGCTGCTACGAAAGCCGAATTTTATTATAGTGTTTTATACAGCGAGATTATGTTTTCTCTCTATCGAATCGCACGAAAAGATCCAGCAATTCTCAATACAGCGATGCGCGCATATACAGAAGTGGGTTTTGTTTTATATTTACATCTCTACGGTTTGTCGCAGCATATTTCGAACTTTTATATCTGGCTCGACCCGACATTCTATTCCGCGTTTGACCAAATAAAATAATACTATGGGCTTTCTATATAAAAAGAGGTTCAAGATCGCGCGTCCGACCGTTTGGCTAGAGTTCGCGCAGGGTTCTCGATTTAGGCGCGTGACATATTTCCGTGCAGCCTCTAGCTATGTGTATCTAAACGCACCTGTCGCACCTCTTTTCTCTTCCTCTTCCTCTCTTTCTCCTTCTTCGTCTTCCTGTTCTGGCCTCCCGCTACTAGTGGAATCCAAGTATCGGTCTCCGGTCGAGGATCAATTTCGACTGCGATTCGCGTGCATATCCGCGTGCTACTGCGTGGCCTACATCCGCGCGATTAAATTCACAGAGATTCGGCGGACGAATCATCCGCGGATTTTCGCGCGGGAAAATTGACGATCCACTCGCTCCACCTCGCTGCGACTTGTTCCACAGCAATGATAAAATAAAAATTTGTGGTAATGAGAAATGCATTGCCAAAAAGAAAATGCAATTATTATTATTTTGAAAAATAAAAATATATTCTAAAATTATTAATACACAAAACAATAGACACAACGAACATATAGGTCAGTTCATAGATTGCATTTTTTTCTTTGGAGGGTTTTTAAACAAGTGGGTAAAATGCAGTTTATTTTTTTAAATAAAGATATATTTTTTTATTATCAATCATTATATTACCTGCAGTTTTTATCATATTAGAAAACTGATCACGGCAGATAAATTTACGTGGTAAATATGTTACATGTTATATGTTTATCGTATACTAAGATTGCAAATAATAAATCGTATATATTACATGACTAAGCAGACTGTTTAATTGTAAAAATTTAGGAAAGGAGAGAAGTTAAAAAGGATCTATAGGTAAAATAAAATATATTTATAAATTATTTATTCTAAAACACATTCAAAACGCTCCTTCGAGAGATAAACATCTTATTTTCGTCTTATTTTCAAGCGCATTGATTTTCTTGCCATTTGAGCGCGCGCCAAACGGAATGACTCGCGGCAAAAATTCCAGGCGTTCCCGCGCGATTGGCAAAGATTTTCGCGGTGAAAAGAATCGCCGCGAAATTGCGGTTTCCATCATGACGCGCAACTTTGTTGCGCGAAGTTTGATCGAGCGCGCCGATCTTCCGCGGCGCGGTTGCGGCTGAAATTTCCATTGTTACATGTTCAAGTAACCGCCAACAATGTACACGGTCGCGATAAGCGCGCGCGGATGATAATTAGTTCACAAGCAGAGAAATCAGAGAAGTTTGCTCCGGTCGGATACGAAGTTGCGCCGATGTTACCACCGTAGGGCGTGCTCGTAAGAGAGCTGCACAACTTATGCATGTTTCCACAGGATCGCAAATTTCGCACCCCGAAGTTTCATTGGTCTTGCCTAGAATCAAGAAAGTAACCTTAGCGCGACTTAATCAACTCGCGTACGTCGATCAGGTTTTCTGTAACTCCGCTGTTTAAAATTAATGCAACAATAAAGTTATTGACGAAAATAGAACGCAAATTTGACATATTTTAATATTAAAATAATTTTCTTTAATTTTTTGTGGTACTGTTACTGTTTACGACCAGATAAATTATAAGAGAGTTCTGCGTATATATTTTTTTTAAATATTCCGAATCAATTAATAACTCATGAATTATATTTCTGTAATATTTATGAAGTATTAGACGTAAATAAAATTGCTTATAGGAAAAATATTAATAATGTTAAAATAAAAATATTGAATATTGAATATTTAATATCGACACATTTCTTCATATATTTCTTAAAATTGTTGCAAATTCTCAATGCTACAATGCTGGTTTAATCTTGTTATTCCTTCTATTTTATTGAATACATTTCATTTAAAATTTTCAACAACAGGATTTATTTAAGCTTTATTTAAAATTTATTTATTTTACAATTATATTTTTTACTTGATATCTTGCGCTCGTAAATCTATAGTTGGCAATTCCAATCGAGATTGTCAGGCGGAGAAGAGTCAAAGGTCCCGTCATTCATCGCCTACGTTACCTCGAAACACGTTTGTGCTTTATAGGGAGTTAATTTCGTCGCACACCGAGACACGATTTTGATGGGCTCTTTCGAGCACATTTAATTTCCTCGTGACTCTGACCGAATAGGGAAACGCTGCTTTTACGAGCCGACGATTTATCGCGTGCATGTATGAGACGACGTGTGAGAGTCTACCGGGTGTTTCAGTAGAAAAGAAGTAAAGAAAGTTCACGATAGTATAGCCGGTTATATTCGTTGGATGTTGAACGTCGTTAAAGTTGCCGTCAATGTGACCTCCCCGTAAAAACGGCTTTTTCTTCTCGCGTTTACGACCATCGTCTCGATCACTTGCGCGACTTTGAACGAACAAATTGGTCATATGAGGCGGCGAATTATTTTCGCAATGGAGACTCGCGTTTAACTGTATTCTCGCGAAACTCGTTATTTAGGAACGTATTATGTTATGTTATGGCAGTACAACGATCGCATTTACCGTTTGGAGCGCAAAGGACATTGTCTTTTATTAATTCTAAAAAGTAGATATGTGTTATTCTAATTAAAACATTATACGAATTATTTAGATACTATAAGTATTGTACTTATAAGATAAAGTCTGTTCGCACAATTTTTGCTTTCTTTTTATTTTGTATATTCACATTCGCTGATTCTATTGTTATTTACATTATTTATGTATGTACCAGAAAGTTAATATTCTTCACAAACACATCAATAAAATCATATTTACGGCTCATTCTCACGTTGTCAATTATAAATTTCCACATGTGCACGCACGAAACAAGGGGCCTTCATTGAGTGTTCCTATATCGATTGTTCTTGTTTGTGATCACAAATGCCTGTCAAAAACAACGTATAATTTTTGCGAAACGATTAATGCAGAGGGGTCGATCGGTACGCGAAAAATTTCATATTCGACGTCAGCGCGGAGAATGCATATGCACATATATGCATATATATAATATATATTATATATATTTCTACGTGCTTTGTAAAATATTCATACACACGCGCCTAAATAAGAGACTAAACCTGGCAGGCAGGACCTCCTCGTCCTGCCCGTGCATTGTGCTTGCCCTCCATTCCGCGTGTTTCTCCCTCGCAGCTCGTGGAGTCAGGCTTTTAATTAACCCGTTTGTTTGTCCGCAGGTTGGTATTCCTGAATCGCGCGGTTCTACGTGCGTCGGAAGTATGCCGGAACACACACACACGCACACATATACACAGTGTATATTCTACGACGTGTAAGTACAGGCTTTTGTGCGTATCGGTGTTTGGGGCTGGCAAAATTGCATTTTCCTTCATCGCACTCGATTCTTCTCCTGCCGTTTTGTTAGCCTCACCATCCGCGCGACACTCAAATTCTTTCATTATTATACTTTTGCTGTGCACTTGGCGAAAATTTTTTTATCTGCGAATTATGTCAACAAGAGCAGCTTAATACCTCTCTTTTAAAAATATTATTTCATATCCGTAATATAATCAATATATAATATTAATTAGATATTAATGAGTTTTATCAAACTGCTTCAATATTTGCACATGTCTAAAATTAAAAATCAGATTTAATACGTTTCTATAGCACTTACTATAATAAGTAAAAGAAGATTGATAATTCTTCAAGTTTCTTGTACAATTGTCATATTATTAATATGCAAACAGATATTTTGACGCGTATATCAGAAAATATTTAAAAAATATGCAGATAGAAAAATAGCGCGGCTTATGAACAATTTATATTATAGTACAAAACTAGTCTAACGTATTGTTGAACAGTTTACTTCTCTCGTCAAATGAAATTGTGTTTCGCGCGCGGTTTATCTACTTTTGAGTTTCACAATATCAGTCGCTTTTATACACACGTACATATGGCTTTTCCGCGCTCCGAAGCGTACCTTTCTTAACTCTGTAAATGCCCCGGGGATTTCAAGAGGATCAAAGAAGCCGTAAATCGACGACCAAGTAGCTCGAATCCTATGGAGAACCTTCACGAATCCCGACAGTAGTGATGTTCTCGACATATCTCGAGTATCGACATATCTTCTGACACTGTTTTTCGATTGACATTTCGAGAACATCGCGCTGTGTTTCTCGCAAAATATAAAATGACATTTCTAAATTCATGAGTTCACCAATTCTCTTCCTCCGCCCTCTCTCTCTCTCTCTCTCTCTTTCTCTCATGAGTATGAATTTTTTATATATGAAACATTAAATTTTTAATCAGATTTTCATTGAAGTAGTATCGAACTTTAACATTGAACACCATATATTCTGCTATTTGAGCATATATATCTGCAATTTTTTATTCAAAGTTATATGGAAATGGTTATTAAATGTGTTCTTATAACCTCATGTGTGCACTATTTTATGTGAGCGGTTAATAAATTTGTAATAGGGCGTTTCGCGTACTTTGCCTGAATAATGGACGTAACTTTTTTTTCGCTCGAGCGCGATGCGGAATTAATTACAAATTTCATATCGCGTACAAACTCAACAATTTTAAAGTCAAACTCAAAATTATCCCAGAACGAGCGTGTATAATGTATGACAGAGAGAAAGAGAGAGAGAGAAAGAAATGTGTGAAAGAGAAAGCGCAACCCGGTTACAACCAAACCATGTATAGAAACGAACTACGCGTGCAGATCTAATTTACGCAGACGCAAATACGCAAGCAACGCTTTCAAAGTAAATTGCATTTCCCTTTGTCGGGGGCCCGTATCGTCTGCTGCGGCGCGTCACTATGCACAATACGTGAAAATCAGCATACACATACACATATGCACACGTAGCATCACAAAGAAGAAGAGAGAGAGAAAGGGGGGGGGGGATGACCGGTTTCGTTAAGAGTCCATGAAAACTGTATGGAAAATAAATTGTATGGTCAGCGAGAGTATAGTTGCGAGAGAATTACCCGCGCTATGGCTTTGGCGCAATATGCGTACGTCGCGTGCACACGCAGAAACGCAGTATTCGTCTATACGTCGGGCAGATTCATTGAGTTAATTAAACTTTGAGGTAATCTGCGCCATTCCCGGATTTTTAAAATTTTTTTTATTTTCAGTTTATACTCTTTCCGCATAACCTCGGGCGATAGGATATAGCATCGGGAAATATTAAACCGCAATTTAATTGCCGGTTAATTCTTATCGGCTGAAACAATATACCATGCCTGCTATAGGTACGATAAATCGTTTTAACGTAACGGAAGAGAGAGAGGTCACAATTATTCATCGCGCGATTACTCTCGGCTATTGGTATCATAATAATATAAATAATTCGTACTCTTGTGTGCGAAATTTTAATATTAGAAATGCACAATTATAATTTGTTTTAGATCTTGATGACTGGTCGATCAGCGTATTCGCTTTTCAGATATTAGGAAATTTGATTATGCTTACGTCTATATATCAACGTTAACATTTTTATAGATTCACTCATTCTCTGCAAGTAAACACACAATAACACGATAGCGTAAATTTGTATCGTGTCGTACAGTTCGTTTTTTTCATTGAAATGATCGATCGATATTCATACCTCGTATAACTTTTAACTGTATCGATGTCTCTGCATCCGTTTGTCAGACGTATCTGCATTTATTTATGAACGTACAAGCATTTTTACATAGGTAGTTTTTTTTTGTTTATAGCGGATCTGGGGTCGCGAATTCTTGCTGGTTGATCGTATTTCAAGGCTCGTTAAACCGTGTTAACAAACTGGATGCGCGTCAGCGGGATGCATTATATATGTTGTATAAGATTCTAAACGACCCTACATATATTTCACTTTGGCTATTTATCGTCTGCAAAATAGGTTCCAATTCAGCGCCAGATCGTGCGATTTGAACATAAAGCAAACTGGAGGTATTTGACGGAAATCAGTAATATGTGTATTCTTAAATTATTCGCGCACTTGTAAATAATTATTCATGAAAATTTATGTATATTAATTATGTTAACATTATACGTTGTGTGTTATGCTATAACATTTTTAACATTAATGCGCAATTATTTATTTAATTTTTTTGAGTTATAAAATAGTGATTCAGACTAACAATAAAACTATTTTGTATGTTTTTTATATAAAAATTGCATTTAGATTGTTATATTGATTTTAATAATTATTGAAGTTAAAATAATCGCGCCTGTTCGAAATATATTTGTTAGCGGCAAAATTTTTTTTTTTATCAAATATCTTCAACAACTTTTTGTTATCAATCTCATGTAATTTTGTATACTATTATTGTTGTTACATAACAAAATGTTGTAAAGCACCGCGTTTACTGTTACTGTGGGAAGCGATGATCGATTTCTTGTTGACGAAATTGTGGAACTTGCACAGGAGCCGTTGACACAATTGCGTCGTGAAGGGAGCATCTTCATTAATAAAATTTATTTTCGTTGAGGTTGCGCGAGCTAATCCATCTATCATCCATTAAATTACACGCCGTCACAGTTTGTCTCGCGGAAAATCATAATATCGCATAATTAAAGAGAAATTATAGGATCGGAAGGGAGAATGAGAAAAGTTTTCGATATTTATTTACGCACGGCGATGTTATTTCCGTCGATTCATTACGAAGAAGATGGATTGTTGGATAAATTACGTTATCTCTCGCGCTGACAAAGTTTTACTCGTATAATTTATGTATATTTTTATAAATCATACACATACATGGTTTGTGATCAATCAAAATTCATTAATTACCTCGCTACAAGAAAATCTATCTAAATCTGAAATATTTTTAAAATAATATTGTTATCTGTCATTATATAGATCTACATGAAATACAGAGAGAGTGAAAGAGAGAGAAAGAGAGCAGTATCTAGAGTTGAAATTATCTGTTTTTTGAAAATTTCTACAAATTGCTTCCGTCAATTAATTAATAGTATACGTTTCGTTTCATACATATATACATATGTTGTGCGTTACGTATACATTCGCAACTTTATATTGCTTTGGACGTACAATTCACTAATCGCATATGAAAATTTGCATCATATCCAGATTCTATCTTATATATCGAACGTTCATGCGTAACTCCTTAAATGGCAAAACCGATGATTACATTGCGACTCGATACGCCAGGTCAGATTACGGCAAAATTCAGCTCCGGCTCTCACTATACCCTTCGTTGATCCTGTTGGCCCTTGTCAACCGAGTTCAAGAACTCCGAAAGCGACGTGGGCGGCCGAGACCGCCGTATCTTCTTCTCACCTCTATCTCCCCCTCACGGGCGCAAGATATATATTTCGAGGATATAACTGACGTACGTGCAGAGGCAACTGAGTTCGCCCGTAAATCGACCATGCAAAATTATTGTCCTCACGCCTCCTCTCCGGTTCTCGAATTCGAATGCGTCGATGAAGAATCGTGTTTACCACATCGACGCGCCACCCTATGTTCGTTTACACCTGCGGTTCTATGGCTCTCGTTAAATGTTTTTACGAATTTAATTGAATTATCGCTCTATATATTTCCATTTGCTTTGTTAAGGCACGTTATTTTAATTTTATTCGTTGATATTTATTATTAATATCGACAAAATAAAATAAATACAATGTTTTTAATCATTTATTGCAAAATTAATTGATTAGATTTTTTAGGGCGCCAATGTGATATATCAGGATTGGGGAAACGTTTAATAAATATTTGACAAAATATATTATAAAGAAAATATATATAAAATTTATTTTGCATTTATTTATAATTGAAACAGTATCAATATAAACTGGTATTCTTGATATACATTGTATGTTCCTATATGAATTTTCAAACGCGAATTTTGTCGGGTGTGTGATAACTGATAAATATAAACTTTCCAGTTTATAATACAATGCCAGATCATTTAATATTCTCTTAAAAAGAAATGTGATTGCATATAAGAGTGCGCAAAATATCCTTTTATCGTTCTCGGTTTCTACTCGAGCGCCTTGCTTTATATAGTAGTTAGGTGTTATTAAGGAAATGCGCTTATAGAGCGTTTCGAACATCTGCGTCTTCGTCATTAATCCTCTCTCCCACCTCGGCTCGTCTCATTGCCTCCCGAAACAGATAGACCGAGTTCCCCCGTTGCCACCCTTTTATCTTGTCTTTCGCTCTGCAGTTACGGCAATTTTGCTTCGTCGCGTTTCATAAACATCCACCCCTTCGCTTGCCCGCGGCTCGTTTGTGCTACAAATTGCTCTAAGAAGATTTCGTCGAGCGATGCTTTTGATAGACGCTCAGATCGTGATTTATGTTCTTTGCTGTACACTCCTTTCGCAATTCACACGGATATTGTGCGACACACACGGGAGTCTTAATCCTAAATTTCGCAAAAAGCAAGAAGAGAATTTGAAAGTATCGAAAAATATAACGGAAATATGTTGAAATATACAAAAGTATAACGGAGAATTCCATATTTTTACCTTTTTATTCAATTTTTTTGCGCGATGTAACATTTATAAAAACAAAATAATGGGCATAATATAAATTACCAGAAAGGTATAATCAAGGAATATCTCTTATTTTGTTATCTATGATTATATTTTTTGATAATTTAATTTTTGTAATTTACATTATAGTTCTATATAATTTTTCCATATTTGTGTCTTGGATCACATATTCATATATCATATATTTATATAATTTATTTTTCATTTATTTATATCATTTATATATTTATCTTTATGAATTATTGATTCGGACTTGATTTTCAGGATTGATTTTAATTATTATTATTGACACTTGTAAGGTCATTCAATTATCGTTACGACCACATTAATACGGACAGACGTACAAATGACAAACTTAACAGCACCCTCGACGCACTTCGAAATATTGCGACATGCCGAATTCTTTCGCGGTAATTACGACATTTGTCCGGAAGCCTACTCTCTTTTCTTTAATCAACGTACCCGACCAGTTGGTCGGCAATTGATTCTCTTTCGTCGCACACGCGCGTGTATGTAATTGTCGCACGACTATATCAGCCAACTGGTTTCTCGGGGCACAAACGGAGGAGATCGCGAGAATTAACTCGCCGGGTTCAATGGCGCGACCTATACTACGCAAGCGGAGCGGAGTGGCAGATGGTTCGGAAAATCTAGGATTACGGAACTAGCGAAACTATCGAATTACCGAAGCCCGGCGTGCCACGACCGAGACTGCGAACGAAGAAACGAACCCACTTAACGGCCGGGATGCCGTCCATCCTCTCTTTCCCGACTACGTCGGGAACAATCGCGGTGATCTCGAGTTTTGCCCGTGCTGCGAACGGAACGGAAAACGTGATGGAGATAACGTCTGTTATCGCCGGCGGGATCGTTGTTGTTACGAACGAGCGTAGTGTAAATCGTTCAATGAAAATCGGAGTCATGGCGTAAATCCAGCTACTAGTAGCTGTCGTGATTGCTGTGAAACGCCCGTTTGAGAACACGTGCGAAGCTAAATCATTAAAAGTTCGTAGTTTGCGGATTCCGCCAAACTTCGTCACGCCATGAAAAAGAGGGAAGTTTGAAGGGGCGTGTTTATGCTTCGCGAGAGAATGATAAAATAAGAGATGACAAAAATTTAAACATTCATATTTTTTATGCGATAACATTTATTCATTCACTTTTTACAGTTCGTCGTGCCAGGGAAAATAAGATTTGTTTCTGCTAGAATTAACGTTGCATTTATAGGAAGATGATAAACGAACATGCGAGTGAGAGAAACGCGCAATCACCAATATCATCACATCGAACTTTGCAGGGTACCCGGCGTTTTCCGGAAGCCATCAACGAAATCCCGTAGGCATTACGAATCGGCAATCAAGCGACAAATTACCTCGTGTCCCACGCGTCTATATCGTACTTCATTTCCGATTAGCTAGCCTGCGTCGAATGCGTATCGGAGATGATGATGATGATGATGTATTATCAAGTTAACTGTCGCTCGACTTGCACATATCTAGATCACACGTTATTTCAATTAAAAAAATTTTCTTCTCAGCGATCCGTCGAGTAATTATTTCAGAAGACTTGGCTATTGAAAGCTACAGACGAATGATGTTGATTGGCCTTAATGAGCCAATCATTTATCGTTGCGTTTATCCTGTCATAGGTACGAGCTGTATACACTCGGAGGTAGAACTTTCGACGTTAACCTGTTGCTTCGGCGACGGATTTGTCACTCGATGCGATGAATATTTCACTACATCGCAGTGTCTGATGATGTAATAATTACGAGAATTAACGTTGCACTTATACGGGCATTTCTTTCTTATTGATCACGAGAGAGGAGAGCATCGGGTTTTTATATTGTTGTGTGTATATGTGTGTGTGTGTGTGTGTGTGTGTGTGTGTGTGTGTGTGTGTGTGTGTGTAGTATATACACAATATGTATGTGTGTGTGTGTATATATATATATATATATATATATATAATATCTCGATACATATACATATATTAATAGTGAATTACTATTAATATATAAAACTTTTAAAAAATCTTTTCTTGATATAGTCAATCATTATGTAGATCAAAGATAAGAATGTATCAGATACGAATGAACGATTTCATGAATGGGCTCTCTTCTTTCGTTTTCTTATTGATCCGCAAACCGCAGTAATCTCGTGAGCTCGCCTCTGAGGAGGCGCTTAAGCCGAGAGGTGCGCACAAGCATCTAGGCAATCACGACGATATCCTCCGGTCTGGTCGCGGCGAGAAGGACAACAACACGGCTGCAAAGGCAAGTGTGCTGGCAGGATATAGCTTTATTAAAGTTAAACAATTCCAGGGCGACGAGGCGTAATCCTGACGCGCGGCGTATTGGCACGAAGTGCTTGCACGTGGTATCGTCTGCCACCCTCAAAGATAGACGCTATTCCTCCTTGTGCCTCCATCTTCATCCCCCTCTCTATCTTTCTCTCTCTCTCGATCCTATGTCTTAGTGCGCTCTTTCTATCTTCTGCGGTTCTGCGAACGGAAGAGCGAAAGAAATCTTGGCACGAAGTTTCCCTGGCACGAGGAGAGAAAGACAATGTTATTACTACGGCGATGCAATAAAGTTCGCTAGGAACGGAAATTATGATCTAAACTGTTAGAGTTTTTCTCGTATCGGAAACGTTTTTACTGCTTTACGTCACGTATCATGGCAATAAGAATATAATAATTTATTCTCTTATATAATTAGGTATTTCTTCTAATATATTTTCTTAAACTGAATCGGTGAAAACACTCACACTTTGCGTCTCTTATGTTTTATCGTTTATGGCAGTAAGATTTTTCACTGAGACATTAGCTACTATCATTAACTGATTCTTCTCAGTGAGATTTCACTGTTTGCAGTGCTATATTTATAACTGAAACCATTGCTTATCAGTGATAATACATTTCATTTAAGAAAGTATATAATAAAAATACTTTTTTATCGTAATCCTATATATTATAATATTCTGTTTTATTGTAATCTCGTGATATTCTGAAATATATTTTATTTATCATGGCTGATTTACAAGAAAACATGCCTCCGCGGTTATGAATTTATAATAATTAGTCATAGAGCGTGAGCCATGAGTATGAATAACTGCACCCATAAATTTCCGCGGACGTATCTTACATGCGTGCGTGTGCATTTTCGCTACTCGTATATGAGATGATCTTTCAAACTCACGGAAGATTTGTTGCAATGTCGACGTATCTACAGTTTTCGAGCCATAAATAAATAAAAATTAATATTTCGAAGCGTGTTAGACACTTGAATTATTAAATATTTAAGATAAGCGACGATCGAGTAATCTTAGATAAGTTTAGAATGTTTAATTTGCAGCTTGATTATGAAAACAATTCATTTTTAAATGCGGAGAGAAACGTATACGCAACAAATAAATAATAGTCACTCGTCTGAATCTCGTTCAGAAAAAGTCGATATGAAATTTTTCAAAGAGCCCGTTGTTAAATATTTTCAGCCGATGATGAATCACCGCGTATATCTACCGGGAAAAAGGATTGCCTCCGGACAATTCCTCACTGCCCGAAGTAATATGAGTTTTTATGGTTTCGCATAGTTCCTTTCGCAAACGTGCGCCGCTCGTTTCTGGGCAAAATAGCGAAAGAAATCTCGCGGCGACCATTCCGAGGCTTATCTGCCGAATTACGTTAATGTCATGCCACTCTGTCTCCTCTCCGTTGTCGGGCGTTTTTGCCGGAGTTGATCCTTTTCCGCGTCGCTCTCGTCCGAGAGCGCAGTTCCGACCTCTCGATCGTTATCTAAACGATCATCTTCTGGTACGGCTGCGCGGAGAGATAACCCGGGATCGTTCTTCCAAGGATTCACCTGGAACGATCGTCTGGATCCTGCGCCCGGCTGATCCTTGCTCCTTTCTCCATGCCAACGACTGCGAATTAACTCTTGCCATTGTTACGCTCCTGCGCACACCGACGACGTTACGACCTCGCGATTCTCGCGACGCTTTAAAAAGCATCGATTGCCATTCTCTGCGACATGAACTCTGAAACGTTGGCCGCGTTCAGAGAGAGAAAGAGAGCAAGTTAAAGCGCACTTGGAGAGCTTTAATTTGGCGAATCGTTTATCGCGGAATTTTCAAAAAGTTCTCGCCGTTTCGACATAGCTAGAAAATAAACGATTTTCAGTAATCGTGTAAGAGAGGATCAAAAATACGATGACTTATTTAGAAACTTATAAAGAAATTTTTTTTTTATTGTGTATTAACTTAAATCTTAAATAGACTTTTTCTGGAATTTTGATTAAAAATTTTTCTTAAGAAAAGTTTTACTCCAAATATGTTTTTTCTTATTTTTTTGACCGAATCCGTCAATCTTAATTAAGTTAGAAACTCGTTTATTTGATTTTCTCAATAGCAAGTTGCGCGTAATATTTACCCAACTTCAAGAGAGATCTTTTTTCCACACATATAATATTCAATATTTCATTTATGAGTTCAAAAAATGTACAGTACTTTCACGATTTAAAATACTTTTACAAAAGCAAATCTTGTTTGATCGATTAACCAAGTGATTGGGTAATTGAAACCTTTTACATCAGTGCGCAGTAGTTCACCTTGTTTCTATTTAAAAAAAATATATATATATATAAAGATTTTCATGAAAGTTCCGATCAAACTCGAAAGTTCTTCACGCAAGAATGTAGTAGTTCCGAGCGGGAAATTCTCCATGCAGTAGGTATAGTCATATTGATAGGATCTTGATTCTGGTTATCTAAGATTTAATAAATTATTTTTCTCTTTTCATACTTTTCATTTGTAGCAGCCCGCATGATGCAATTAAAGTCTTTCGCTTTCACTATTTTCCGTATGTTCGCACAAATTACGTGTCGTTTATCAAATTAAAGAGCAGTAACAAAATTTCACTTAAGGCTCGAATTTTGCTCGTATTTAAAAATGAATGATAAATTATTATAAACGATGTGTGTTATTATACAACTTTATCGTTTACATCTTAAACGCGACGAATTCGATCATTATAAGCGATATTTCGCTGTACGAGTTTATCATTCAATCTTAAGTACGATAAATTCGATCCATTATAAATGATGTCTCGTTATGCGAATTTATCGTCCGATCTCAAGTATATACGTCGCGTTATTGAATTTAAAATAGAAGAAAAATAAAACCGAGAGGTTTTTTCGCTCGTTAGCGATCGATCCGCCAATTTCTCCGGATCGCCGCCGGAAAGACAAGACACGGTGCTACCGAAAGACGGCTCGACTTATTAACTAAAACACTCCAATTAGTTGTCGGAGGATCACGCACTCGGCCGCGCGGTAGGACCTCTCTGCACTATCGTCGGCTTGCATCTTGAAATCCCATAATCAAGCGTCTATGTCGTCGTACCATAGGCATCATTTATTATGCCATTCCCCCCTCGCGATTTACATATTCTTAAAAAGAAGAAGAGATTCGATCTTTCAACTGCGTAATTCTTCCTGCGAGTTTATCTGTGCAAGTTTTTCAATTAATTCTACTTTATAGCGCTATATATGTCAAACTTTTTAGGTATATCAAAATTGGCAAAATTATTTAACGTACTACTGCTCGCTAATTTAATTATTAAATCTTTTAAAAGATTGGTTATTTATTTGTATATTTAATATAATAAATTGGTCAGAAAGTGTTTTATTTTCTAAGTCTACACTTTTTGCAAATAATTATTATCATTATCAGAATATTATCAGTTTTGCAAATCGGATTACAGTACATCGTAGATTGTACTAAAATTTTAAATATAAAATTTTGCCACTCTTGATCTTGCTGATATCTCTCTAAGGATATCATGTTTAAAAATTTTGGCATTCTACTCACATGTGGATTCTGAAACGAGGGCGTCTCGCAGATGAATAGCAATTTCGCAAACGAATGGAAATTCTTCGCCGTTGAACTGTCTGGAGTTTCAAATATACGTCGCAAAATGACTGCAATAAATGTCTCAAATTTTACAGCGCGCGACCGCCACACCCACAAGGAATTCTACTGTGTAACGCGAACCTCGACCTTTTCGTGCCTTCGTGCACGCAGTTCGTAATTCAATTCCGTGTCGTCGAATCAAAACGATTAATCATCCGGCGGTGCACAACAAGCACGACACGCTCTGTCTGTAAAAGTGTAAAAAGAGATCTCAAATTCTCTAGATTCCATGACGCACGCGAATCCTTCATCAAATCCTTCTTAGGTATGAAAATGATCGTGATAATATTTCTCGAAATTCTCAATTGCAACCTTATCTAAAACATTTATCCGTCAATCTATGCTAATTTGATAAATGACAGATGCAATGTTTTTATGACTAATAATGATAACAATGATAATCGCGACGCATGAACTTAGATAAAATGATAGATAAAATCTAATTAATTACGCTTTTGATTAGCAGTTAAAAATGTTTTTTAATTGCAAGAATCGTCCTTAAACCGATTTTTCTATATCTTTTTTATTTGTAATGCAATTAATTTTATAACACATATATTGTGTGTATGAAAAGATTTATTTATTAACATAATAATTTACATAATATATACGATTTATAAAAACTGCATGTCATGTGTCAATAATAGGAATCCGATGAGATAGTTATTATGTCGGAATGAGGGTGATTATTTTTAGCTATGATTAATAATCATTAGTTTTCTAATTATTATTACGACAATGTTATTAAATTAACGGTTATTGTTATATAATAACGGGTATTGTTCTTTTTTGTAATTCTGTAATTGTTACTGATTTCATCGCTGGAAGCTGCATCGCCCCATCTCTCGTCTATCACTCTGATTGACCGTGTCAAAAATAAACGCGCGTTACGTAATGGATTGCAACCGATGCAAAAGCCAATGTCGCGTGAGCGAGATCGCCAGCCGAATTTACACCGCAATACCGGAAATGGCACGCACATCTTGCATCTCGCAGCTGCTCCCACGCGCTATCCATTCGACCTTCGAGCGCTATTTTGTATCGGACAATCGCGCGCGCTTCTACGCTGTAAATGGGATTCCACATGGGATTATGTAATTCCCCCTTTCCTATTTCTCTGGGAAAACGAAATTCCGAACCGTGGCGTCTTTAAGTAACGGCCGCCGTGTGTCGATATCCCGAGCAAAGAGCGCAAAGTGAATTTCCATCCGGCCGAGTACGCGGTCCATTCCGCCCGCGGCTCCAATTCCTTTTTTCGCCGGCTTTTTTCCTCGTTCCGTTGCCCCGCTCCGTTGCATTTAACGAAATCGAGCCCGCATCGCTCGTCGCCGCGATAAAATTCGCTTGAAAATTGTTTCGCGTTGAGCGGCCGAACTTGAACTCTCCCCGGTGCACTCTGGGATCGATATAATCCCGCAGAATGCGTCTGTTATTTTCTGATCGCGTAGACAATTCCCGATAGTATTGATTATCGAATTTTTGTTCTCATTCTACGCGATTACCGGATTACGCAATACAATGTAAAGAGCAGGAATCATTTTAGAGATAATGATATATATAATAACAATTATTGATAAATAATTATTATATGTATAACATTATGTTTTAACGTTCTGATAAAACTCGTTCGCGATTCAATTCAGGCATCTTAATTAAATAATTAATCAATTTAATTAATTAATCAAGTAAAATCGATATGATCCAGGGTTTAATTGCTACATGTTTACAATTACCTCCATTCGTTTCAATGTATTTGATTACCTATGATGTTTTGTATCAATTAGACAGAACGAGTTTCTGCCGGAACACGCATCCATCGTAACTCTAATTCAGGGCTAAGTCGTTAAGTTGGGATGGTTATCGTACACGAATAGCTCGTGTAACGCAGTACACTACAGGATGTACAATGTGTATTCTCCGCGGAATTTGGAAAGATGCGTTGTTTCCTCAATCAATATTTTAGTGAAAGTCTAATAATAAATTCTTCAGAAGTGTTATCAATCTGTTTTAAATCACATTCCTTACTTTTTAAATATTTGATCTCAATTTAAATTTTGATCTCAATTTGTGATCTTTTGCAAAAAATAATGGTACTGAATATATAATATTTTATTTATTATATTTTACATATTACGTATATACATACATAAGTGATACGTATTTTCACACTGTTTTGAAAATATATATGCATAGGATTTTTGTAAGACCATGTTCATCCCGATGTGGAATTGAAAGGATAATTGGCCATCAAAGTTGTAAAAAAGATCGCAAGAGAAGCAACGAGAGCTGACGTTGACTCCCACTGAGCTCGCGCGATCCGATCGGTTGCACACAATGCCGGGCGAATTTTTCCTTGGCGCGGCACATCCGTACCGGAGTTATGCCCGCGGGGCATAATCGTTGAACCCCGGGTTCGGGTCAATCGCACGGTCTGTATATGCTCGCGCGCTTCGGTACTCCTCCCATAAATTATAGTCCGCGCACGAAACAGGGCGGAACGAACGCTGTGCACGATGCCGTGTTCGAAGTTACCTAAGGCCCGCATACAGTCAATTTGAGCATGAATTATACCCGGTGGCCGGATACCGTTCCGTTTCCATCGGCGCGGTGTCCCGTTCCTGTCCTGTTTATCTAATAAAACGCTTTTCCGGCGCTTATTGCGAAATCTTCTTGCGCCGAGACACGCTTGTGCATTGACAGGAAACTTGTATCTATCGATCGATTATTTCTCACTACCGTGTAGTTTATTAAGACGTGTCGGTTCGTAAACACGCCTCGGTCCAATGGTGCCATAAAATGCATCCTTGCGCGACGGCGATACTTGTTACGTTATATCTCTACGAGATAATAATAGCTACGATAAATAATAGCTAGTACCAGCGTGTCGGTTTATCGTTTTATTTTATTACCTATGCATGTTTCTTACCCTTCTTGTCTTTTGTTAAAAACATTTTTTATTAACTAGAGAATAGAATAATTATATTTTATTTTTTATGATTCTCGACATAAGTTTCCATAAAATTTAGTAATACTTTAATGGCTGTTTTGCATTGACAAGTTAATCGTGACATATTTAGTTAAATGGCAACGTTGATTTTTCGGATTTTACTTAAATTTTATTCTCAAGTGCTTTATACTTTTTAGCATTCTAGCTTATAATCCGAACAGGTGTCGATTATGTACATTAAAGAGAAACGCGTCTCGGAACGTGGCGAAAGAGATATCGGACGATATATTCTTATTCGACGATGCGATGTCAAGTAGTCGATTAACATGCTCCGTAAGTTTTGCTCGTTTTCGAACATTGTCACTGATGATGACACCGGACGTTGAGAGTATTTCACTGTATCTCGCGTCGCAGAGCGTGTAAAAATTATCTCGCATGCGTATGCACGGCGTGGTTCGAATACCGAAGTGCGTTACCTCGAGAAAGCGCGAGGCGCGCCTTTAACAACCGTTCGATATTTGCATACGTCTCATTAGCGATCGTTAATTGCGGCTCCGACGAGCGTCTCTGCTTTTTAAGTACTTACTCGGCGATCCTTCCTCTTTTTCCTTCCGCGATAATGAAGATATCCGCACGTTCGTTCGTTTGTTCACGCTCGCAGACGGACAATTAAGACTCTGGCAATAACAGTCGAGTCGCCGGAAAAAATGAGACGAGTAATACAATAACCGTCGGCGTAACGTTAATAGACGCACGCACTTGTTCCACGCTAGCACATAGGCGACTCATTAATAATTGTTTTATTGAGGACCATTACGCGACTCGTTTGTTACACTAATTGTGCGGCCGTGCGCGGGCAATCGCGCATGTTTTCCAAACACCCAGACTATTTATATACCAAGTGCATTGACTGCAAAGTTGCTATTATTAGAGATCATTAGAGAATACCAGGCATGTATATATCTTTATTAAAGCGTATTTATCGTGCGTCTTTTTCTGTAAATTATGCATGTTTTATAATCCTAAATATTTGTATATTTAGAATTATATTAGGCCTATATTCGTGTATCTATTTTGGTACGTTATGAAGTAACAAGTGAATTAGTTGAAAAAGAGAATACTTCGAGAACACAAGATGCAAAGTAATTATGAAACTCTATTTTGTCAGATTATTATACATATTTTGATTTGTATACGGGATAACGTAACTTGTGTTGATAACACATAATTATAACACCTTTGTGAAACAATGATATGCAAATGTAATAGCTTTTTCCCCATTTTTGATTGTCGAGCGCGTTTGAGAAAGTTCACGCGACGATGGGCGGGCTTGATGTTTACTGTTACGATTTTAATATCCATAATTATCGGTTCCGACTCTCGATTATGGCTGCGCTACTTCGTGGCCGGTGAGAATAATTGGGCGATGGACGTAATCGTTTTCGGTCGTAAACGGAGCGCGGTAACGTGGCAATTAAAATCCTAATTACGAGTAACGACCCGCCATGCGTTCGCGGACGTTCGTTTAATTTCTCCTATTTAATTACCGCCGACGCGAGCGATGTGTGTGCGCTCAGGGTCCGCGCGAATTCATTCTCGACGCGAGCTAAAATACTACAGAAAATGCGAGAGAAATAGGAAAACCGCGTTACACACGCGAATCATCTCATCATCGCGCGTATTCCAATTCCAAGCGAAATTGCACTCGATCCAGCGTTTTATCGTCAGGGTTGATGCAATTAAAAATTTGCGAATCTGTTTTGTTCAAAAGAGGGATTGGAAGTCTTTTTTATTAATTATCTTGGGACCGCGTATAAGTTTTAGATAATAATTTGTAATCGTTCATCAAACAAATTTCTTCAAAGACAATTCTCGATCAACTGAGTACTCTACGTGTCAATATTAAAATTATTATTCTCTGTTATACATACTTATTACACATACATTTTTCAGCAAATGGCAATTGGCAAAATGCGCCTCTAAAAAATTCTCTGTATGCAGAGAAAAAACAACACGTCGTAACGGTCACGTTGAATACGAAAGGGTTAAATGTTCGCGCGCGACGTGAACTTTGTTTGTAAAATATATTCTGGCTGAAATATATTATAGCTTGAAAAACCAGTTTTGAGCGATGGTACGTCGATAAGATTTAAGTTATTATGCGTCGCGCGCGCGTTAAGTGTACCGGCTACTGGATGCTACACGGTGGTTGTGCGGCCGCAGTGTTGATGCTCATTCTGACGGCGCTAAAAAATGACCCGCGGCGATAACTGGTGATTAGGAAGAGCATAAATCACACTAACCGGAGCACTTCACGCCCTTCGCGACGTTGCCTGCTTCGTCATAACACGACGACAGAGTTACGAGAGAGAGAGAGAGAGAGAGAGAGAAAGAGGATAATCATTCTTGTGGAGTTGTGTAGTCCACGATGTGTGCGTTTTATTCGAAAGAGCGATCATAATGGGGTTGAAAGATGCGTTAGTATAATAATGGTTCGAGCAAAACGCTGTTTTTGTCATAATTTATTTCATGTCTATGATAAAAAGTATGGCAACGAAAGCCATTTGAAGGACATTGATGATTATTGTTGCGACAGTCATATATCTTTATAATATTCGAATCAATTTTTCATCTTTCTGAATCTTTTAATCGCACGATTGATTTATTACAGGACAAAAGTTTTGTTTCGCGTTTTGTCGGAGAATTATTTGATTTTTTCCAAAAAGAAAAAATAACACGAAATTTTCAAGATTAAATTCTATTGTAATGGAAATTCGTTCTTCGAGTAGCATGTGAATCGATTATAGCAATATTGAATATAAAAAAGTGTAGATATTCAAATTAATATCATTTTTAATTGCTTGAAGACGAACAAGAATCGAGATCTGATAGACCGAGTTTCATAGCTGTGTTTTGCAAACTGTATTTTAGTCGAGTTGGAACGGTGCAGCGCAATGGTGTAAGCTTCGATTGTGCTTGCGTTATCGAGATCGGGCTGGTCGGTCGGCCAACCATTCGATGAAAACGTGAACGTAAATGGAAAGTTTCCTATGAGTATATAAGGAAGTTGAACTCTTGATATACCTCGCGCTGCACAATAATGCAGTTTCGATTACATTGATTGAATTGTCAAACAGGGAACTTACCCGTCGACTGTCACCCCATTATACAATTATTATATATTACCATATTATTTTCTGCAACCTTACGTAATTTCAATCTATGATTCATAACTTTCACGGTATGAGATCGATAAATTCGATTATTTATGGAATGGACGTGTATGATTTATATATCGCTCTAAGATACTTTTCCAATAATTTTCGCCCACATCCGCAGTCTTTATTATTCTTAGGATTTTTAATCTAATACGCGAGAGGTAGAAGTGTACGCAGCGAACTCTAGAAGAAAATATGAGCCACGTCAAAAAGATAAATGTCTGTAGGCGCAATCGCGACAACATCTATATAGCAACCATTCTTCTGTACTTTGCTCGTCTCTCCGGTTGCCTACGGTTTGCATTTTTACAACTGTCTTCTGGGATGATTAAACGCTGAAAACGACGTTTGGGCAAAGATGACGAACTCGCATGGCCGTGCGAAACACGACGGTGTGCAATATGTATGTATATTTTCGCGTATACCCGAATAATTTCCACCTCGATACGTGGTTATGACGTATCCCTGGCGGGATACACGAAAACGCGCAAGAAACGAATCCCCCGGGCATTTCGCGGCGAGGCAACATCGGTTTTTCTACGTTTCTTTTTGCGAAACGGAAGCGGTTTCTATTCCGTGCGCATAGAATGTGAATGTGCAACGCGGGCGTATGCTATGCATGCGCTTCTTTTCCTTTTTACGTCTGCATCGATACAAAACCGTCGATGATGGACGATCGTTCGACTACCGCTGATTTCGCGGAGGTAACGAGAAATCAACGAGATGCGCGGTTCTCCTCCACGAGATTTTTACTTCGCCGTTCATAACGAAAGATCTTGTCGTTCTCTCTTTCTCTCTTTATGCGTATAAATCGCGACGAATCGAATCTCACGGGGCTGCGCGATGGTAAAATCCTCTCGAGATTGTAAATGATGGAGAATCTCCGGAAAGTGTGTTGCACACATTAAATTTTAAATTTGATGGAGAAACATTGTCGTTGTTTAAAAAACAATAACAAAAATATACAAATGGTGATCACACACATAAAAAAAATATATTTTCAGGATGGATTTATCATCGCTTTATTATTCAAGATAAAAACAATTATTTTTGCACATTGATTGAGAGTCATTATAGTTGAATCATTATTGTTTTTGAACTATTTTTGAATTATTAACATTCTTCCATTATTCCATTACATTTGATCAAAATATGATATTATTTCGAATTTAATATTTCCGCAAAGGAACATGTTTCGCGCCGTTGCATCGTTTTTCTCCGATCGAGATGCGACTTTAAACATCGTGTGCATTTTTCGCGCAGGCAGATATCAGCCCGACCGAGGTCGTTATGACAGCCGTGTATTTTCCGACCTCCGGATACATTAATGTCGCATTTCGAAAGGAAGGTATGACTTTCTCGTGCCGGTATTCTCAGTTAAATATTTGCGGGAAGCGGGGGAGACTTGCTATCTTGAGCGAAAGGAAATTGCGGGAATCGCGGAAAATGGAGGACAGTGGCGAACGACCGTCTCGATAAGGGAAGTTACGCAAAGAGAAGGTTAAAAGATAGGAAATAGAAAATACAAGGTAAGAAATCGGCGTCGGAAGTCGAAAGGAAGAGGCGAGACGAGGATCGCGTTAAAGACGCTAGGAAATGAAAAGAAAGCACCCAACGATATACTTCGCCAATCGTACCATCTAAAAGAGCTGAGCAAACTTTACGCAATATAACTTGATGTTTACCTCAAACTTTAATAATAAAGATAAATCGTCGGAAAATCTTTTTTCCAAGTTTGCCGCGACGCGACGATGTGCCGGCGTAATTAAATATTCGGATATGCGAATGTACGAGGAGCTTGTTGTCTTTAATTTAAAATAAATATCTTTGATTTCATCTTTGCTGCTAATTGCAATAACTTGAAATAACGAGTTTTGGAACCGCGCAAACTGTGACATAAGTTCTTTTACTTTATTTCGTTTTACTTTATTTCGTACAAAATAATTTTACAATTAAAATATTAAAATTATTTTAATTATGAAAAAAGAATATTTTCAACATTAGTATCTTAGATATTAGAATTATCTCCGATGTTGTATTCAAATGTTGAACATAAGTACCATACTAGTATTCAGTTATTGCATCGAGCATGCATTTTTCGAGCACATAAAGTATAGTCAATGCAGCCAAGTGCACTCTTTCCTCGCGTCGTTTTCCGCGACAAAACGTCTCAAATGTGAATTCAGTGCGGCACGTACAAATGCACTTATATAAGCTCGACTTGGAAGAGACAGCTTATGTGATGTCGACCGCCCGTGGCGCCGTGCAGGGGCTAGACTCTCCCTATAGTCAATGTAATCGCGCATACCCGGCTGCATGCATGCATGCATGCATCAAGAGCGAGACGCACGAAAGTACTGGACGTCTCGAGAGCTGCATATATGTATGTACGAACGACAATGGCGGCGCGTACATCAACAACGAAGGTATGAAAAGCGAGAATTTATCGATATTGGCAGTAGGCCTAGATAAAAAGATTACTTTCTTAATTAACTTTAGAAAAACTTTTAAAACTACATAAGAGAAAAATTAATTATATGAAGTATGAAAGGAAATTATGAATTAATCCTTTAAACAAATATCAATAGTGAATAAAAATAAGCATCGAGAAAAAGAAAGTAATATTACATTTGCAAATTCTATACTTCGTGACGGTAATAGAAACGTAAATTTCTGATCGTCGTCACCGACTTATCATTTTCGCAACATTAGTACTGAGCAAATTGCTTAATTGACATAATAGACCCACGACGTGTTCCCGGATCGTTTCGAGACTTGTATCACGTTTATGCGTTTCCGTTCGTACGGCTGTCTGCCCTTAGGATGATTAATTTCGTCGTCGCGGCCGGAAGATAAGTGTTCGCGACTTATTCGACAGTGATGGCGTGCGTGCTCGATAACGATAACGATAAGCTTCGTCCGAAATAACGATAAACCGGATAAAAGTTCGGTGCGGTAGCGCATTACCGGCCGCGTTTGTTTGAGGGGTAGCTAGATAAGTCAGAAGGATGTTGTCAGTCCGTTTTTTGCCCCTGAGCCACACCTTAATAGAACTTTAATTTAGGGCTTAATTTGTGTGAGGTATACGATGTTGGAAATTAGATGATGGAGAATACGATGATGGAAAAAGAATACAATTAAAAAGAATACTCATTAAGAAAAGATTGACTCCTGGAATTTTATCAAAGAATTTGTAATTGAAAAAAAAGTATACGAAGAGACATCTTGTTGTATACACAATAGTTTCGAATCTTTAATTTTAAATTTAATATAACATGAGCGGAAGTTATGGATACTGGTTTTCAAATAGGACGCAGTACTAATATCTACGTAAACTATAACTTTTATTTTGGGCCATTTATGCTTCTTAGTAGATTTGAGCTTTCGTAAAAGCTTCTCCATATAATAGTCAGAACAGTAGTGACATTCACGAAGAGTGAGACCGGAAGAAGAAGAAAGCGAGGAGGATGTCTTGAGCGATATTTGAGCTTCCCGTGTGCTTTTCGTAAGTTTCCACGAGGACCTTGAATAGTTCGAAATATCTCACGTAACGGGAGTACCGAACTACTGAGATGCTAAAAATAAGAATAAGAGAGTTAATTGTCGCCCCCTTCCTCCTGTCAGACGTGCGTTCCTTTTTCATCGTCGCCGCCATCGCTCGCTCGCTCGATGGGGATACTTTAATAGGACTTCCGGTCGCCGATAAAATCGCGATTCGTGCTTACGAATTTGCGTGCACTTCACTCACCGCACCGTTGCGGTGAGTGTCGTGCACCCCCCCTCGAGAGTGCCTGCGCGATAATGAGAGAGAATTTTCGCGAGGTCGCCGAATAAGACGCGGGGCTGGTCGACGCTTTCCGAAAGTGATTATTTTGATACTGACGTTCCTTGCGCTTTAATCATTCGCTACGACGGCGACGCCGCGCAGTTGTTGGCCCGAGCGGAAGCAAAATATTTTTATGCTCAGGTAATATCGCGTGTACGAAAGATTGAGCGATTCATTAAGCACTTTTCAGGATAAAAGGATTGAAGGAGTTTCAAGTTTTACGTACAATTCCGCGGTAAACGAGAAGAAGAAACTTTTTTAAATTTTGACTTATGTTACTTCTCTCTTGCAATTTGATTTCATGACATGTAACGATATTATACATTTAAAAAGATGAGCCGTCTACTCTTAAAAAAAAAAGGATGTAAAATCGATGACTCGAAAGTATCGAAATTTATTGTTGCTTCTTCGAGAGTGAGATTCACATGTAGCGTGCTATTTTCACTGTCAATGAAATATTAAACATAAAGATTATTCATACAAAAGTATTAAAGAAATAATATTTCTAAAAAATTAGGATGTCACTTTTGAATTAATTTAGTATTATGATCTGTGGACGCGATTAGACGCGACATCAGCTGAATAAAACGCGAGACGTTACCTGTTTTTCTTTTGCAAAATATATAAATGTTAGCAGCTATTGAGGTCTTTTTTGATCAAGATAATTTGATATAATTAGAACAGACATATGTTTGAAGATAAAAACAAAGCAAATTATATTAATGTAGCAAGAACAGTAAAGTGTTTTGAGATTGGATTATCTTTTATTACATTTTTTATTTTAAGAATATTAAAAGGACAATTAGTGGTGCCATATGTTTTAAATTTACAATTTTTTTATAAATTATATTATAAAAATATTTTTAATTTCTACATTTTTTTTAACGTTGTCTGTCATAATTGCATCTATTGATTGGCGAAAATTTTTATCATTAGCGTACCTATTTCGTTCGTGCGTATTCGGTAACGAATAAAATGAATGAACAATGAACATGAACGCGTATTGTTTTGCAGTTTTTTTTCCAAAAAAAGTATCGATATCGTCAACTAGCGGCGATTAAAACATCCCCTTTAATTAGGCATCGGGTAACTCGATTCACGTGTAACCAGAGATTTTAACAAAGAAAAAGAGAGAGAGAATGGGAGAAAAAGAGAGGCTATATACCGAACGTCAGGCCATTATTATCGTATGTCCAATAAATCCGAGTAAGTTAATTCCCGCACCGTTGCTACGACATGCCGGCCGTTTCGTTTTTCGAACGACATTGCCCTCCGTTTCGCATTGCTCCGATTACGTTAACCTTTTCGGTGCTATATTCGTTTCGCGAAAGCAATATTTTGCTTCCAGATCAGACGTCAATAGAACTATATTCATCGTATATCTGAAGAGTAGACTTATTAAATTATATACTCTTTTTTTAATTTATGAATAATTATTATATATTTGTGCTTTAAAATTTTATTCGATTAAATATAGCATTAGTGATATTTATTATACAAATACATTTATAAAAAATATATATCATATTGCTACAAAGTTCAATGCTAAAAAATTGAGCCCTCAGTATCTGCATGCGCTAACCGAATGTTTAAACATGCATGTTTAAACACTATCTCCGAGTTTACGTAAATCTGCTTTTTGCCGGGAAATCTCTGCCGGACCCATGTTAAATTTCTCGGCGGTCGTCATAAATTTCTCTAGCCGCGTGCAGAAACTTTGGTAAATAATTCCGCAGGACCAGAGTGCGAGGTACTCTCTCTTTCAAGCTCGGAGACAAAGTCCGGAAATCTTTGTCTCCTGTATTTGGATACTATACGAAGTTTGTTGTTTGAGCATAGACGAGAGAAATAAACTGTGCCTGAAAATAGATATGAAAGAATTGTAATAATTACAGAAACGTAATTAATTATTTAATTTTTCGAAAACAAGATTCGAAGATAGTTATAGATATCTCTTGATAAAGACTTAAAGCAGCGCGTTAACAATCTCTAAATAAAATAATGAAATAAGTCAAATTAGAACGAAATATATGATGGATGTTAGTTTGTTTATTGTAGAAAAGATATTTTCTTTTTTTTTTTTTTAAGATGACTGTAAAAAGGATATTACACAGTTACCGGTAAGATAAATATCGGTAATATATAAAATACCAGTTTCGTATATATGATTACTTTTGGGAAATAAAGGGTGATAAAGAGAGTTAACGGCAGATTTGTGAGAAAAACAACCATATGAAACCAGTGATACGAAAATAATGCGTGCGATTGTGGCTTCTGTCCTTGGATTATTATGACAAATGGACTATCGAAAACGGCGTTTGTGGATCGACTGTGAAATGTGCGGCACAATGTTATCGCAACGTGTGCGTAGACGCAAAACGAAGGAAATAATTTATATGTGATAAACGTGCTTAGTTTAAATAATGTCTCCCCTCGGTGAATCAAAATGTATCAAGTCGCGATTTTGATCAAATTTTAGTCTCGTATATCCACATAACTCATACGCCATTATTTTTCTCTTTGAAAGTCAACAAAGCTTTTATTGTTTACGAATACCTGAAAAACATTGAACGATTTATACATTGCAAAAATAATTTCAATAACTTTCCTAAGCTGTTTTTATATGCAATTTTAAGCCACGCTATTTTCTATTAGCATTTAATTTTGCAATTATAATTAGTAGATTATAATTTTTTTTTTTAAATCTATATAGGAAGTATATAAAGTAGATTTAGTAGATAACATCACACTTTATGTGTGTGCGTGTATATATATCTTCTTTCAATTAATTATTTATGTGTAATTATTTATGTATGTATTAAATACAACGTATTTTAACGCTACACGACGAAAAAGACCTAGCCTTTCAACGAATAACTTATCCATCTTTAGTGAAGCCGTGCCTCCGTGATATATTTCTTTCGGCTTTTCAAACATTCGAGTTCTGTTTATCAGCGTTCGTCGGTATGCAAAACAGGCCTCTCGTCTCTAATATGCATATAAAAGCCACTTGTCGTCGGAATGCATGCCCGAGGACGGTTCATACTGCATGAGAGATCCTCTTTGTGGCGATTCAGGGTCTCTCAGCATTATTTTCGTATTCCGATCTGTAGTTCGACATACACGGTGAAAAGGAAAGGCTAGTAGAGCGGAGCAGAGAGAAAAATTCGCGGGAGGCGATTCTTCGCATAAATGGTCCATGCGAAAGAGATCGATGCGATTTCAACTGCATTTTGTTATTGTAAGAATTGTTTCACGATTTTTTTAAGAGAACATGGGTAGCCTAGTCAGATTTTCATGTTTTTTATAATTTACCTTGATACGTAACTAACGTTACCTTTTTTGATCTGTTATTTAGAGATACACAACTATAATATTCATCATAAATTGTAGAAAATTTCTTGATATATGAAGGGTTTACGCAGATCGTTTTTTTTTTAAAATTAATTACCATTAATGGATATTAAATATCCATATATTAAATCTATTGATCAGCTGATACAATATATGCGATCACAGTATGTGAATCATCTTGTAAAAACGATGAACTACGTTTGATTCGCTGACTCACAGCGATAACACGTGTATAATTATAGGCCCACGTTTCGCATGAGCGAAAATTCCTGCGAGCCGGAAAATAACGCGAACGCCAGTATTCTCTATCACTTACACATCGTTCGCAGCGATCTCTAATATCAGATATTTTATACAAGGATTTAAGATCCAATATTTCCATGGAAGAAAAAAAACATGAACTGTGGAAGTATACTGGACAGAGTGTTCCAAAGTTAACGCCAATTCGATCACTTCTTACTCAATATTTAATTTAAATGTTTTTAATTATCATATTTAAACAGATTTATAGTTTAAATAAAATTATAATTTTGTGATTTAAAATTTGTTTAGAATTAATTGAAGCGTATGATTTGCTATTTATTTGCATGATTTTTTCAATCTAATTTTTTAAAGATATTTTAATAGTTTTACAATAATATACTAATTTTATTGTAGAAAAAAATTATTACTTTGTTTAATTAAAAATTTATTTGCTTTGACTAGAAAATATTTAATAAATAGAAGTCGTTAATTGTTAAATTATAGCGTTTTCATTTATTTCATTTATGCTTATTTCAAAAACTACTGGTGTCTCTCGATGTTTTCGTAAAGAAGAATAGATTTTTAATTGACAAAAGAATTTGTATGTGAAATAGGTGACGATAGTTCTTGGACACTCTGCATACACACAGGTCTCTCTCTCTCTCTCTCTCTCTCTCTCTCTCTCTCTCTCTCTCTCTCTCTGTGCGTGTATACATGTATGAATATATGTGTATATAGATATACATCGATATTTTTTAGAGAGAGAGAGAGAAAGAGATAGCTCCAACGCTTCGAAAAATGGTTGTGGCCATCGGCATGCTGAAAAATGTCGGCTATCTCGATAGAATATCGAATCGAATGCCTCTCATCCCCTTTCTCCCCCTATCTCTTTTCATATTGCCCTTTTTCTATACCTTTCTTTTTTTCACCGCCACCCTTTCGCCTCCAGTTTTATCCCTACGTTTCTGATGTGGAACGCCGTTTCTGATCAGAACGCCATTCGGTAAGAAGAAATATCCATTTTGCAGCTGCAGCTGCACTCGCAGCTCATTTTCATTGCGAATGCTTTCAGTTTGCATAAAGCGGAAACCTTCGTGATATCAAAGTTGGTATCAATCAGAAATGCATGACATAAAAAATTCTAAAAAGTTCGAGATCCATTCTGAGTCACTGACTTCATAATTGAACATAACAGACTCTACAATTTGATTATCCAGAACTTACAATAAATATAAGCTAGCTTTATATGCCAGGCAATCTAAAACTACCATTATCTTGTAACCAATTTGCTATCAGTCAATATTAAAATCTATTTGTTATTCGATAAGAATTTTGCATCTCTTAAATTTTAATTTTTTTATTCCTAATTAACAACTTAGAAATAGAATTTTCTTTATTTTCTCAAATTCATCATTAAAATATATGTATAAATCTGAAGTAAATCTGAGACATTTTTCGTAAAACATGGATTTTTTTAAAAGTTCTGAAGTTAGAATCGATGAATATTTGAAGGATCAAACACGTGTAAGAATCTTTATTCTGCTAGTCGGTTCACCGTGGAAACCAACCGCCGGATCAAACGGCGATGTCGTGTCCATATCACGGAAAGAAATCGGGAAATTACTACCCCTCCCGCAATGGCAGACGGGAGTTTTCCACGGCCGCGACGGAAACTCGCGTTCAGGAATCGCGCGCAATAAAATGCAAATTTTATTCCGCGCAATTTGGTTAAGCAGTGCCGCTCCCTCCTGTCGTCCCTTCAACCCTTCGTCTCCGCCTTTCCACTCTTTTTCGGCTCGTGCCGGCCGCCATAAAACAAAGCTTCACGACGCGACCGAAAAACTCGAATGAATGAAACCGAACGAAAGCGCAAAGGGAGCAATAAACAAATGCACACGAACCCCCTTGCTTGTCTCCTCTTCTTCGTTCTTCTGTCCCTTTTCCCATCCTCTTTCTTCTTGCTTCAAAGCAGCAGTTCCCAATTGTTTTAACACCTGCTTATGTAGCCATCTAACATATGAAAAGATCACGATATATATGATATAAAAAATCATAATATATTATTTTTTGTTTTATAAATAACACAAATAATAAATTAAATTAAAATGTTTTTAATATAACAGATAAATTATTTCTTTTCGCAATATAAATATAACATTATTATATATTTTTTTATTTGAAAAATACATAAATTTAATCTTATTTGCAAATTATTATGTCTAAAAAAGTTTCGATATGAAAAGCAGATTCAAACATCTTATTGAACACATATATATTATATATAAATTATGTCCATATATATTTTTTTCTTTATAAATATTACATACTAGCTGTATATTTGATGAATCTTATATTGGATAAATTTTATTTTTTTTCTTATTTTTATATTGTGTCTGAAATTTTCTATTCCAGTTTGAAAATATTGCGTATATGAGTTTCAGAATACAAATGTCTTTTTTCTTTTTCTTTTTTTCTGCATTTTCCTTTCTTTCCTATACATCCTTCGTCATTATTATTGCTCTAATTCTTTCTTTATTTGTCTACGTTATATTGTTCTTTTATACAGTTTAGTAACCTGAGTAAAGTTAGCGAATGTATTATAAAATAGACACAACGGTGCACTGGTATAGTCGAGTTTCTGTGCCAGAGTATCGCGGAAGAAAAATGTTTGAAATGTTTTATCCGTTGCTGTTTGAAATCTCTTTGCATCGATCGTGCCGCTAATTTCTACTCGACCGGCGAGTAACGCGAACTATCGATTGCACATTTAATGATACAATTTGGTGCAAATGTTCATTAAGCCAACGATGTGATATCGCACGATTAGTTATTCAGTTATGCTAACAATTTGTAATATTTGGATATTATAACGTTTATGGGTTGATGTTGTAAATTCATAATATATTTATATCAATAGTTTTTTTTTGCATTATACATTATGAAATAATACACTGGCTATTTTATGTAAAATTATTTAAAACTATAGTATCATAAACAATTTTTTCTAACAGCAAATATGCAAAGAATATTATGAAAATCGAATAAACATTAACAAACGAAAAAGAAGGAAAGGAATAATTAAAATATTAGCCATTATATCACGAAAGGTACATTTTAATGCTAATAAATAAATTATTACATTTAATGTTAACACGTTGGAAAAAAATTTCTTGCTGTCTTATCCTCTTGATTACTGGCTTTTACGATAAACAAAAAAGATATTTTTAAAAACTATAAGATTAAAAAAATAGGAGGAAATATATATACACGTATATTTTTTATTTTCAAATCTTATAGTTGAAGGAAAATTAATATTTTACATGTCGCGAGAAGCGCGTTGCTTTTATTCCTTTAAATTAATTTACGTCATAATATTTTTACGTATTCATTCTTGAAGAACATTAATATTTGAAGCTGGAAATATCCGACAGGATGCGAGCACTTGTTGCCATAAATCGCACGCCTTATGTGCTATGCAAAAGTATTGCACATTGAATGTAGTCTCGCGGAATTGAATGTTCGCGGAAGTACCGTTCATTTCTTTCTTTCTCTCTCTCTTGCATAAAGCTGCCTATGCTTGTACACCTGCCATCGGAGTAAAATTGGCCGAGCTTTCGATACGAGGCACGTATGCGGTCGATTTAATTCACGAAAAGCGACGGCCATACTTCCAAGCCGTTCTTTATTGTAAAACTGTGCTGTTCATGGCACTCGATTGCGAATCCGAAAATATGACTTATTGTTAGATACATAACTCTATTTTATTTAGATTTTACGTAATTACAGTTACACATATCTCTTTCGAGAAAATTAGTTAACAAATTATAATAAATTACAATTAAATTAAATTGGAATGTTATAATTATTTTTATTTAATTATACTTCATTATTTAATTTTTTTTCGATTTATTTTAAGTTGTGATCTATCTTGATATGATTTAAATTAGAAAATTTTGATGCAGATTAATAATTTTGTTTAATTTAACACTGAAATCTAATTATTAATAATTTTTATAAGAAAAATATACATGTACAATGTATATCATATTGATTATGAAATGTCATGTTCAATATCTTTATGGAATAGTCCGTATGTTTTTAATAATTAATTTCTCTTTGTAACATTATCACATAAATTATGTTTCCATTCTGCATTAATTTAATTTTTTATTATATTTGATATATAATTAATCGAATCACGTAAATGTGCAATGGCAGCGACAAACAATGAAATTTTCTGGTTTAATGTGATTTTTCTCTCCAATATTTACAGAAAATAATCCTTTGATAGCGATGATTGCTTTCATGTAATTACAGAAAACCTTTGTAATTTGGTATTCTTAAAATTAAATTAATTTCACTCGACAATCTGATATCAATAACGTTCAACGTCGGACGACACAAACCTCATAACAGACGTATAAACGGTGTAAATGGTGTAAATTCACATTGCGACCTGCAAGTAACAAGGCCCACCCTCTCAGTCGCTCATTCCACTTTGGCTCTCAATGTGCTGTACACTCCCTTTGTAATAGCTACAACGTTCTATAATTAATTTCAACCCTTCCGGGAATCCATTATCACGTGCACTCGGTCTCACAGATATCACGACGCCACAGTGGCTGAAAGCTCTGTCCATTCACGACAGAGCCCGTTATTGGGCCTATTGGACTGTCCCAATGTGAACACGTTGCCTCATTCGGAGAGCTAACGCTCGTCGCCGAATAATAGTAATTAGCACTACGATCCTAATAGTTGCTCTTTTTCACACCCTTGTTTCAATGATAGCAAACCAGGCGAGATGCGAAAAGATTTACTTTGTGTCACAGTCCTTTTAAATAGAAACCTGCTGTGCAAATATTTTTTGAATAAATAAACTTTGAATTAATTTTCAATGTATAATGGACAACATAGTTCCAGCTTAGAATCTTAGTTTTGAGAGAAAAAGAAAAAGTATAAATAAGAATTTAAAATTTTTTAGAAGAATATGAATAAAAAAAGATTAAGACGATTTGTATGTATTTTTTTTGCAGAATTTCGCAAGCTTATTTACGTCACTTTTCTTTAAAATTAAAATATCTTACATAATTAATATATCTTTATATAATTAATATCAAGACTTTCTTCAATTACTAGAAGCTGACTTGGGAAAAAATTAGCGGTGATTGGGATAACAAATATTTTAATTTATTAATAAACGCTAATTGCATTTTTTTGTCTTGATAATTGAAGATATTAAACAGGTGCGATACATAACGAATATCAATGTTCTTCCTTGTTAAACACATTAACACATTGATATATCGAAACAATTTGTTTTACCGGATTAATTCTGAAATTGTTTAAGCGACAGACTTTCCGCGCTCGATCGTTAAAATCGCTACAGGGCTTAAATGACGAGTGACGCGTATAATCACCGAAAATCCCCGAGTAGCAGCGACGCCGCCTGCAGCGGCATGCGTGGGAGTATTAATCTTGGTGTTCCGATACACGCGCGGATAGAGGCGCATTAAGGAAACTTATTGGAAGGAGCAGCCTGTAGTAGACAGTGCGCATTTACCAACGACCGCAGACTAATACCTACCGATCTACTTAATCCCCGAGCCCTTTAGGACGTCAGTGCGCGCGGCGTCTGGTAATTAGCAGTCCCATCAACAAACAATGGATACCAATTTACCTAGGATAATGGCGCGCGCCGGCAGGAAAGATTATCCCTTCTATTCAATATATCGTTCTATGATATTTGTGCGCGAAATTCGGGCGTGTCGGAATTTTCAAACGATCGTGTCGTGAAATATTCACGGAGGCTCCTCATGTGCGGTATCGGATCGTTCTCGGTGCACCTCGATTCGACTGCGAGGACATAGGCGAATATTAACTTTCCGCAGAGTTGTGCAGAGACTTAAACTCGAGATGTAAACTAGAGTTAAGAAGCGCAAATTTATTGCTCTCTATTTACTTTGCTATACTGCCTTAATTATCATTTGCTATCCCTCGAAATTTAACTTGTTTAAACTTTTTTTCAGTTTATTATAATTCACGCACACAGAAATTATTTACATGCCTCGAGAGAGAAAAACTTTCAAAATAACCGCGAGTCTTCTTAATTTACCTCTTTCTAAAACACTCTGCATATTCCAATTTACATTTTTTTTTTCCATAAAATTTTGCGGCGTTTACGAAATTCGATGCAACAGGCGCCGTGTCGCGGATTCCGTGACGGAATCGAACGAAAGGTGGAGTATCCGAAGAAACCACATTTTCGTTGCAAGAAGGAGATCGAGGTAAAGGGGGCAGAGAACACGATGTAAAGACGGTAGGATGATCTTCCACGTTGTCATATTGAATTTCATTTGGGTATCCACTTTCATGTGCAGATGACATTCTTTGTCTTCCTAGTCGGCGGGAATATTGCATTCTTCCGGAAACCTTTCCTACCTCTTTCCAAGCGTGGAGGCCTCTCATCCGGTAAAATGAAATTCCTCGTCCAATTTGCCATCCGGTGCGAGTGCAAACGACCTTCACCGCTTCTCGATATAGAAAAAAGAGTGAGATAGGATGATGGGCGCGAGCGGGAAGCGCGAGAAAAACGGAGAGGAAGGATCGGAAATCGGAAGCCAGAGGGCAAAATGTATCGGGAGACCGAACGTCATATGTGACATTGGCGATTGCTCGGCCGCCTTTTTCCCCGTTTTTTTCGCAGCCTCGTTTCGCCTCTCTCGTTGCGAAACTCGATATCTCGCGTGCAATAAAATCGAACCTTTCGAGAAAGCGGCCCGTACCTTCGGCTCGAGTTATTTCCATGGCTTCCACATCGGAATGGAGCGTGGGAGAGCGAGCAAACAATACCGCTGATTTTAAACGCTCCTACGTGCACGCTACGCCGGTGAACTTTATTTCCAGCACCTCTCCTCCTTCTCCTTCTTCCGTTCACCCTTCATTCTCGAGATCAAACAATATTAATATCCGGATGCGTGATTCATCGAGAAATTAACGTCCTTGACCCGTTCCAACGTCAATGGAAGAATTAGGTCTTTATTATATATTGTACGTTTCTTTTCATTGACGTTGTTTAAAATAATGTCAACAAGAATATATAAAGCATACTTATACGAAGGACAGACTCGTTGTAAAGTGTTCACATAAAGAGAGAAGAAAAATTTACTATTTTTGTGTGAATGAAATATTTCTTTTTTCCTGCAATTAAAAAGATTTTAACAAATTTCCAGCAAATATAATACCGCAAATATAATAGTAATAAAATATATCTATTGTTATACATAATTTATATAAAACTGTACCAAAATAATCAAATTTAGAAATGACATCTGACGTACTTAAAAAATGCTACATTTCATGAAATCGACATTTAGGCTTTTACACGCGTGTCTGAGTGAGTTTTTATACGAGGATCTTTTGCAGTCGTGTGCCTTTGCTCCGGTTACAATCGCGGACAAACTCCTCTGCGTTTTACTGTAAATGGAGTAATGCAAAGTAAAGTAGTATTATAAAGTCCGTCTTCTCTCGCTGGACGACGCATATTCTAACGAAATTCGAGCTGCAGAAATTTTACAGGGGCATTTGTTATATCGAGGTTGAAATCGCGCGCAATTTGTAATATAAAACGTAGATGACGTCCGAACATGTTCCGACGTTCCGAAGAAATAAGAATCTTGATCTCTTCCGCAACGAAATATCGCAGCCACTTGCTCACACAACTCTTTCGCGATCGAAAAATTCTAATATTTAATTATTCAGCAAATGTTGTTGATTGTCTCATCGACCAAAATGGCAATCGTGAACGTCAATCGTGTACTCTCGCTTTCAGACTCGAGATCCCGAGAAAATCCGCTTGAAGCTCTTAGCTTCTTTCTGTCTTTCTCCGAGCTCTTCATGGTATATACTTAATACCGAGAAGCTCAGAGAGTGGCGCACTTCGAGGAGCACTCAGAGGGCTCGCCCGTCCTACCTCCCTTGCCGGTTCCTTTCATTAACAAAGTGTCTTCCTGTTCTTTATTTCACCGTTTCCTCCGTCTCGGGAAAGAAGCTAACCGATGAAAATCTTTTTTCTTGTTTCAGGTAAGTGGTCCGATGCCCTTTTCTCGGAGAACAACGCGTGGCTGCTCGCCGATTTCTTCTCCATTTTTAATCAACGACTCGAAGTAAGTAAGAAAAGATACAATTTTCGCTCGATTACCGCAGATAGTGACTATCAAATCGACTTTACTATAATTTCTTATTACGATTTTGATATATTAACGGATTAAAATAGTGCAACAAAATAATAATCAATAAATAATAATTATCATTAAAAATTATAGATTTATAATTGTTAATAAAATTATAATCTGATTTTTTACGTAAATTGGTATAAGTTTTATATATATTATTATTCATGGTAACTTTTTAATTATACATATATGCAAAATGGCTAGTGAAGCATGCTGTACGATAGCGGAGTTCTAGACAGAAAAAAGCGGAACTATAAAGAGAAACATTATTTGTTACGTTTTCCCGCGTGCATACCTAACTGCATACGTGCGAGCGAGTCTTGCGAGAAGACTGCTGTGTGAAAAGCTGCCTTGCGATATTCCGGTTAGCTCGGGTCGACTTTTAGAAGCTCCTTCGCTCACGTCTCGTTTCTGCGATTTTTTTTATTTCGCTCTGCGTGAGTTCGCGACATTGGTAGTCCCAGGTATACGTCGCACGTGGCGCAAAACACGAGGAGCAAAACATGAGTGTTCCTCGGGAGGTTCTGTTTCTCTCTGGAGAAGATCGTTTCCTCGCGTGAAATTCTCCCGCGTGAATAATTAGCCGACTACAAAGACGAAAATAACGGCGTTTTGCTCGACGCAGCACTTTGTATACACTATTATTCGATTAAATTTGAGCACACGTCGCGAGGAAATTTAATTTAAAATATTATATTTTAAGTTCTAACACATAGTTCCGTGAGAATTATAGTGTTATTGTCCTTCCTTTCTAATTAAGATTTGTGTGTGTGTGTGTGTGTGTGTGTGTGTGTGTAGTTTATTTAAGAACATTCTATATATATTTAAAATGATAAAATGCAAAATTTCTAAAACGAATCTAAACGAATTTTAAAAGCAATCTGTGACGTTTAACATATAAATCTCGATAACTCATTATCTCGATAACTTTGTCAAATATATCAGACCTCATAGAAACTTGCAGGTATTCTGAATAGATAAATATATTTTATACATGGGAAAGCATATCCATGTGTTATGTAATATTATTAATGCATTGTTTGCACATCGGTCTTTCAATACTATCTTGACGATGCAGTACAATTGTATTCAATGAAAGGTTTCGAATAGGATTTTTATTGTGCGAAAATCATTATCTAATTGTCGATTCAACTACCGGTTGCGCAAGTCGTGTTCCGAGTTAAATGTTAGACAATTTACAGCGACTGTGTGCGCGCATATAAACACATTTACCTGGAACGAGGTCACATCGTGTGTATTCTTATCTGCGATGAGCCATTGTCGAGACTGTTGACACGTGCATCTTCTGTATCTCAGCCTGCTATTATGCATTTTCTCTCTTCGTTTGCGTCGACGCGTGATACATGCCGTATATTACAGGTGCAACGTGTATCGCATGCTAAAACATTTTCGGTGACATGACATTTTTTTCCCGTCCGTGAATCATCGATTGTATTTTTCTATACATTGATGTCATAAAGAAAGTGTGTTCAAGACATGTGTATATATTGTATATATATATATATATATATGTCGAGAGAATCGTCAAAGAAAAATAGTAGAAAGGTAAATTAAGAAATATTAATTTGCTAATTAGTATTTGATAAAATAATTACCTACATGTTTGCTAAATATGCTTTTAGGCCAATTAAGATAATTATAGCGATATGAAAATTAAGAGATTTTAACTCCTTGAAAAAAATTCTCTGGTGGAGCAATAATTTTTCCTGAAAATTCTCGCGAGACTTATAATAAAGTACGTAATGTAAAAACACCGTTGTTCTAGTTTGTGGTAGGAACGATATTTTTACATTTATCCTTTCCGGCACCGGTGGGAGATCTTTCCTAATTATGCGAGAGAATAAATTATATAACTCGTTTAATTTCTGGCTTCTTTCTCATATAATTTTGTAAGTTGTTCTTCTGTTGGCCACAAATTGAGAGGCTCAATAGAATAAACAGCAAAATATAGATTTTTAATTTTGTACAGATATCTCAGTCTAAAGAATATTTATTATATTAGGATATTTTTTGTAACTTTGTTTTTAACGCATAGGACTGAATTGGAAACTTCGTACAATAAGTACTTCTAATTTTTCTTTAAAATGAGATACGTTCTATTGAAATTCCATCTTTCTAAAAACTTACAAATACGAATAAGATATCGAACCTTATAATTCCATTGGATTCCTAAATTATACCAATTAGTATATTTGATTTATCAGGGGTTTGCGAGGATTTGCATACTTTACGGAAACGGCTATAGGAATTTTATCGCATTTCTCGACGCTCGTCGTGCGTTAAAGTGCATGCGAACCGATGACGCGTCGCGATTAGCAGCTCGCGGGAATGCTTCGTGAGAAATTCTAAGATGTCCGTGATGATATTAGCCTTAGCAGTCCGGACATAGTTTATTTCCCTTGTAAATTCGTCCGGATGATGGTGCCGGCACGTAAACCCGTCGCGGGGTGCATATGCTCTCTACTTGTCTGCCTCTCTCTTTCTCTCTCCTTACCGACTTTACATGCAGGCGCTGTGTGTGCCTGCCCGCACATAAGTGAATGGAATTTGCCCAGCCGCCTCTCTCCGCGGAATTTCATTTTCCGACCCATCCACCATCGCCAAAGTCCTCACCCGTTCTTCCTCTGCTCCTGAATATCCGCACCTCTGTCCCTCTACGGAGACAGAGAGGCGTGGAGAGATCTTGAGGGCGGTGTTATGTCACAATTTGCAGGCTGACAGTTGCGATTCATCGTGATCCCGTGGACGAATTCACGTCCCCGCTCTTCTCGGTAAGAGGATGTAAAAAATGAGCATGTTGAGAGTAAAGGAAAAGGGATGTGATGGCAGCTTGGAGAGAAGGCACGTACGAAATAAGATGCGCGTCCTGGGAAAGACGGATGACACGTCTTCGCATTGAGAGGAAATATTTTTGGTCAAAAATGTCTAGCGCTATTCGAGATGCTGCCTTATCATTCTTGATCACATATCTTCTCCATCTTGTCTATAAATCAGATAATTTTTAAATAAACAAGATGGATTGAGAATAAATCGTGATTCTTTTTTTTTCTAATTAGTAGAATCGTTAAATGAAGCAATAAAAATACGAAGACTGTAAATTTATAAATTTATAAATCTGTCCACCATTAGATGACTTTTTATTAATTTTGTTAAAGTATCTGGATATATTTCTACAGATTTCTTCACTCTGGCAAAAACCATAGGATGTTAGAAACAAATTTCACGTTTACGAACAACTTGCCTGACTGCGGAGATCGTCTATAAAGGCGGAGAAATTTCTAACATCTTGCGGTTTTCATTAGAGTGCGGAAATTTGCAGAGAGACGCGAATATTCCGACAGAATCGTTAGACATCAGAGAGACACTCGGGTCTTCTTCCTGCGAACCTTCGTTAACGACTATCATGTAGCGTTTGTAATTATCCATAGACCGCAATTTCGTCCCGCTTGTAGTGGTGCGTTTTTCTCGCACCAGACATTTCTACGGCTATACGAACAACCTGGCTTTTTGTTGAGTGTTTTCGCGAGCAAAGATTTCTCCGGCAAAAGCAATTCTCGGATTCGGACCCTGCAAATAGCTGCATGAAATAGACGAAGCAACGCGAGTAGCCTTTTGGTATCTTGTAGGTGGCAGCTGCGCCTCGTCGACACAATGGACCGAACAAGTTCACTGATCGACCGAATAAGGAATGTCTTTGTGCACAGCACGCTAAAATGTCTTTGCGAATGCTTGCCCGGTTCTGCCAATTATTCAACATTGTTAGTTCCAGTCGAGTTTGTGACTTGATCAGATAGAACATACTGTAAAAGAGATTTTAATTGAAAATTTTTTAAGATATTCTGAATTCTCTATAATTAACATCGAGATAAAAATTTTATTTAAGAAATTATACTTTTCAAAAATATCTTTTTGGGTAAGCAAGTAGATAATAAAATTTAATTTTTTTTTTCATTTTACATTGACAGAATTTGTATTTAAAAAAACTTAGTTCTCTTTGTCTCTCTCTTTTTTTTTATTTTTCCGTGTCAGATTCAATATTGTCTTAAGAATATCAGATTTTCTGAACGAATCATATTTGACCATTGACGAAGATTGTTGTCGAGAGAAAATCCTTTTACTTACTTAGGTTTGATAACACAAGCATTTTTATTTTGATACCGAAAAGATAATGTGGCCTTTACGAGATGATTAATCTGTTAATGGTAGTTTCGGCCCATCCTTGTATCGTCGATCTCCCTCGCGTTTCCCCTTTTTTCCGCATAAACATGAGGCGAATGAGAGGCAATATTCCTCTCCCCCTCCCGGTCTCTCTCTCTCTCTCTCTCTCCTCTCCCCCATTTTACCCTTCCCAATTTGGATTCGACGTGCGTGACTGAACGGAAACTGCGTAATCTGCGTAATACCCGTAACACACCATTATGTTATTACGTCGGGGTGTTACATGTCCACCCACAATGCCGCCTGCACAGCTAGAGAGTCATACATATAGTGCACGAGCGCTATAACGGTGCGCTGCGCGCTGTTCGGCGCGGTGAGAGGCATTAAAAGGCTCTTAACGTATCTTTAAAGAGGTTTCGAGGGGCGTCGAACCCGCGGATATCATTCCGCGTGTATTTCGTCCATAAATATTAACAACGCGAGAGCCAGCTTAAGCTGCGCGGATGATGCATCACTCTCGACGTTTGCGTCGTAGGATTATCGCGACTGGGTTTTTTTTTTTTTTACAATTTTATTCTTTTCAAATCCGTTTCGAAATAGCTCGCGATGATGGGGGAAATTCGAGTGGCTTTAGATTATAGCGAACTATATGCATTTGTGTACGAAATACGAGATGTTCATTCTCTCTCTACGCTAAAAGAAGAAGAGATCTGTGGGAGCAAAAATTGTTATTATCAAGCATCCACTGTATTATTACGAAACTCGAATTACATTCCTCGCTCGCGGAGGATTACACGAAACAAGATCGACATTTCAAATCAACATTCTCAAGCTACGGCGCAATTTTATCTGATGAATTTCCAATCTGGATATCTCCCGGGCGCTTGTAGATACCCCAAATAACTTCCGGTGAATCAATTCCCATGAGATCCGCATAACGCTCCGTCAAGCGTAGCCGCCTGCATTTCCACTAATCGATACTGCATGTCTTGTTTTAATGAGTGCTGACGTTTACAGCAGTTGAAACGCGATCGTCCGGCTCTTAACAGGGATGAATTTACGCGTGATATAACTTCATGGACTATTTCGTGCGCGAACATATTTCTGGATAGCCGTGGCGACTATAACACCCGACGAGCATCAAATGGATAGAAAGATTTTCTCTCCGCGAGTGAGGAAGCACACATAGGGCGACTGACCGTTATGTACTGGGTGACTCAATTTCAATAATAGGATAGAAGAGTTATCTTGTATTTAAAAAAAATCTCGGAAATCATAATTACGGAAATATTTTATATGGAAAATGAAAGATTTTTCACGAATTAAATTACAAAGATTTAAATTTTAGTACTTCGTTATTTGATTGATTACGGTTTGATTTTGCTTTAATAAAAATTTAGCTTTAATATTGCTTATCAGACAATATTTTAATACTGAAAATTAAAAGTTGCTACGAATGATAATTTTTCTTGATACCTTCCGATAGAAAAAATTTAATTTATTTTAAAACTCATTAAATTTTAGATACTCGAGACAGCCTATCTTTGTTAATAAGTATTGTATCTATTTTTCGATATCGCGTGAATTTTTTAATATACTGAAATTGTATAACATCGTTATTACACTCAAAATATCCTGTGATTAAAAAGATTATCTGGTGGAGCCGCCGTGTATAGAGAACCGAACGTCGTCACTATGCAAGTTGGAAAGTTTATGTACCGCGTTGGATTCCCCCGACTACTCCAACCTTTCTGCCTTTATAAGCTCGCCTAGCTCCACTATACGTATCGTGGCAACAGTATTTTACTATTCTCGTTTCATTTTCGTATGTCGCGCTCTTGCTCGGGCGTATAACATTAAGAACGTTGTTTATTGTTATCGCGCGTTACATTGTTCGAGTCACGAGATTCTTACTACGTTCCATGTATTCCGCGTTCTATCTTTTTGCATCCTATATACATTTGCGTGTTAATAACAGTATATTCACAGGAATTTCACAAAATTGCACAACTTTAATTTAAAGTAAATTAAGCGCTTTTTTTAGCTGCTTCGAGATGAAAAAAAAATGTGAAATCCGAATTCTGAAAATCCGAATATACATATCAATATTAATATATTTAAGAATTCTGGTTTTAATGTATAATATTAATATGGAGTATGTTATATGTATCTCTAAATATTAACGTATAATAGTTACAAGGTTGACATTAATTAATGTATCACCATTTTTTTAAATTTTAACCTCAGCAATTGTTTTATTATGTAGATTAAAAGTTGTATATTTTATCGTGCTGTAAATTATTTTTATACACAGGATTCTATTATGTCCTGTTCTCTTTTCCAAAACACACAAAAGCGTATTTCTCAATTATTACAGAGGGACGCTTTATTACTTTCAGACATAAATAAAAATCCGTCAAATTGTTCCTTTATATAACGAGTGATTCATTATTTGTCATTATATGTATTTCTTTCTTTGTTTCGCTTCAAGAGATTGCGATCAATAAAACGTACGCGAATTTGAAACGCTATACATTCACGACACTTGCTTCGCGTTCAACATTTCGCACATAAATTAAGGTTTCCGTAGAATTCTTAAGAAAGAAATAGAAAATTGTATTTCCCTCGGGGTGGGAAAATTTTCCATGAGGAAATTTGTTTAGCAGATAAGAAGAGAAAAGAAAGATAAAAATTTGATTTCTCGCAACTGCGTTACGCATTATCTAAGAGTCGAATTTCTTTCGGAATAAAAGCGTAGCTAGATTAAATTTGCTTCGCACGCATATTCTACACGAACGAACAAATTAATAACGTGTTCGGACGAAAGATATGTATATTGTATCGCGTTACTTTTTATTGCATGCATCTTGCATTTCTAGTGAAATTTACAGTTGTTAGGATGCATTGGAAATTTGGGATATACGCGGTGAAAAATCTAAAAATCCATTTAAATTGAATATTAATCCAATATATAAATTTATCGAATAATTCGTGGAAAGAGAAATCTGATATCGCATATCTATGTAATACGTTTAAAATATTTTGCACACAACTGAGGGTTTTGAAACCTCGTCGAAAGGAAAAGACGTAAGTGCGCATAGTGGAAGCATAGTTGGCAGCGGGCATTTATTTCACTTAAGAAGTGTACTCGCGAGCGCGGAAAACGGCCCTCTTCATCCTCGAGACGCAATTATTCCTAATTATTTCAACATCTCGGCAAAGAGAAAAGAAAGGGTGACCTAAGGCGAACTAGAATGAAATTTGCCGTAAGTACTGCCGGTTAAGACGCTCGTGTTAAACCCCGTTTATATACCAGCGCAAAAATAAATCATCCCTTAATTGCAGATTTATTACTCGCTACAATTAAAATGTTATTTACGAATTCTTTTCTTTCCGTTACGTCAATTTTTACGAAGCCTTACATTTGACATTTTCGCAAAAATCTTGGGAAGTGATCATCTGAAAACACTTAGTACCTTTAAATATAGTAAAGAGTGAATGAATTTTTTTGGTTGAAGAATCTCTTTTTAAAATTAAGATCAATATTCCTCTGAGCATCCTGTATGTTGGCTATGCAAACGTCCATTGTAAATTGTTATCAGGGGTCGCGTGCATTTACGATTCCGGCTGCCGGCGGATATTCGTAAAAGCTTCGTAAATTATTTGCGGCGGACCGGCCGGCATCGCGCTGTGAATGTATCTTAACGCGCGTCCGCATCGTGTCGGTTTTTGCGCGACGCAAAGTGCAACGGGCCCCGTGCGGCCGTGATCGCTTGTATAAATGCACGCCACGTAAAGGGATAGGTTCACTCATTAGGCGGTAACTATACGAGTATCCGCTAACCGACTCCGCACCTCGTCGGCACCAGCGAACGTGGCGCGGCTAGGAAATTCGCGTTGCGAGACGACGTGGCCGCGCGGGCACGTCCACAATAGAATTACAACTGTCGACGACTCGTGTTCGCCGTCCTCCCTCGGTGTTTATTCTCCGGATACAAAGGGTAAAGTGAGAGAAAGGGAGAGAGAGAGAGAGGGAGAGTGTGCCGGCCTCGAGCGTATATTACAGTTAGACCGTACTTCTCGTCAAAGCAGCGTTCGTACGGGATCATTATTACGGGCATGCACAAAATACGACGCCGAGAGCAGGAATGGAAAAATCAGGGAGATGATAGTGTTGTATTGGAGTCTGGATAATTGCAGCCTAGGCAATTTGAACACTCTGAGTAATAGCGTTCGTGCGAGACGACTCGATGTTCGTTTTGCAAATTAAAATAAGCTGTTTATTCCGAAATTATAATCGAACTGAATACATGAATTTTATATTGCTCACAATAGAAACTTAGAAGAAAAATTTAAAAAATAATATTATAGATTATATACATATACGTGTGTGGATATAATAATAAAATAAAAAAAGTATTATATAAAAAAAAGGAAGAATCCCTCGATTTTTCTCAAGCGAAGCGTTTGAGAAATAGATAGCAATAATCTTGATAGTATTAATATTAAAATTTTAAAAGTTAATTTTTCGTTTATTGCGTGATTTGTATAAAGTGTGGTTTAGGAAAATATGAGAATTAATACATTGATATTTATAAATGGTTTTAGAAAACTTATACCGCGTTTTTTCGAAAAAGATAAATTTGTCTTATAATACATTCTGTTGAATATTAGTAATTATAGACTAAATTATACTGAATGCATGCAAACTACATAAGAAATAAACATATCACAAGACAGTAAAGAACGTGATGCAAAAATTAGTTGGTTATTAGCGAAAAGTTAGGCAATGCGATTGCAGATAAAGATTCATCGCTGGCATAAATACTTATGAGTAAGTCTGACTCGAAGTTTTCGCGCTAATGAAATGCTGAGATCAGAGAAAATGGTGCGCGTTCTTATCGTCTTTAATGCCGGAAAATTTTGGACGAACTTTACGACCGAAGTCACAGGAGAAGTCACGATCTGGGGCTCTCGTGGAGATGCATCTAATTGAAAAAGTAGTTTGTCGTTAATGAGCGAGTTGTGTCTCTTCGTCTTTTGCAACGAACGGCGAAAGTTTCATAATGCCTAAGGCGATGAGAAGCAAAAGTTTCGATTAAAGGCTAAGGAAAGGTATAACTTCGGAGTATCAATGTGAATCACTTGGTTTAGTTGATTTCATCCTAAATAATGTCGTTGACCAGCGAGAGGGATGATTAATTAGATTCCGTTTAAATTTCATACAGGATCTTGACCTATTTTGGCGAGACTGCTATATCAATATGATGAAAGGAATTTTATTGATTTTTAATTACATTAATTTTTGTCGTTTATTTTTGTATGCATTTTTATTTGTGTTTGTTATTTATTTCTCTCTTTCTCTTTATTCGTAAATACATGAAAGAGATATCTATAAAGTCTTCGTAGAAACTACAAAGCAAATAATGTGAAGTCACATTCCATAAATGTGTGTGTGCAGCAAGGCTCGGGGGGAGAGTGGAGATAATGAAGCGTGTTTTCATTTCGTAAGGGTTTGTGCAACCTTACACTCTATTGTCCACACATAAATAAGCAATAAAACAAATATGCGCCAGCTGATATTTATGGCTTATTCGTTGCATATTTATGCATATTTATATTTATATTAATATATTAATAAAAATATATAAATACAACAAAATAATACATTAATATACACAATATAATTTTATCAAAAATCATATTAGTCATATAAATAAAATAAAAATAATGAATAATTATTTATCATATTTTACAATCCTTGTGTTTATTTCTTTCGCTATTTTTATTTTCTTGTCTATAATTCGAGAAAGTAATTTGATTTATCTTTATTATCTATTATCTCTTTGGTTGATGAACTTTAAACCGCAACACGTCGCCAAAGGAACGGACGCCAGACGGGCCAGATGATATATCGATACACTAAAAATTTACGAGCGGAGGTACGAATTGAAACGATGAATTGCGCGATCGTATCGAGCGAATGGCCCTGGGAATTCGTCCCGCTAGTTCTTATCTAGGCAGGACGCGGCTTCCCCGCAGGATATGGGTCGTAGTGTGTAGAGAATGTATTTGAACTCTTCCCCCTTCTCCCTCTCATCTCCCTCTGCCGACATCTCCGTGTCGGTGGATCGCCCCTTTATAAAGCCAAGTTGGGATAAGACTCCCTCGGGACTCCTGGGTCCAGGGGGATGATGAACTCGCCCCGAAACTGCTGATAGTATCCTGAGAAAAACCGGAGAGGCGTTCGTTCGAAACCTACGTAACCTCTTGGACTTCGTTCCTTCCTTCCTTCATTTTGTTTTTTTTTAAATCTATCTTTTTCTCGTTTTCTTTTTTGCAAGTTTCCTTCAATTTCTTCGCTTTCTTAATTTTATATAATATTTGAACAAATTTTATTCTATTATGACTATTGCTATTTCTATTGTTGTTATTAATTTTATTAGTATTATATATAATATTATATTGTATATGCGCGGATGTAGGTGAGGGGGGGGGGGGAGGATTCAAATATATTTTCTCGAGGATTGACATGCCATAAAAAACCGCTATCACTCTTTAGAATATTTATGTCTCAAATATAGTCTAATTATAAATGAGTAATAGTAATAATAAACTCATTCTGGGAAAGAATCTTAAAGAAAGAAAAATAATAAAATTCTAGAGGATACAGAAATCGATTATTCCTGTGCGCTTTCTCGCGTTTGACTCCGTCTGTTTTCTCTCGTTTCCTTCTCGTTTCTTGTTCACTTTGCAGAGAAACCAAACTTGCAATATTGGCCTCACTCTGGGAAATAAGTTTTAGCGCGATAAGACGACAAGTGTCAGATATCTAACAAGTATCTTGAAAGCTTGCATATATACATATATATACCAAACCGAGGAAATAGTCCGCTGGGAAGTGGAGTTCGATCTGTGACAAAGAAAAATATGCGAAAGAAACCGGTTCCTATCATTTCAAATACGCAAAGAAATTTTGCCAAAGAACGTCAGAAATGAGATTCATGCAAATGTCTGATTTTCTTAAAAAGAATATGAATTCTTCATCAATAAATAAAGTTACACTTCATCCGCAGTAAGAAATCAGAATATATTCTGAGATATGATTTTTTTTTATATTGAGAATTATTTTATAAGAGAAAATAAAAACTTGGCGATGTAAATTCTTTCTTTTCAGTATAGAGAGAAATTAAGAAAAATAAGAAACTTAATTAAAAATTTTAATTTGACATAATATTTTATATATCCAGAAATATAGGATATAAATGTAAAAGTAAAACGTCGTTGCCAAACAAAATACATCTTAATAATTTTTATGATTTAGAAACGAAACATTTTCAACTTGGTTTCTTTATATGAAGATACTTTAATTAATTTATTAATATAAATTAAGGCAAATCAAATTTACATATTTCCAATACGAGTAAATATATAACCAACCGCAATATTATTTAAACTTTATTTTATTTAAATTTATTACAGTGAATCGTGTATATTAGAACTGAATCTCGCGGTTACGACTTCTCATGTGTGTTACGGTGTAATTTACGTCTGTTAATACAATTCTACACGCCATGAATTTAATTAACTAACCAGATGAATATATACATGTGCTATTTCCTCATCACGCATTTTAGCACTTTTTATTGCAAAATGCTTGCGTTCTTTGCTGCAGTTTTCGCTGCAATGTTTGCATATTCTCTTCGTTTTCGCGTGGCTTTCTTTGTTTTTTGTCACCGGCTCTCTCGATCGACCGATAAATCGATATCGAACTTATAAACACAAGATTCGCACCCTTCCAAGTTTTCGCGATAAGCAGTACACCCCTGATTTCTCTTTATCGTTTTATTGGCCGCTTAAAGAGCCAATGGCTACCGACTCTTATCGCGTCTTTATCGCGACTGCAAGATGCAGTTCCGTTGGTACACGCCGTTTAACCGGCTGGAATCGAGGCCTGGAGAACTGGATCGACGACAAAAACAAATTTTTAGTATCGACACCTTGTTGGTGAGTTTATTGAATTTATACGAAATTAATAGAGCGACGATAGTGGACGAACGCTATCAAAGCGATCGATTAATCTGCCTTTTAATTTCCCAAGTTGTTTTGCCATGTCAGGAATATTTATATAATTGCCGGATTATTAGTTTCTCCTGGCCGTGAGTATTTAGAGCGGACATTTTATTGCCTCGTACATGTCGGCGATTTGATGCGAGTCACGTCTTACCGCTTATTAATTCGAAACATCTTCGCCGGGAATGCTATAATTAATATTGCGTGATGAAAGAAGCGTGAATGCGTTTTAAATCTCTTTACTCTCTTTACTCTCAACAAAAAAGACTTATTTTAAGGATCGAACATTGAAAGTTTCTTTATATGAGGGTTCTAATAAGAACAACGAAATTAATTTCCCAGATTATTAATTAATTGTATTTGAATTATATTATTTTTTAACGAAATTTTGAGAATATTATTTCACGTAACTCTTCAACTTTTAATATATGTAATTAAACTTTTAGATTACAATTTTTATTCATACAATGGAGATAAATTTTACAAGTTTTATTAAAATAATATCATGTAAAAAATTTAAATAAAATTTTATTAATTAGTATTTAAATAAGCGTCTTTGTTATCTGTTCACATTATCAGAGCTTCACTCGCAAAACGCCGTTTGTTTTTGATGGCTTATAATTAAAAAATATATTAATTTTTATTAGAGAAGAATTGAGACCGTAATTTGAACAAAACCTTTCATGAAAATTTCATACGTTCATGCATACTGTGGTACTCTGTACATCGTATTGGAAATAAAATTTTTTAGAATGACAAGCGCCAACCGAGAGACAACTGTATATCCTCTGTTTTTACGAAAAATTTATTTTTTTCCGGGATAAAGTGCTATCCTGTAAAAGAAAAAACCGGAAGACTCAAAAATTGACTTCTGCACAAAGTGGCGGCAAATCGATTACTGATTGCGCGGACCGGCTCTCGCTGAGGGCATAGGATCGATCAGTCAGTCAGTTTATCCAACGATAAGCTTCTGGCAGTGCGATTTCCAAAATTGTGCACCTTCGCTCGTTTTTGCTCTCCGAGGTTCTCTATAGAGGCAATGCAATTTACCGACAACTGCATGTCTACGTTGGTGGAAAAAAAAAAAAAAAAAAAAACACGCGTATGTATACACACATACGCGTGTTCGCTTCGCCCCGGGACGACATGGCGTTAATTGAATTTTTAGACCCGCGTCGTTTGGCGTGACTTTTCATAACGCGTGCATATATATCTGCGGGTCATTCCGCTCTTGTGGCGACGGCATCACACGAATCGAAAAAGAGGACAAAAGACTCTGCAAAATACCGTCGGAGATTTTTATCCGCTATGCTCGACAAACGTCATTGAATTTTGCGGATCTTGTGCGCCGCGATAACTTTTTTACGTCGTCGTTAGAAATTTTTCCGATACGAAAATTATCGATTTCGATTTATTCTCGAACGATGCTTTCATCCGTTGAGAAGTAGTGTAATAAAATGCAAATAATGATATTTTAGATATGATTAAGTAGAACGTTTTATGATGCAATTTCTATGATAACTAGTTCAGTGTAATATGCCTCCTTGATTATCGGATATAGGATTATCATGGATAGTGATTTTCAAGTTGGATTAGGTCACATAGAGCTAATTTATAGCCATATGGAAATGTGTCGGATGCGAACATACAGCAACTCTCGTGATCATATATCCTCATCATTATTTGCTCATTTCGAAACTTTCGTGTAATCGCGAAGTAAAGTATGCATTCTTTTTTTTTACTTTTCTTACTTTATCTTTCTTCTAAAACGTCTTATCTTACTTTTTTTCCAATATCTATACTGAGCTAATAAATTATCTGCGCTATTTTACGCGAAATAAAGAAGATTTTGCTACATCTATTGGACAATCTTTGAGCAACGGATACGATGATTTTATTGTTATTAATTATGTGGATTTATTTATTATCATTTACATATACACATGTAATCAATCCTAACTTCGTTAAAAAGAGAAAATTCTGTGAAAAAAAGAGAATTCTAACGGTTTATGCAAATGAAAATTAATTAAATAATGCTATCGTTGAGAATCTGAAGAAGCCAGTTCTTTTTCGATGAAAATCGGTGATGTAAATTTAATGAAAACAAATGTGTGTGTATGTGCGCATCGATACTTAATTAGCCCGGTTCCAATCGGTGTGCCTAGAAATCGATGCTCGAGCAAAGCGTTACACGGCGCACATTCATGTTCGCGCCAATCTAGAGAGAGCTTCAGATCTACCTCCGACGTTCCAGTCGATGATTAAATTTCACCTATACCGGGTCTGTGCCGAATATTAGTCTCAGAGGCATTGCCCGTTGTTCCTCTCGAGAGCCATCACTACGACACAGTGGCGCACATCACGATCATAAATTTTCAACCGATCGGTATGGAACATGCGGGAGAATGGAGGACAATAGATGTAGAAAGAGAAAGACAGAGATAAAAACAGGGACTAAATGCAAGTGAGCGACAGAGAGAAAAAGAATGACGAAGAGAGAGAAAGCTTGTATAGGATGTCTCAGAGAATTACTGTTCTCACTGAATCACTTCTAAAATTTGTTTTCTTTAAAAAAAAAAAAGCATCTATGAGTTTTCAAATTCTCATATTTCTAATTCGAAAACCATTCGACGCTATCTTTTGCTATCTCTGTTACTATAAAGTTTATTCTAAATTGCTCTCAGAATTCAAATATATGAAACGAGAATGACGGTGGTCGCGCGATAAATTATACGGGCGAAATTCCCTTCATGGAATTCGATGTGTCCGCGTGCGCATACCCGATGCCGATGGGGAAGTGAACGCAGCAGCCGCGCGGGATGACGTAGCCCAGGGCATTATATGAATCCCCGAAATTATGGGATTTCGCGTACGGGGCGCGCCGTAAAGCTCCGTCTCTCGCGCCATACATCTCATAAGGTATCCGCGGTCTTCGTTTTGCTCGGCCGTTATTCGTTCCCGATATTATGCGCCGTTCCTCGAAATCTCTCTCTCTCTCTTCCGCCCGCGTGATCGGTGTGCGCGCATGAGACATAATAATGACTGACGTGACCGCAATATTGCGCTCGAGGGTGAAAAGGGCGAATGAGAGTTTTAGGGCGCATTGTTACTTTTCCGATAAAGTGAACTTCGTCTCGGTATTAAAGAGATGCCAAGTGCAATTCTGAGCGTTTCCAAAAGTCGAGGAGAGTATTTATATACATTATTTGTGCAGTCTGTTAGCGCGCCTTATATATTCTATTTATTTTGTATTTAAATTTTTTTTAAATAATATATATATATATTATAAATAATATATAAATAATAAATATATTATAAAATGTCCTATTTCTTATATTTTGCAACAATTATTGTTAAAAATATCTTATATATATATTCTGATTATTAGAATCACAAAATCTTAATCTTTTACAATAAGCAGACGTGTTAATTTAGTAATAGTGGCACATAAAACATTAGCGGTATTTTTTGTCGAATGAAACATTATTAGGAAATAGAAATAATTATTACTAGTAATAATTATTAGCAATCTTTGAAACTATAATTGCATTATATTTACATATTAAAATGTTGTATTAAATTAATTTGACGTAAATTAGATTAACAGTAATGTGTTTGTTTTTAAAAATCCATTTCTTGCAATAAGCCGCGGTGTAACGTTACCTGCATCATTATTGCGAATTGATTCCCATTAATATTTCATGCCAATTGAACTCCGCTTAACTGGCCAATCAAATGATTAACAGCGGGGCGCTGTTGCAGAGTGCACGTGGCAGATGCAGCGTCGAGATTTACAAAGGGAATATCAAGTCCGCCTGTAATTAGCGGTGCCGCGAAATTACAAGCGGGTTCCGCGGTGTAGCGAAAATATGATAATAACGGTGTCTGACAGGTCCGCGCAGACTGTCAGGCTGCCAGTTCGCGCGTGAATGCAAAGCCGTCTCTCGATGCGGATCTAAAGGCAACGCGGATTCGCGCGATAATGAACGCGAGCGTAATTCCGCGCTGGCTAATGAGCCTCTCTAGAGGTAATTTCGAGACTCCCGTGCGAGAAACCCGGGAGAATCGTTCGGATTCGGCGCACAAACATCCGTTCGTCACGACATCAAATATAGTAAAGGCCAAATATATTAGCGTCATTTGTATTAAATAAAAATATTTAATTATATAATTTTCAATGTTGATATAAATTATTATATTCGTCGCAGTTTTACTATTCGTCGTTGTGTACTTAGAAAGTATTTCAAATTGTATTCTCAACTTCTTTTTTAAAAATATGAAAAATTTATCATCGATTAATGCTACGAACGAGACATGCGCTAGTATTTAAGTTGCAAAATTGTTCATTGAACACAATGAGCAATCAGTGCAGCTATTAACAATTTAGAAGCCAATTATTTTGTTCCGTCACATATGGAGCGCCTAGGCATTTACTATAGGTAACTTTACTCATGAGCGCTCGGAACTCTTTCGAGCGTGACCTGTCACTCGAGTCGAGCTCGGCCCGAATAAGCTCCGGGGTATTACCGGGACTTAGGGTGATGAAGGTGTTAAACTTAGCGTCGAGAAACCCGAGAAGAATGTTCCGTTCGATCGGTCTTGACAGGAGATGTTAGATGATATGTGTATAAAATCTGAATTATGTTGCAATTTATTCAATTATTTTATCATTTATCTTCTCTTTTTCGAAGTTTCTAATAATGAATTATATGATTGATAAATAATTATTTATATGATAAAAATATATAAATTGCTCCTCGTTAAAATTAATTTTATTGTTTGAGATGTCACAATTTATTGCTTTAATAAATATAAACTATAAATTGATAATGTATTTGGCATTTATTATATTTTCAATTAATTGCCGTTTTTTATTTATTACAAGAGCAGACAGTGTGATAATTAAGATTTTTCGTCTCGTTATAAAGTATAGTAGGCAACGTATGGAAACACAAATTTATGCAAAAGGCAGGAGTACTATATTTTTTCCGAATGAAATATTTTTCAAACATTGAAGAAACTCAATCTATATGTATCTGCCAGATATCATATCGTGATAGTAAAAAGATAATTCTTAACATCGATGTAACTTTAAATTTTACGGTTGTCACAAAACCGGTCCCGTAGGCAGTTAACAACGAAGCTATCACGATAGTCTGGTCGTTATTGGCTGCCAGTGCAGTCCAGAATCCAATATTGTGTCGTTAAATCGAGCAAGCCGAGGATATATATCGTCGTATTCTAACCCGTAGGACAATCGGGATTGATGATCCGCAAATGGTCGCGTAGTTTCCTACATCGGTCCATCGCGAGGAATGACGCTCGTTGCGCAGTTACTACGTATGACGTGCAGTTACTATGAAAATCATGATTTGCAGACAGCATACATTGCAACGACACGCCCGAGCCTCGGTCCGGTTTAATCGAATTACTACGGCGAAACGATTAATCTCATTTAGCTCACACAAGAGAGAGGAGCCAGCAGGTATCATTACGAGGACGTGGCCGTTTTATCGTGTTGCATGTTATAATAACACGTAACGAACCGGCGCGCCCGAATGAAAATCCCTCCCGACGAAATCTAATTTTAAATCGCGACCAAACTGAAGCGTATTGACGTGATTATAATCAAGTTAGTCGATTTGACGAACATTATTGCGAAATGTGCCCAGATATTTTTCGCTCATTTAAAAGCGTTAATTAACTCAAATGCGATAATATTTTATCTAACTGTAGTTGTCGCAACGGGAAATCAAGGCAATAAGGAATATTTAAAACACCTTTTGTGTCATATTATATGCGCCATATTAAAATTGTTACCGAAATTTTTATAATTATACAATTGTCGTGCAATTCTTCTTAATTAAACGGGGATACGATACTGCTGTTCTCGCGGAACTCGAATTCTTACCTTAATAACCGAGTAAACCGATAAGAAACTTTTTTAATTAGCCATATTGATCGTTTGCTCGCGCATATCGACAACCCATTATTACGCGAAGATAATTAAGCTTGAGACTGGTTGCTTTTTTTTTAAAGCTTCCTCGCTCCGCGCCGACGATTCTATGGCGTGCCGATCTTACGAACGCGGGATTAAGAATTCCGCGGTATCTATCGGGATGCCGGGATTGAATTCTCAAGCTTAGCTGTTCGTCTGCGTGTGCCTTCTTCATCGATCAGTCAGCCCGTTCCGGAATGAGAGGCGCGTGTGTTGAATGTGCGTGTGCGAGCGTGCGACGTCACGTACGAATGCGAATGAATAAAAATCTTTCTCCGTCTCTTTTTCGCTCTCTTTCTCTCGGTGATTCTGAACGACTCTGCGAGGCAATCAACGTTCCTTCATCATCCTGTATCTTATCGATGATTTCGCACCTCGGCTCGATAAACACCTCTACGATTAGTTCCTTTCTTCATTGCCATTTTCAGATAAAGTATGTATAACAAAACAAGAAAGAGAGAGAGAGAGAGAGAGAGAGAGACTAGCGTTTTTAATTTAACATAGAAATAAGAAATCCCCAAGTAATCTATTTCTAGATCGACACATGTAAGACCTGTTTTAATTGATAGTATGCAGTATTGATATATTGTATTTTATCTCAGGTCGCCTAAATCTTAAGAATTAGACGATACTATGTCACAAAATAACTTGTCCTTGAGAGGAAAGAGATTAAAGCTGATTTGAGGTTGACAAAAAAATAAAAAATCAAGCTGAGACATCCGCACGTATGGCACTTTACGTGGTTTCCTTCAGACGAGATAGAAAAGTAAACGGCGCGCTTAGCTCGCAGCTAAAGGATTTGTCTTGCTGAAGGATTTTAAACCGATGCGACGTGTAAGTTTCGATTGTTTCCCGATAACGGTAAACATAGGCGAGGTACGATAATCCGTTTTAATAGCTACTAGAGAGAAGAAAAAGAAAGAGAGAAAATTATTAACTCTTTCAAATTTACAACGATATCATCAATTAAATATACAATATTAATAATTTCGAAAAATAATTATGTAACATATAATATAAAATTGTTTAATGTGTAAATTATCTGATTCGAAAGAATTAATATAATTTGGTAATTTACATAATAAGGAAATTAGGACAAAGGTAGGAATAAATATTTACACAATATTCATACATCATATGGTCAGTAATTATACGGTATATCTTACATGTGAAAGGATTACGGACATTGTGTGAGAAATATTTGATAGAGATAAACAAAATTCGCTCTGTTGAATCACGATATTATATCGACAGCCCCTAATTTCAATGCGCAAATCCTTTCATCATACAGTGATAGGGATCTAGGAATACCGTAGAAAAACAGTAGTACGCGATATAAAGAGGTAGATAGAGAAAGGGAGTCCTTTTCGGACGGGAAGTGGCTCGTTATCGCGATGATTACGACCGCCGTCATTACGCGGCATTATATCGTTCAAGGCAAATCGATTTTCTCTTACGGGCGTGGTTGACGATCGGCGATCGCGATCTCCTCCGCTCCGGGATGTCGATACGATGCCGAGCCTAATGGTCTGTGTACATTCGAGCGATGAAATTGCTTCGGGTACCCTTTATATCTCTCTTTGTTCTCTCCTCGGCGAGCGAGTGTTTTTCTTGCTCTCTTTCGCCGCCCGGCGGATCACGTCGTCGCTCTCGCAATAGTACGTCGCCCTTTAATGAACACCTCGCGATCGGATATCTCGAAGTAATTCGCCGATACAAATGAAACTTAATTCTAGAGACGCGTACTGCGGCTGTCTATAGATAAAGAGATTAAAGTTTAGAAAATCGTCTAACTCTCTTTATGAAAATATAAATTAATATAATATATATACATATACATATGTATATATATAATATATACATATACAAATACATATACATATGTATATATATAATATATATACATATATTTACACTTAATAGGGATAATATAAAAATAATTTAGAGAAGGATAATAAATATAAATGGGTGCAATTTGTATATCACCACATTCTATAAATATTAATTAATTAATGTTAACTTTTATTGTTTGTCATTTTTTTTTATCGAAATATATTTTAATAGGGTTTTGTTTTCCGTTTCCTTGTCGGATTGGATTTCTTCCTATCGAGCGAGAGAAAACATTCAAAATAATAAACATTTCGAGAGCGAGTTGTAATTCGAGAAATTACGTGGCTTTATTATGTCGCTCGTTCGTAATTTCCGCAAGAACATCAGGCCAAAGCGAGGTAAATGCTCCATGGGAAAGCCTCAGTTAGAAAGGTTAACGTCGCAGGGTGATTCAAGCTGTTTACTTGGGTGCTCTGAGCTTCACGCGCTGCTATTAAGCCACCCCCTCTTGCTTCTTTTAACGGGCGAACATCCGTAGAAAATTTTTTCACGATTATTTCATGAAACATCGCGAACACTTACGCTCCGTCAGGCTATCTAGTTCATTTTACAGGTACGAGTGAAACTAACCATTTCTGAGCAGACATAGAGGAAGAGAGAAAAGATAATAAGATATTAAACAGGTTTAATGAAGGTGATGCGGATGAAGAGGAGTGTATAAAAAAAATGTGTTGAGCCAAGTCAGTTCTCTATCACGTTTAAAAATGCAGGACTAACTTTCTAGAGGACTGAATTCAGAAATTGTTTGACCGTCTGCCATTGTAACAAAATATATGCAGATAAATATAATAGTCATAAAATTCTGATTAAAATAGACTATTCTATAATCTAATAAAAGTCTTGTAATAATAATTTATTATTATTATAATTTACGTGAAAATCTCTATATTATCATTATTGTTATAAAGAAGAAAAATTGTATAGTTTATGTAGAAGATATTCTTATAAAATTCTTTGGCCACACACATAATCCACGCATACACATTTTATTTGTTTGTAACGGAACCATTATCTTTATCTTGTCACGCAACGTGAGTTGCAATCGCTAGTAATTTCTCGCTAAGATTCCTCGGGAGGGACTTCGGATTTCTCTCGAAATTGAAATCGCCGACGAGGCCGCCAATCTTCCTCCAATATCGAATTTCGCTCCAAGTCCTTTTACTTGCATGTGTGGAAACTCTCAACCAGAGTGAATACTTTTTCGAAGACACGCCCGGATAATGTCGCCGGGTTGTTTACGAGTTATGGGGACTCCAGGTGAAAGCCGGTGATAAAGTTGACAGAAATATCGCGACGGGTTGGAGAACCGATAAAATCTGGGCGCAAATCCAAGACGATGGTCGATCGTGATATAAAGACGCGGAGGCGGGAATACCGGAGTGAACTATCGAAGTTCCTTTGGCTTGATGTCTTTGCTTTAGTGCATCGCAAACCGGAAGCCCTTCCACGTTCTTTTTTTGTCATGATGGACGTTATATTATACTTACACGCAGAGCTCAGGATATTTTCTAAGCGGATCCGAAGCGACTGATGATTTAATATAGATTTAATGGAGGACACGATAATTAAAGATCCAAGAATAGTTACATGTATACCCCCGCTGCGTTGCATTACTATGTGATCACGCACATGTAATCCTCTGCCGTTCCCTTTCTTTTGTAACCAGTCGCCGATCCTTTGCGAGCTATTAGACGTCTGTTAAGGGATAAGCCTTGTCTGACGTATTAGTGCAGCGCGCTACCCTCGCGGAAGTCTCCCTTCGTTAAAACTTATTTAGGCGAAAAGAAGAACTCACCAGATGTCTTTCGGGAGGGGAATTAAGTCTTTCTTTCTTTTAATCATCCTTACATGATCTATTCTCTAGCTGCATTTAACTTCAATATTGAAACTGTTGTTATAACATATACGAGATAAATTATTAACATTTTTAAGATTTGTACTTATATATATATACTTTTTTAATATTACATATCCGGTGCTTATTATATATATTATAATATATATATATATATAATATTATAATGTTTAAAGCATGATTGGTTTTACCTTCGTCTCAGTCTTAAAGAGCATATCATTTATTTGGCGATATATTTACATAAAATCAATAACTTTGAAATATATATCTCTTGTTATTCTACACAGTTACTTAGTTTTATAGCATACCATAATAATCGAAGTTTACTTTCGATCATTAAAATCTGAAAATATACGTATACTTAAAATATCTGCAGATCATGAATTACTATTTGCATTATTCCGTTAAATTTATTAGCAAAAAACAAGGTTTATGTTAAGTCTATGTATGTATTTATATGCGTTAGGAAATGCTGAAGACATTCTCCTCCGATTTATAAAGCATTCATATATCTTCATAATAAAAATTGGATAAAAATGAGAAATGACTGAGCACTTTCATAATGTATCTTGAGATATATAAGATATTTATAACGAGAAAATTTATAACGGTATAACGAAATGGTAATTTCTCTATTTAAAATTTATTTAAAGAATTTCATTATAGATATTATTTCTTTTCACAATTTTGCAGTATTTATTATTCCAAGTAAATATCTTACAAGTGTCATTGTAAATTAAAAGTCTGCTAAAGAATTTCACTCGAAAAATTTACTCAGAATTAAGCGAAAAATTGTAATTACTTATTAATTTTCTCGATCGATTAACCAGAGCTATTTAATTTAAAATATTAAACTATTTTGCAATTAAATGAAGAAAATATTCTCTATAAAACCAACAAAGAGACTCTGTTGCATTGTACATTATTATTTCTTCCGTTTTTCAAGAAAGGCTTTTAATTTCTCTAGAAGTCAGCAAATTTTTCATTTTTATTATTTCACTATGTCTTCAGTAAATTTTTAATTTCCTTAAAAGAGACTATCTCTTTCACGGTCAAGAAAATGGATTCTTGGGAAGTACATTCGAACGTTCCAGGAAACGTTTCGCTCTCTAGCAATCTCCGTCCTTATCCGCGATTTTGTCGGCGAATCTTATCATCGGGCGGAAAGGACTCTCGGCGGGAAAAGGGGCTTCCTCATAAAATTTATTATCGCCAGTGATTTTTCACTCCCGAGACGACACGGCCGCGTCGGTTTCCTCCACGCGCGCGCGAGAGGTAGGGTGTGCTCGATATCTCAAATGAAATATTATTGCGCCCTTCGCCGCTTTAAGGAGGCAAGAAACGGAGTCTACCGGGCGAGAAATTTCGGCGCGCCGCGGAGAAAACTTTAGAGACACGTATAAAGCGAGAAACTCTCTCGGATCTGTATTTGATCTTTCTTTTTCGCGTTTTTTGCTCGACGCTATTCTTTTTGCTAAATCTTTCACCGTAGCACGTACGAGTAATATCACTGTGTCTCTCGCAACCTCGGCGTTTTTTTTTTATCTCACCTTCCTGCGTAACAATTGTACATAACGCTGTAGAAGTTCGTTCGAGACTTTAGGAATCTGATGAATGTAAAGTCGAGAATTTCTTCCAGAAAATTAGAAAATCGTGATAGAACCACGGGACTATTTAACAGTGAAAATTAAATTCTGAGTAAATTTTAAAGGCGTAATTTTTTTTTTAAGTCTTTTTACTTCTGTAATTAATTTAAAGTGGATTTTATTTTAATTTGAAATCTATTTATCAAGGCACGTAATGTTAAAACGATAAAATGATTGGGAGAAACTGGCAGTGAGCCACATTCTAGCTAAAAAGAAATAGCTTAAGAACTCCTTGGAGAATACGCTCCTGAGATTCAATATAATTCCTTACGGAGCATCCTTGTATTTTATAATTTCCTGAGAATTTATTTTGCGACTCGACCGTGTTTTACAGTTAACGTCGAGCGTCACGAGGCGCTATTCGACATTGCTTTTCCTCGTTCGTTCGCCGAACGTCAAGAGAAGAAAATGTCTAGAGAGGGAGGAAATTTTTTCTATGCCATGCGAGACGACGATAGAGACGCTCAAACGACGGAGGAAATAAGGGGTACGAGTTTTCGTGGGGACTCTTTTCCTCCATCGCGACGTGAATTTTAATGCACCGCTGCCTACGCAAGTGTAAGAGAAAACTTTCCGCGACTTGTTTCCTCTCTCTTTCTCTTTCTCTCGCATGATTTTAATCCTTTCACGACGAAGTTGGAAAAAAATTTCTTGTCTTTTCGTTAGTACATAGAATAAAATCGCAACACGAATACTGAATCACTCAAAATTATCCTCTATAACTATCTGTATTCTTTGATATTCTTTGACCACAATTTGAAATTGTTTCTTTGAAAAAAACATGAATGCACTGATATAAATTTTATATGAATAATTGAAGAAAAACTTTTACAAAAACTCTTTTACAAAAGTAAAATCCAATTAAGCTCTTATTCTTTCCTGGAATTAAGCTTATAGAGACGAAAAATTAAAGATCTATCGATTACAAGTCTACGAGCACTAATACTTGTATTTTCATAAGCCTTACTCACGTGTATTTAATTGTCGGAGAGGCGAGTATGAGTGATACTAAAATATCAAGTACCAATTCACCCGCATTCATTATGAACACACCACGTTCATAAAGTGCATCGATAATGATACATGCCCGCGCGCGCATAGCGCGAGGAATAATTAGAGCAATAATAATTTCCCGCATGGGAATTAACGAGCAGCTAGAAACTCATAATTTTATCGACGTGTGTACGTCACATATATACAATGCCATGTATATAAGGAGTAATCGTTACTAACGTACGATATACACCCCAGAGGGAAAATAAAAGCGTACCTTTTACAGCAGTATATTTTACTTTCTGCAGGCTATACCCTGCGATCACGTAATATCACACGAAGTTATTTTTCCGCGTGTTTAGCTATACTTTCCAAGCCTGCGTCTTAACTCTCCGTCACTGTACTTAGTATAGCGTAAAATTTGATGTGTTTTCAAATAAATTCACAATGTTTAAATTATTTTGAACGATCGATATAAGATCAACAAAATGGACATATTATAATATGCATTATTTAGTCTGCTTCAAGCAATGCTTCATTCATTATCGAAGTTAAAGGTGATGGCACAGTTATATTGCTTAATTTTTTTCATCATGGTTAAAAGTTAGGGGAATTAAACGTACTCTTTTTCTTGATCCTCCATCGACGCGCACGCGGCTTGAAGTATGGCGAGCGAGCCATGAGTTATCGGGCACTAAATAAAATTGGATAGAAAGTTTCGTCTGTCGGGTGTTCAAGAAGTTTTCGCCTCGAGCACCGAGGCCGAGTACGCGAGGTGGATTTCTCGCGAGAAATTTCTCCTCTCTTTTTTTCTCCCTCTCTCACCTCTTAAGCGAGGCTCGCATCGTTCAAAAGAACGTTTCCGAGGTCACAGATTTTATGAAACGCGCAGGAGGCGCGTTTCATAAATCCAACGTGAATATTTCCATACGTGAAACATAGTCGAGCATGGTCTCGCCTTCATATAATCCCTGGAGGTAAGACGAATTAGCTTTCACTCCGGTATTTTCTACATTCTTTAAGCAAGTTGATTCACGATCGGTATTATTAATTTACGACGCAATAATTATTTTTCTTTTTCTTACGAAAATACCTAGTATCTATTCACAATAAGAAGATCTTTAGGTTAATACAGTTAAATATATTCGTTTATTTCTGTAGAACGGACAATGGAAAGAAATCAGATCAATGTTCTAATCTCTTAACGTCCCTTACGTGATACAAATATAGCTGTATTCACTTGAGATTTTAAATATGTTGAATGGCGTCGAAATAAGCAAATCTTCCTCAATCGTTCAAGCGGATGAAGAATGTCTTTGGTATCCAGGACCGTCCGTTCTCTAATATCAAACTACGCTCACGCGATCGGTCAAATATCGAGTCGGGCCGCACGTGGGACACGCGAGATCGAATTTTTGTCGTTATTTTGCCTGCCGGCAACATGACAGACGATTTTCGGCGGTTGTGTCGCGAAGCACGCGAGGCACGTGGCATCGAGCCGTAACTTTAAACGAGTCACTTTGTCCGCCCGCGCTTCTCTCGCGCGGACAAGCGTGCTTCGTCCAAGTTTCTGGCCGGAATCGTGCCCATTACGTGCCGTCGCAGACGGTCCGGTATATCGCCGTTCGTAATTGCGCGCGAGCCTTCGGAACTCGCGCGCGAGCTGTTAAACAACAAAGTAGTCTCGTGCTTCGTGCCGCCGGAATGCTTTACTGATCTGTAGATGTTGGCGACGATATACCGCCACAATGCCGGTGGAAAATGCATTTTGTGATTATTCCTTTGTTATTATTTAATTTTAAATTCGTAGGAGGAGTGATTGGATCCCTGTGCTTCGAGAATTTTAATATTTTTTTAATTTGAAGTCAAAGACGGCCAGATTGAAACATTCTTGTAATATTCATGCAAAATTTTATTTTTTCATCATAAGAGAAATATATTTAAATATCTGAAACGAGATAGTTAGAAACATGAAAAACGGTGGAAACTGAAAAGAATCAAAGAAAATCGGAAGAAAAGCTGCAAACTTGAGTTATATGTATTGCGCGGTTTTTGATGGTATTTACAAATGTCTGTCGCTTTAATTCTGGCCTAATGTAATACGCGAGTGGAATAATTATTGCCCCCCTTCCCCCCTAGGGTGGGTAGTACGAGACACAAAGATGGCTAATCGGATATAAATTAATGAAGACGTCTTTACTGCGTCAACGATGACATCGGCTTCTACTATATCCATCGTTAATTTAAAAGAGATGTATCTATCATTATTATCCATCCTAAGTGAAAGAGTTAGTTCGGGTTAGTGAACTTTTTTCGTCAAAGTTTTACTTAATGAAACTTTTCTGTTTCCAGAACATATATAGATATTCTTGTCAATACATGTGTCGCACTTTATCGCGATACACGTGCGATCATCCTTTCGCAAATCCGCCATCCCAATCCCGCTTTAACCGATAAATCCTTCGATCTCCGTTGAACGTCTGCTTTGTTCGTTCTTATCCAAGCACGGTAGCCTGAGTTTCTTCTAATACGAAAACTGATGTAAATTCTGGTCGGAAGTTGCTTGTACTTTTATCGACAATAAAAGAAGGAGGATAAAATCGATAGCGCGAATCCTCGATATCTAAGCGAATTTATGTGAAAAGGAAATATCTGCGAAGAATAATGTAGGTATATAACATGTCGTATAATAATAGCATCACACTTTGATCATATTATTATATGATCATATATAATGCAAATAAAACAAAGAGAGAAAAGGTACTGAAAATATTAGATATTACTAGATAAGGTAGTATTATGTAACATAATTGTTTTTATCTTCTTTTCTTCTCTGTTTTCATATTTTTCTTATCTAAATAAATATCTTACGTTTCAATCATGTTACGTCATTACGTCTGTAATTCATCCGGAATAATTGTATAAACGTAAATTCGCTTTAAAATGTTCTCGGCTGACTATCCGAATGGTCGAATACCTCAATAGTGTTCTCAGATCGCTATAGGGAAGGATGAGGGTGCAGGGCGAGGGGTGGCGTAAGGAAGCACAAGAGACGCGTGATTTATCTGACGGATTACGAGAAAAGTTTTCCAATTGCCAGCGAACGACGACATCGGAAACCGATAAGTTTAGCGGCGGCTTTCGGCGTTTGCGTTATCCATCCCTTCGTCCTCGACGACTGCCATCCTCTCTGTGTCCGCTGTCTTGACCCGCGGGATGAGGGCGGGGGCCCGAAAGCGCGGAAAGATTCCTGTCGAAGTGCCATTTATTCCCGCGTCGATTTCTCAGGTCATCCTTTAGCTTCAAAGGAGGTATCTTCCTCATCGAGTCGCCCACTGGTCGCGCTCTTGTTCCTGTCTTCTCCTTTGCAAAGTATTCTCTAAATAAGATATCTAAATAAAATTACCTTCTACTTGCAAAGATTAATAGCTTCAAGAAAGAAAAAAAATGTAGATTTTATCAGTAGTCTTTAGTTACGTTTAATTAAGTAGCTGCGCTCTTTGAATCTTTTAAAAAAAAAAGTCTAAACGATGAATATTTCTTTCTTTCTTTCGCTCTCAATTCTCTTTCAACTTGGACAAAACTGTAGATAAAATTGTATTATCATAAAAGTAAAAGTACGAAGCAAAAATAATAAAGCTAAGAAATATAAAATAAGAACAGATGCACACAATCAACAGTATCTAATAATTTCCAATATAAAATTATCAGACTATTACATTACATTATTATTATCATATTATTATTAATGTTAAGATTAAAATCTTGGAATTAAAATAATCTGACAATTATTTACTTTTATTTTTTATCATGAATACTATGAATCTTGATTTTAACTTACGCAATAAAATGAAAGGTTTTTTTTTATTCAGGTTGATATATGAAAGATACGTTTGGCGATACATGCGTGTTCCATACGCAAATTTATCACGCGGAATAAAAATGTGTAACATATTTCATTTACATGAAAAGGATATTACATGTGCGGTTTGAAGCATTCTTTCTTGCGCATCTGCGTCAAAAAATTTTTTTTCCAAGAGTTTACCTTTATTTTAAGGCTTTTTTTCATAATTGCATATACTACAGAAAAATTTACTGACTTTTTATATTATTACTATTTATATACAACTAAATCGATTAGCATACTAATTTGGAATCAGTTTATCATGTCGTTTATTACACATGCATAACTGGCAACTTTCCAACAAATTGGAGATCGCCGTAGAAAAAAAAATATCGGATTTTATTATAAATTCGCGAGGTTTATTTTCAGGAGATTCATCTAGAAAAGTAATAAACGCAAAGTTTTAAAATTTTTCAGTTTTCCATCTCGGCAATTCGGAACAAAAACCAATTATTTCTTTGAACCCTCTCTCGCGCGCACCGCTCGATATTTATAATTTATGAACTTGTATTAGCGTGCTCACCCCCGATGCTCGCCCCCTCCTGAAAAATGCTCAATTATGCAAAAGTGATTTTCTCGAAATTGATCTCGGCGCTTAGCTAGACGATGAAATTTCATTGCCGCGCGCACGTGCTCATGAATTCGTGGCGCAAGACAAGATCAAATTAAGTACGTTTATATACAGTATTCCTGAACACATGAACATTACCTGCATGAATCGTCTTACATGCAGCATAAATAAAGTTAGTACCATCTTGTGGTGACACGAGCACTTTTGAAATTTTTATTATTAAGAGTGTTTATATATAGCACGTTTATAAAATAACTAATGATTCGAGCTTTTTATTAGCTACAACTTTACGGCGTGTATTTCAGATTCGTTATTTTTTTAAATCAACTTTACTACTATTGCTTCCGTGCCGAAAAGAAAATTAGGCAGAATATCCTACATGCGCGTATATTTTAAAATAAATTCTATATTTACGCGGGGAAGGAGCCGTCTAATATAAAAAATCAACTCCAAACGGCAATCGCGGTCCGGCGAAACGAGAGGACGTAAAATTATACTTTCGCTCGAGAGTAGATGCTCTTTCGTGAGAGAGCACTTGCTTTGAAAAGGAAATTCATCCTTACGAGGACGTTGAATGTCGTCTACGAGCAAATATACGCAAGAGTGGGCTTCGAGCGAAGACGTGGAAATTAATAACCGCAAAGTTCAAAGTTCCGTCCGTTGACAAAGCTCTTCTCTTCGCGCCGGGAAAGTGCGACTCATCTCCAACGACAGTCATTTAGTTTTAGAAGACATTCATATTGATGTATTATATTATCATCGATGCATAAACTGCAGACTTTCCCTATAAAGGAAATTGCTGGCGAGATTGTCGTTCGTTTGATATTCACGTTTAATGCTTTAATTTGTCTAGTTTCTTATGCATCATCCTTCGCAAACTCGCTTTTCCAAGTATAGAGTGCAAAACGTAAGAAACATAAATTTAATTTATTTGGCACAAAAAGTATATATTGTACATAATAAATATTTTAATATATCAAAGTTTTAAAATATTTCTTTAAATGAGAAGTTATGCGAAATTTACAATTTTCTATTTATGGAATAAAAATCTTAAGATAAATTTTGTTTTCTAAACAGTATTCATAGCAAGAAGATAAATTTGCGCATGAGCTTCAAAATTCACGATCGTAATTTTAAAGACACATTTTTTTGATATTCTTTTATTAATTGATAATTTTTAACTTTATTTGATTTAGTTTTAATAATATTTATTTTAACACGCTTGCAACGTTATTTATTTTAATGTCATCTTTATTGTTTTTACGTTCGGATTAATAAGATTACGCAGAGAGCAAAGTCTTACACAAGTTCATCCTCCTTACTTTCGAGATTACCGAGTTTTATCTTCGCGACGTAAAAAACATGGCGACGCGAAAGAAAATCACCTTTCCGCGTTAAACGTCCCGGAGGGCCCGCTCTTGCGGGCAGCGCGGACTAAGAATACTTAACGAGAGAGTCGCCGCGCGCGGAAATTAATAACGAACCGTACTGTATGTTTCGCGAAACGACGAATCCCGCCGCGTACTTTCCTTGTGTGCGCACTCCTGGAACAATAACCCCCCGTGGTTTGCCGATGCCAGGTTACCGTACTTCTCCTCTTCGCCATCTGCCTCTCCACCCTCGCCACCACTCGTTGATGCCATTTACGTCGCAGTGTGGCCGTGGCTTTCGCGAGCATCTTAGCGTATTTATCAGAAACTTCCGAGGCAACCAGAGTGGTCGAGCAGTTTACGTAAAGGCGAATTCACGCAGCCTGCTTTTCACAATTAATCCCAAGTGAATGATCCAAAGTCAAGGAAAAGTGAATCGTAAATCATATTTTCGCAAAAACGTTCAATTATATTAAATGCGTTAAAAACATTATTTTATAAATATTTGAAGACTAATTTAAACACGTACATAGATTGTATACAATGATTAATTAAGTATAGATTGCAAGTACAACACGAATTATTTCCTTTTTATTTATGCGTTTGCAGATATTTTTTATTTTATATGGAATTTTTTGATCTTTAAATTTCTTTGTTACGTACTCTCTTTTGAATATTTTAATTTATAATGGAGTTATTAGATTGATGCAATAATATTGTTTATATATGAAGGCTTTCCAGCCTTTATATCCGTTATTTTCTTTTTCTCCTGTACTTTTTTTAACTGACTCAGCCATGCCACTGTTCGCTGACAATGCGACCGTGTGAATTTGTCTTAAGGCAACGACGTTTTCTCTGTGTTGAGGGCCGTGGAGAGGCGCAGTGCATTTGCTGGCAACAAGCCTCGTCCTCTATCTAGGATCTGCATGTACCACCGCACACGCCTGGAACGAGGTCGGTCTCTTCCGTTTCTCGCGAGCGAGAGGCGCGACGCGGCGCCATCGAACAATAGCCCGCTAAAGGGAATATTAGTTTTTATTATTGCACTCCCGTTGCGCGCACTTTTATTCGGGTAGAATGCGCGATAAGTGAGCGAAGATATCATTGACCGGTTGCGAATGAAAACCGCGAGTAGATACGACCACTCTTTGGCTTTCGAAAGTCTTTGAATTCAATTCTGCTGCAGAAATTGAAGTTGCTGCAATTTTTGACGAATAATAGTTTGGATAGATAAGAAAATTTTATTCTTTCTCTATTTTCAACTTTATTTTAATAAAATGCAATGGCTTTTCTAACATTTTAACAATCTAATAATTATAATATTATTGAATTAATTTTTTACTATTCATGAATGATTGGCACATACAACGACTTTGAATTCGATATGCGATGACATGAATTGCATGCATTCAAATGTAGCGCTTTATGTATGTAAATGAATATGCATGTAATGAGCGCATGACTGATCACGTTAAATTGTAATATTAAGTTTATAATGCAAATATATAACGGAAGCAAAAATAATTATGGTAATGAATGAAACCGATATTATCAGTGAATGTTGCTTTTCGGTGTTTATATGTAATCCGATAAATATATACTCTCTGTAATGTAACATAATGTGATCTAAGTATATAGTTATTGCTATTTTTATTTGCAAAAATGAGATAATTTAAAATACTAGCATTTTATAAAAGAAAATAAAAAAGCAAGGATTCAAATAAATTGGACGTATGATTTATGTCACTTACGATACATATGCTCGTTAAATTTATCGGAAAGAAACAGAAAAAAATATAAATTATATATATTTTATCGTTAACTCTAGAAAAAATAAATATATAGTAAAATAAAAGACACAAATTAAAAATATAGGAGAAAATATTATATACGCATGTAACATGATTTTACGAATACAGGAAACAGCTGATTTCCCCTAAAAAAAAGATGAAATAAAACCAACAATGCCTTCGGCAAAGTGTGAAAGAGGAACATAATTGCTGGATGTAACTCGCTTGCGATCACACGTAGCTCGCTTGTGCATTCAACGAGAAATGCAACAAGATTAGACGATAAGAGCCATATAAGAGGAGCCATGAGAAGTGCAGCTAAAAACCCGCGGACAAATTCGGCTGACTCGACCGAAGGCACCGCGTTTTGCACGGAGTTAAAGCCGCAATAAAATCAAACCGACAACTGCGGGGTTCACAGTGTCAACCATTGTATTCCATGGTTCACTTTGAATTCTCTCTCTCTCTCTCTCTCTCTCTCTCTCGCTCGTGAATGAATCCGGGTCTTCTTCCGAGAGGAACCCAGGCAGACGGCGTGGGTGTTTCTCTGACATGGCACGGAGCGATATATCGTTAATTAGCTTTTGTCGAGGCTTTGCGCCGTGTATGTTCGTGTGTATGAGTTTAGAGTGTAGAGGAGAAAGGGGAGGGGGGGACTTTCAGTCGTAAATAGCGATCGTACTCTTTTGATGGACAATACAGATGAATGGATCTGAACAAACCGGTGAGAGCCCGCCGGTCGCTATTGAAGCGCTGATGTGAAAAGCGACATTTTCTTTTCGTTCTGTAACAACCGAAGCGGTGATTAGTAGATTGTGTGTGGATGTGCACGGTGTTTGTGTATATGGTCGGTATTATTTGGAGTTGCGCGTTACGTCACTGGGATTACGGTCATTAGGGGGTGAACGACGACATTACATAATCCTGATGCGAATTGAATCCTTTATGCCGTTATTTTCCAATCCTTTTTTAGCATAATTTTAAAGTGAAAAAAGGCGCAATTTTATCATTAAGAGATTAGTGATATTTTCAGAAAAAAAAGATAAAATAACGCCTTTATTAAATAGAAACGAAATGGAGGAAGAATTAATATTAAATATTAATTTTCTATTAATTAATATCAATTTGACAGGAACATTCGAATCATTGTTCTAACATGTTAATAATAAAAAGAATATTACTCTATGGTTTGCAATACTTTAAAATATATAATTTGTCATACGTAATATATATTCTACTAATTTTACTTTTAAAATTATATCGTTTTGATTTCTACAATTAATTATAGCATCCTGGTCGATAATTGCTGAAGGCTGGCTAGTCGTTATTATTATCAGCAACAATCGCAGTAATTACAAGAGAAAATAGCTCACAAATCTTCGTTTTCACGATAACCAATAGAATAAATTCCCTTTCGTACAATATAAGACTTGGAATCGCGCGGTGCACGTACCATTTTATGATTTATTCGAGTTTAACGTGCACGGTCCACCGTAAATTCTCGTATTTATTTCTTCACCGTAACGACGAGCGACCGCGCATATCGAATGGTAGCCGGATGATGAACGAAAATGCAGAGTTTTATAGTCGCTCTCTCGTCGCGTCAGGATGCCATGATGCGAAAAAACGCGTAAGTTGAGTGGACTGTAAATAATTCGGCCACCACGGAAACTGGTCATAATCTACAATTAATCCGAACATGTATATATGGGTGTCTTTATCTTTCTCTTCCTCTCGCTCTCTAGCTTTCTACTTGCGCGAGTTACGACATTCAAATGCAAGAATTATGTGGCCCGCATAATTCCCGCCATTTCTCGGCGACAGGATCAAATGACCGTTTGAATTATGACTTTTAGATTGCCCCCTCGTGCGAGCGAATGAACTTCAATGCAGAAAATGAGAGAAAAAGAGAGCTGGATCCTTAAATGATAGACACCCGATATAATGAATTTATTGCGCCATTCTGAGGAATAATTATGTTCCTGAACGAGGGACTTTCGAAACCATCGATAGACACCATGGTTAATCGAATCGTTACATCGAATACGTGATGTAATTATAATAGCGTTGCACGACTCTAAAATTATTATCGCGATTATTACTTTTCTATAGTTAAATATGTATTCCTGATGTGCAATTAATTTTTAAAATTGTAGATTATTTTAATTTTCTAAAAACTAATGACATTTTAAAATAAATTAAATATCTTAGAAATATTAAAGAGATTAATCTTAGTATTTATAGTAATTAATTAATAATTATCATTGATGCGGTACATCACTATTGTTGCAACTTTATAATTCTCAGTATCAAATTTTTTGATAATTAAGCTACTTAGAGCATATATTAGTCTCTGAAAATTATGATTTATTACAATTCCCAACATTACAAACACAATGCAATAATCAATATTCACATAATACATTAAACATCTGTTTGATGCAAAATTTACTCGTGTGTTAAACACCGTATTTTGTGTATATACGTTGTAAACCGGGGATTAGAACCAAACAATCGTATTTAGCGATTGCGTTTCGCAGATACTGATGTACGTAAATACCAGCCCTGATCGATATAACTGCAAAGGATCGAATGCAACCAAGCCATGCATTTTCATTCTGCTGATTCAATCCTAATAGGTTTCATCTCAAAGGAGATGAATCTGATATTATCTGCATGTATAATTATTAGATTTATATAGAGTTGTATACATATATATACATTACGAAAATGGTGGATAAAAATTAAAATAAATAATTCGACAGAAGATAAGAACAATTAGATGTTCTGTATATCTTTGGTCTCGTTATGTATTTTAATTTTGATTTATTTTGTAAAGTAGATATATATATACATAACGTGGAAATATATATAATCTTTGATTTATCTTCAGTTCATTATTAAAAAGTACAGTTTTAATAGTTGAATAATTGAGCCACATTCAAATCATTATATTATAGATTAGGACTTGCTTTTGCTAAAATTAGTTCGCCTGCTAATAATTCGCATCATTCTAGAATTTATCATCCACGGCGAAATCCGATTCATCAGTGCTCTTGTATGTATACACGCTCTTTGGATTCATTCCAACTATTTATCTCTCATGATTAAGTTTGATTCTCATCGAGGAGCGGGAGAGTGAAAAAGAGAGGGGGGGGGAGAGAGAGAGAGAGAGAGAGAGAGAGAGAGAGAACGACTCTACAAGCGATTGATGAAGCCCTGGAAAGCGCCGGCTCATGGTCCTACGGGAATCAGAAAACCCATGGGAAGGGTTAGCACATCGCGCATCGTATTTCGCGCGATAAATCAAAAGGATTTAATCAGCCGCTGTGATGGGGAAAAAATGAGGACGGACGACTCGTTTCGCGGTTACACTCCTCCCGTTCCCATTGTGTTCAGTGCCAACTGTTGTGCCAGGTCGTTGATCACTGACCAAGCGAGCCCGTAGAAGATTGTTATGCAGGGATGTAAAAATTAACAGATGAACACATGAATAAAATTATGAGCTGTGGAAATTTTGTTTATATAAATTAATCGAAATATAAGATACAAGAATAAAAAATTAGTGTGTGGAGATAAAAATATATTAAAATTTAATTATTAAATTTAAAATATAATGTTCGAGTTTTTATAAATAGAAAATCTTTTAAGAGGTAAATATTGGAGAGCAAATTCGATATAATCCATGCTCTCTCTTTCTCCTGATATTCATTATCGATAGGATTGATCGAATCGCCCACGCGAGGTGGCGAGTTATGTCGCTGGAAATGTGATACAGCTGGTTGATCATCGATAAGCATCGTTGCGCGCACATTAATGTCCCTTCTTCCCCCTCTTTCTCCTTCTCTCTCTCTCTTCTTTCTTTTTCTTTTATCTTAACACAGGTCGAGCGGAAAATTTGTTTACGCACAGGCTGTATCATTAGTTATCTCGCAAAAACTCCATTTATGCCGGTTGCAAATTTGATTTTATTTGTCACGGCTTTTTAACAACATTTTACAACATTAAATGTACGAGTGATTAAACTTCAAATTAAAATGCTGCTGCTCCGCACGTCACAATGGAATCAAAATTTGTCAGTGTCACATGCGATGTATTTTGTTTATATTTTGCGAGGTATTTGTGCAAAACAAGAAAAAAACGTATAAAAAACTAATTTAAAATTTTATTTCGGATTGTATACGTAGTAGAACCATTTACAATTATAACAACCTCTGAGAATTTTAATTATAATTTTAATTTTCTCTCTCTCTCTCTCTCTCTCTCTCTCTCTCTCTCTTTCTTTCTCTCGCGCATTATAAAGTAAATTAATTACATAAAAAAAAGATGTGTTTGCCAGTTCTCTTAAATGCGTAGTGTTGAGAATACGTCTTCGTACTCATGTCAGCGTTTATTCATTAACATTCTTGTAGTCGAGAATGGACATTGAATAATAGAACAGAATTCATCTTTGTTTCTGACCGCAACCAGTGTCTCTCGAATGTAGTTTTACAATTTCTCACTCATCCGTCATTCATCTACGCTTCCACAATTCAGAACGGTAATTGCCAGACGGAGCAAAACGCGTCCTGGTCGTCAACTTCCCGATCTAATTACGCTTGACCGTGAGCTCAAAATTAGATTCCGCGTAACTCGCGGCAGAATAAGTAAACCAGACGGTGACGGAAGCGGGACGAGGGGGATTCGAAGCAGCACTTAGACAGCGCGAAACAGAGTTAATTCGCGCAACGAGGGGAACGACGACGGCGAACATTATCGCGCCCCGGATAGATACGGGCGCGTTCGAAGATCTCTCTCCGCCTCTCGTCGTGTACCCCAGTCTCTTGGAGGGCAACACACTCGTCACGGAACCCCTCGTGGCACGTGCGAGGGGCCCGGCAGAGATTGGGGTCGGGACCGACGGAAGTGTCGGTGAAGACTCGAAATAAGGTCGGGGGGACAAATGACTCTCTGAATTTTCGCGACATATGGGACATTCGCATCTGTGTGTACATATATACAGGGTGTTCGACGGTAGATGAGATATCCTCTACTGAAAATTGAACAATTTTTTTTAAACAAAAGTGTTGAGAAATTAATCGTTTATGAATTGGGATTAAAAAGACGAATTATGACAAGTTGAATTTCAGAAATGCGAACAAACAACAAACTTATATTATTCAGTTAATTTTAAATAGACATTATTTTAAACGGAATTTTAACTTTATTTATCAAATTATTTAATGTCGAAATGCTTCAAAATTTGCGCGAACACAGATAATATCGAATCAAATAAAAATGATTTTATAGTCTTCGACAAGAGGAATATAGTATCAATTCTTCTATTTTACTGAACACCCTATACGTGATCCTACACATGACGTACATGACGTCCCCCGGAATTGCTTTTTGAGCGTTACGTTACGAGAATGATTCGGCGAGAAGATAATGACGCATCTTGTATTTCGTTCAGCGTGAAAGCATTTGAATTACTATCATATAAAAATTGCATCAAATGTCGAGTATGACATTATCTAGATTTATTATATTTTTTATTTATTCTGATCGCAACTCTCTTTTAAAAGATTGATCAATAGAATCTTGAAGTGAATGTGACAAAGTATAAACGTCAGAAAAAATAAAAAAGATAATTTATTTTGTCATTGTCTATATATACTTGATGCGTGGAACATAGTAAAAGTTGACTGCCTATTACAAGTCATTTAAAGACTTGTAAGTTGTTTTTAGTATCAAAAAGAATTGTCAAATCCTTAAATATCCAATTAGGAATTCTTTACGAGAAGGAGATTTTAAGATCCATTTCTTGGAAAATTTGCGCCTTTATTTCTTTATTAATACTTCATGTAGTACCGTTATTTGCGGAAAAAGATGAGATGTGCCGATAATAGCGGCTGTTCTGAACCCATACTCATTTCTCAAGTTCTCAAAAAGAGTGAAAAAGGTTATATTTTGTTTGAAAGGAATAAAAATATCGCAAACATTCTCAAACGACAAACCGTGCTTGTCGAATGGTTATTACGTCGTTACATTATTACGACTGTTGGAGCGATTTATGTGATAAAAGAGGTGTATAAGACGTCGAAGATCTCGTCGGTGCATCACGCGACATGAGCTCGTTCTCGTGGGTGAGAACGCAATGGCGTGTTTACGGTCACAGAATATGATGCTTTAATTATAAAAGGCTACGGACACGTCAGCGACACGAAGGGAGAGCTCGCGAAAATTGCAGTTATATACAAAGTAGAGAACACAGATTGCGTTTCTTTGATTCAGTTTAGTTTCAGTGGTAGAATTCAAATGCAAAACTTATATGCTCTTATTTCTATTAATATCAAATGCTAATTTTTTTTATTTTTTAAGTGGAGGAAAAGCTAGTCTAATGGAAGTATATGAACAATTTCAACTTTTTATTCGATAGTAATTACTTTTTTTATTCGAAAATATATTTTGTTTCTTTCTCTCTTTTTTTCTCTGATTTGTTCTAATATTAAAAATTAAGATATATATGTATACTAAAAAAACTTTCTTTATCGTATATATTCCAAATTAATATATATAAGATTATATTATTATATATAAGATTATATTATTTTTTAATTATACTCAATATGTTACGGAGTTATATTAATCTTCTAACTACATATGTAATATTAATTTGATTCAATAACTTGATATGCCTTTTGTTATAAAGTACAATTAAATTGAATTGAACTGAACGCAATGCGCTTTCTATCTAACAATAGCAATGACGTAAACTTTTGTAATAATGTATATCGAAATGCAATGAAAGGAATGTCCACTTGTGGACCGAAATGTCGTTCGATTGATGCTTTAAGAATTTATCGGGGAATGCGATTCGTAATGGAGCCGCGCTGATCGAATGTCATTTAGCAGTTTATTCCGTCGGGACTACTAATATTGATTCAATATCGTGATATACGAATGCCGAGATCGACTCGTGTGCTCTGAGCTTGGAATAATCGAATAAAGGAATGTAATAAACTCGTGTTTGAATGTGCTGCGTTATACTTAATTCCAGATATAAATTAAAAAATAAGTATACACGGAGAGAGAAACATCTCCGTGGAAAACTTATAATGAAATAAATTTATATTAAAACACAAATACACATAAAAGTAGGAAGTAATATTATATATGTAAAATATTTCTACTTAAATCTCTAGCTTTAACTGTGCAACGAAAAAATCATATAAAAAAGTACAATTACATCAATAATATTTTTTAAATTTTAATTAAGTTTTAAAATATGATTTATTATATCTGTATCTTCTAATATCCTTACTTATTACTTCCACACATTACTTGTTTGCATTGATAAGCGAATTAATTTATGAAGACGAGATTTATGTTTATCATTTTTTAAACTATATATATATATACGTGGAAAAATTTTAATCTAATCTCATTTCAATCTAATCTTCACTTATATAATAGTAATAAATTCGCAAATCCTTTTCCACCGATTGTAATGATTAATCAAATTGTATTGCGATGGATTTTATGTCGATAATCGCATGTCGCGACGATTGGGCGAAACGAATGAACTTAGAAGCTCGGTAGAGAAGAACTATTAGAATAATTATACAACATCTGCATCACAGGCCGATTGCCCCAGATCTCGGTGGGCGCATACAAATCACGCAATCCCATTGTTCCGCTCGTATCGATATAGTCGCGTATTAAACCGTATAGATACACCCCGGGTTAAATTGCCAGGCAAACAGAAACGTTAACCTACGCGTTCTTTTCCCACCGGCTTTTCCATCGGATCGTATAAGTGGCGGAAAAAACGGGGAGCATACGGCCCAGCTATTTAAATGCATTTCTGCTCCCTACACATATACATTTTTTCCCTTCAGTATTCAAAGCAATATGATTATGTATGGTTTATTATTTGCAAGAGAACTAATAAGTTAATTAATCCACATAAAAATGATAAGAGAATACACACACACACACACACACACACACACACACACATGTATATATATAAACTATACAAAATTATATATCCCGATTAATGTATTAGGTTAATTTCGAGTCATGCTCTTCCTTGGTTAGGCCTCTGGGACAAGGGACTGTAATTTCGAGGCCGAGACGGAAGCTGCGCATCGCGAGGTATTAGCCGGGAAAGATAAACAGGGTCGCGTGACCCGTATATCGCTCCCTCGTCGATCGTATGTCGATTCCGCGCTATGAGTCTGCCGGTGCATAATCTTCGAATATTATACAGTATGCCCGCGGAGGGTGATGTTCGATAGCTCTGCGCGAGCTAATTCCCGATGCCGTGTTCCCTTTTTGTCCTAGATCAATATCGCAGCGGCGGGTGTGCCGGTAAAAGCTCGACAAACTTTAGTCAAGATCTTAAATGCGAGTGTTTATATAAAGTAGAAAGATGCTTGAATAGAATATTTTTGCTGCCGAAACGTCGAATATTGCAATTATTGATACTATCTAATAATTTCGTTAAAAGTATCCATATGTTGTGCGTTACCATCTTTGAGATGATTAAAGAGTTTCAATAAGTTAATAGAAATAGATAAAAATAATCAGTAACTAAAGAATTACCCTTGTTATTGCAATATTATTACAAAAACGTGCAATATTAATATTTTAAAAAATTATAAGATGTACTAAATATTTGTATTTGGACGATAGGAGAATAGTTTTATTGAAATTATAATACTTAAAAAATGTATATTTAGGCTGCGTAAAAAAATTGAATGTCGATATGATATTTCTTGCTCGATTTTTCTCCCAGTTTTCACAAGAGTTTTCACAATTTAAAATTACGTAAAGCGTAAGCAATATATGTATAAGTTTATAAATATTATATTAGATAAGTCTAATACTATTAAATATTTTTATTATTATTTAATATTGCGAGTCTTGTAAAAATTTGTGAGAGAGAACAGACAAACATATACCACCGTCATATTAATGTTAGTTAATTGCTAGCCATTTTACATCGGCGTTTTAAGAGGAGTCTTTACACTGCCTTGAATAAATATCCAAGCGAGCGAGGAAACGCCGAGACGATGAAAAGCAACGACGTGGAAGTCGCTTTTTATTAAACCATCCTGTCATATCGCGACGAATACCAAAGGAGACAATTTCTAAGGAACGCGGATCGGAATGAATTAAACAAATATTTTATTTTTGATCGAAGAACCCGAGCGCTCTCTCTTTCTCTCTTTTTCTCTCTTTCTCTCTTTTCCTCTTTTTCTCTCTCTTTCCGTATAAATTTCGCTCGATTTGTCAACGTCGCTCAGAGAGACTCTTGGGCGGACGCGCGATCTCCGAGAATCAATTCAGATGCATCGAGTACATTCATCGGAGACGAATAAACGAATCGTCCAAGAAAAAATCCAGCGGCAGCCAATGTGAGAAAAGACGCTGTCAGGAATGATTTATCGATGGATGTGTTTTGTTTGCAATTCTAAACTTGTTTATGCTGAATATGTTGAAAATTTCAGTCATGGATCTTATAACGAATTGAGAATCGATTTTTATTTAGAAAAAATTTTACATAAACAAAGATTTTTTATAAGACAATAATTATTGTTACTAAATTTAAACTTCAACATTGTTAAGTAATATCTTAAATTAAATTTTTGTTCGTCTAGTTACGTACTCATTGTCAGATTAAAATTCATTGTATTTTCTATTTATTTCAAATTTAATTTATTAAAGTTCTTTAATTTTTAATGTTATAAATAATTATTATAAATAAAAATATTAATGTTAAATTAGTCCGTGATCATCGATGACCTCGATGTTAAAACAACAATATTCTTGTACGTTTTATTTTTCGTTTGATTGAAACATCGTAGAGCCGTCTGTTGTGAAAAATGTAGCAAGGTTTCGAAGGTAAAAGAAGATTGATAGAAATAGATACTTTCGACCGCGGAGGATCACTTCTCCTCTCAAGACGAGTTCCGTGCGATTTATCGGCGAGTTGTACGGATCGAGTATTCGACTTCGAAGAATAGATATCTTCATGTGAAATTGATTTCGTCGGTGTGAAACAAGTCGGCGAACGCAGGAAGGACGAACGGTAGGCGAGAACATGTAATAAAAGGCGCAACAGGGAATCGGGTTCTCGACCATGCGGGCGCGAACGAGCCGCGAGATTGCGATCGATAGGTCGTTAACTTTTTTTTTTCTTCCCTTTGCATCGAAGAAACTACTCATTTTGCGGTACGCTATCGTGGGATTGCAACCTTGGACTTGAACGTGCAGCCACGAAGACTGATTGTAGGCAGATGCGCCCGTGAAAGGTCGGTTAAAGAAAATTGTGTGAGATATTTTAAATTTCTTGCAAAATAAAAAAAAAAACATTATTGTCAGTGTCTGGTTTTTCAAGTATTGATCAAAATTTAAAACTTACAATGCTACATAAGAAGTGTGTTCTTTAGAGTTATATACTAATGAAAAGTATGTTATAAAAATAGCTTTATACATATATTTTAATTTATGATTGTATCATAATGAAAAATTGCTCTACAATATCTCATATTTTATTATCTTTCTCTTACAGTATTTTATATAAATATAGATTCAGCAGTCACATTTATTTGCGCGGTCAGTTTTTGAAAGTAAAAGCACTGATTAGTTGGCTCTTAATCAAGGCGTCCATTTCTCGCTCCGCGCAAACTTCTGTCGATTTGTCATCATGAATCGATAAAAACCATTCGTGCGAGCATCAGCTTTTGCTAGGGCATCTTTTACTATAGAGAAAGCAGAGATTACTGAAATCAATATTTTTCATATATTGAACACCAAGGTGGACGCTAAAACATTTTTCTTGCATTCAATTTTTTCAATGATCAGAAAATATTCTTTCAAATTAATTTTTTTTCAGTTGTTAAATTTCCATGCTTCAGTGGCATTGATCAATACTAGAAATACCAAGTTTTCATTTACTCGTGTACGCTAAAGAAAAGCATCATTTTCTTCACAGAAAATTTTCTGTTTCAAAAATCTTCTATTTATTTTAATTCGAGTTTTAATCTAATAATTTTTTTATAGTTATAAAAAAGTAATCATGATGTACAGTTACATTATCAATTATATATCTGGATTGAATTTCCTCAAGATAAAAACTTGCGGGCATTTTTTATGCTTGATATTCCTAAGCTAACGCTCGAATGAACATTGCCCTCTCGAGAATCGATTCGCGCGTATTGATCACGATGGACGAACAAGAAAAGCGAAGTAAGGACGAGAAGAGGCAACAAGAAATCGAACTCCCGATGGAACACACGCGAACAAGTTCCAAACACGGGGCTATTGTCCTTCGTACCAGCCCTTCGTCCTGCCGGACCTTTCGTACGCCCATCCGATCTCGTATCTACTTCGTCTATGGTATCCGTGCTCCACGCTCCCCTGACCAGTTGCTTTTCGGTTACAGCTTCTCGTCGTCGAGCGAAACGACGAGTTACCCGGGTTTCGTCGACGAACAACTCGAAACTCAATCTAACAGAGCTTTCGCCGTCTTCCCTCCTGCATCCACTCCCGCTGCCAATCATCGCATCCTTGTCCTTCCTCTGGGATCTCTTCGATGCCTACTGGCGTTGCTTCGACTTTTACGGCTTGTCATAGAGAAAGGATGTTCCTGAATTTCAGGAAGCGTAACTTTGTCGCACGTGCCTTGTGGCGACGTGAAATAGAGAGTTTTTTTTTCTCTAATAAATAAAAAATTAAAAAGTTCACGGAATAAAGTTCACAAACGTAAAATTGTTATTCAAATATCTAATAAAATAATAGTTTGTATGAAAATACATTAAAGCGATAATATTGTCGCGATTTTTAACTTATGGCGGCTATTTTCCTCTAATTTTATATTCTTTAGTCAAAAGATTGTCATTGTTTTTAAAATCTTGATCTATACATTATTACACATTTTCTAATAATTGTACATAAGTATGTAAATATGATAAATTTAAATCAGTCTGCAAAAAGCACGATAAAATCGCTTATAATTTTCAAGTGAAAATGAACGAAATTTCGAAACTCATGTAGAAATAAAATCCTGTCCTCCAATCGAGATGTATCCAGACGCCATGCAAGAAAGGATGCATCTATCGCCGCATACTTATCGCAGCATTACTTCGACGCGCTCAAGGCGAACGCAAAGCACGCTCTCGATTTCCTTACCCCTTCGATCCCCGGATAACCGTAGCCATTATGTTCGCCACTCTCCCTTGCGTCTTCAAGAGGTTCGAAATCTCTCTAGAATGTCTCTCGAATCCTCACTCCGTGTTCCACGGTTTCTTCGTAGGATACTGATGTCGTCGAGGAGACGCAGAGTCTGGCTCGATGGACATTCGGTTGAATCGGAATATTAATAAAACAGATCGCAATGGAATCGATTGTTATGAAAGAAAAAACACATTGCATTTTTTCAGTTTACCCTAATTTCCACTTAAAGTTTCTCTTAATTTTAGACAGAAAATTCATTCTGACTGGTTAAGGAATGATATTAAAGATTAAAATCTTTTATCCTTTTTATAGGATATAAATATATATTTTCGCGTCATATATATTTATCTTTTCAACTGTCAATTAACATGGCTTTGATTTTCGCGATAGTTAACTTTAAAACTATTTTATTTAAATTGATTAAAGAGAAATGTTAGAACTTTCTGTTTCTTTCTTTGTGATGACACATATATAAAATTCTTAATCATTAGAGCTTCAGTGAACATAATAGCTTTAATTTATAATTACATAGCAATTAATAATTATATAATTATAGAAAATAATATCAGTAATTAATTATTAATGGTATTATCATAATTATATTATTTATTATGCCTCTGTAGATATCAACGAATTATTCGTTCCGCAATAAATTTATTCATGCTCTTTGGGATTAAATCACACAATATTTGCGTACAGAATATAAATGATTACTAAAACGCGAAGAAACGCGGAATTCTAAAATTCTAAAAAAAATACTAAAGTTTTACTTCACCACGAAGAAAACATCGTCGACATGCTTGCTTCGCGGACATGAAAGTGCCTGCGAACAACGTGTCGAATCACTTTGAGGGAGGAAACGGGACAGGGAAAAAAGCTCGGCCGAGAGAATAAGGGAAGAGTCCCTTTAATGGGGAAAGCTCCGGATTTTGCAACATAACTGCGGGAACGACCCTGCAGCTACAAAGAATCACTCGGCGCCCCCAAGGCACCGAGAAAGCCGCGGCGAAGTTTTCAGACCGGTTCGCGTAGGGGCAGCTGTAAAGAACCCAATCCGCTCCACCCTCCGAATCAAGCAAAGGGGAAGTATCGATGAAAATAATACGCGAGAATTATTCCCCGGCTCATTGGCTCGACGAGCCGGAGCGCCACTCGTCACGTTACTTACAATCGAATAATTATCACGACGTCTTTACGGCACTACTTTGTTTCGAGCTCTAACAATTGCTTTAATTAGAAAAGCTTAAATAGTCTTTTTATCGCTATACCATACATCCAATTTGCGCGAAAATGGACAGCGATATTCGAGTCCCTTTTCCTTTAGGATTACGCGGAGCGAGCTCTGTTCGTGTCAAACAATAACGTTCGAACAGCAAACTCGGACTAATTGAGTAACGTTTGCGATTACAGCGATCGTTGACCGATAGTATAATTTCCGTCGGGCTTAAGAGTCTAAATTTTTAAACGAGCGCAAACTCGCGACACGCATACGTACGCCGAGGGCATGAAAGAGAGAAAGAGAGAAAATGTACCGAAGTTAATAGTCACCGCAAAACAGTCAGTTCCGTGAGACACGAAAAGCAGATCTCGAAAGTGCGCACGCACTTCGATTCTCGACGAGATATGTGGCTCAACGAGACCAACGGCCGGCTTTTAATGCGCCGTTGATTGCAACTTGTCGCGTATTTAAGTCGCGTGCGCGAGAGAAAGGAGGCGCGAGTTATATACCGAGTATGATAACCCGAGCGAACGAACGTAATGAATCGCACGAGCAAATATGACGAATACAAGGACGTGTAGGGGGAAGGCGCGCCTTGGATAACATTAATCTTATTCTACGGAAAAATATGACCACGGTGCAGATTAAGGCGTCTTAAGATCTTCAGTGGCGCCGTCGCGTTTTACATTACACGCATATGCGCTATAAAGTCGTGTAATAAATTTTAGTCAAGAACCTTGGTTATACGTGATAAGACATTCAGATTGCGGAATTTTCGTTCGGCGTTTCTGAAAGATAAGATCAGATATTCCAATGGCTAGTGACTTTTCGTGTTGCTGACGATGCATTTCGTGAATTTTGGATGGAATAGCGAGATCGTCGATCTTGGTTGGCGAAGCTTAAAGAGATATAAATTGATTTATGACAAATTCGTACTTTAGATATCACATTGAAATAGCACGAAGCGAAAATGTCAGTCGAAATAGATAAATTTTGTGATATATTCAGGGAGATTCTGTCAAAGAGAAAGGGAGGAATCACCTCTTGTATGATTGATATGTTTCTGTTTCCGCGTTTTACTCATAATACATTGCGCGACCTCTCCTCTTCAGAAACCGATAAAATGTACTCAATGTTCGACAACTTCCCATCACGATGATACCAAGCTTGCTTAACGAACTTCTTCTGCCAGCATGCTGTTATGACGTGGCTGATTTTGAAAAACCAGAATCGCCCCTGGACGAGATTTCTTTCTCTCGCACGATGAAGAGGACTTTTCTTTCTCTTCTCGTCTCTTTTCTTTCTGTCTCCGTCAATCTTTCTCTCAATCGCTCGTGCGTCCTCTTTGTTCCGTCGTCGCCGCAGGGGTTACAAGGATACATCCGCGTAGGGGAATCTCACCCTTTAAGCCTGATCTTGCAGGCTCGAGCGAGAGAAAGAAAGAGAGAGAAAGAGAGAGAGAGAGAGAGAGTGAGTGTGTGTGTGTGTGTGTAGTCGCCCCTTTTAGTTCCCGCTTTGATGTCCACCCAGGTCAGGATATATCCCTGGTCCTCGAACTTCCCTCCACGAGGAGCGGCAGGAAGCGCGCGGTGTATCCGCATGTTCCTCCAATTAACCAGAACCCTTTGCGTCTTAATTACCGCAAAACGCGCTCTTAAAGAACGACACCATTTGTGGCCGCCGCGCAAATGAGCGACGCCCAGGAAAATTGCACACATCTCTTATCAGAGACGTTTCCCGTCGCTGTCGTCACGGATCTGTTTTTTAACATACATTTCCGTACAGAAATATCTTCTTCCGTACATATTATCTTGCATTAAATTTGAAAGGCTCAGTTTTTTTTTTTTTTTTTTTATAGAAAGGTAACAAGATTTAAATATTTCGCACGTCTTGTAATTTGAAAATTGAAAACATCACACACTGTACAGTCAATAATAAGAAAATAATGTAATTTTAGAGTTGTTGCATAATATTAGAGTTAATGTATAAGAATTATGAAAGAAATTGGATATAAGAATTTTAAAAGGAGAATGTAAAATTATATAATTATATAAAGTATGGAGTATAGAAAAAAATTGATATTTTCTTAAAGAGAATGTACATCTAATAATGTAATTATATTTACATAAGGGAGAATTTTTTCACCTAATGAAAATGTAGACGACTATCGAGATAGCTTAATTTATAAGCTTTAACTTTTCTATATTATAACATTTAAAGTAACAGTGTTAAAGTGAATTATATTAGCTGAATTTACGTATCATTTCATCAAGAAAATCGCTCGAATTTTCTCGGAGTTCGTTGTCTGGGAATGTTTACAATAGTTTCACCGTCTGCTTCCAGGCTTAAATCGATAGAGGTATGACAATATACATTTGCCGCACATGTGCGAAGCGTCTCTCGGGCGCGAACCGTTCGACCGTGCAGACCTTTTGTGCTTTTTCCTCGATTTGGATTTGCACTCGTGTATTGGCTGGACCTTTCCTTCTGATTTGATATTTCCTTCGCTTTTATCCTGATATATTCATAGCCAACTTACGTCTGCTTCCTTTCATGTGCGTGCGTGGAAATTCTATACTCACCGTGAATATGAAACGATCTTGAGAAACTGTACTTTATGTGACGAGAGGAAATGTTTAATTAACGAAAATATTTGTTACTGTATTTTTGTGTTATTAGCGTGATAAAGTAATCAGAAATATACAAAACTGATAATTGAAATATTTCAGAAGCCAAAACGCATATTAGAGCGGAGAGAAATAACTATAAAATATAATTATAAAAAATAATTATAAATATTTTTTTATTGTTAAATTAAATTTTTCTAGAGAGAGTTCTAGTAATTTTGTTCTAATAATACATATGTGATATAACACTTGTGTAATTATCATATTTATAATTTAGTTTTCATATATGATGGATTAGATTGAACACAGTGTATTCTCTTCATTACTTATTTTTACTATAGTTTCTTTGATGCAGAAATTATATCAAAGTTCGTTATTATTATGATATTGTTTAAACGCACGTTCTCTTTCTTTCTTTCTTTCTCTCTCTCTCTCTCTCTCTCTCTCTCTCTCTCTCTCTCTCTCTCTTTCTCTATCTATCTTTGTATCAACTCACTGTTATTTTTTCCCATCAATAAAAATCTACTCTCGTTTGCAGCAGACACATCGTGTAACTTCCATTTCGTATAGTCGAGCTGCACTTTCTTACCCCTGGTTTGTTCAGCGACGTATCACGGTAGAATATTGCACGGCAAGCCCGCGGTTCGATGGAAAGAAAAACAGAGCCGTCTAAAGTGTGTTTGCCGGAGCAAATATGCCTCCCCTTGCAAGAGACGTTTCGCATATAAGCTGTAGTCGGGATTTATCCTAGAATTCTTTTACAACGAAATAAATCATAAGATGTATCTGACTCTTTCTTCCTTATATTGTGTTTCGAATTCCAACTCGGTTAGTCTTTAGAGTTTCTTAAGCATTATTTGAAACTCGCCACGATCTTCAAAGAAACGAGAATGCAATTTTGAAAAGATTACATGTAAAAATATAACAAAGATTTCCATTAAAAATAATGTAAAATTGAATAATTTTTGATTGCATATAATGAACAATATTCTCACTGCATTATAATTATAATTCTTATATGGTATCTTTTCCAAAAAAAAAGAAAAATCATACATTATACAAGATAATATCACGTAACTCACATTATCCAACGTTTCATATCGATAGATTTAACTTGATAAAAGCGGGTTAATGAATTATTTTAATTTATCGATATCGTACGAAGATATAAATTAAATAATATGATATTAGCGAGAGAAAAGAGAGAGAGCACATTTACGTTTCCATATATAGGTACAAATAATATACCAATCTAATTTTTATTATAAGAAAATATAATATAAGTGGTAGGGAATAATGAATTTTTGTTCATATGATAATAATAGTCTGCATATATCCGGGCGTCTGGTCAGCAGAAACATTTTGCTTCCCAAACGGTCCCCTCTTGTCATGGTCACCCTCGTTTCGATTTTCCGCGTCTCGAGACACGGTCTCTGCCAACGACACGCGCCGCGGCATGTAAAACGGCTTAAGCGCGGAATGGCGGAAGCCGAGAACCTCGGGAATCAAAGTAATTAACATTTCATATTTGCTGCATACACACGTTGACGCGATTTCTTACGGCGGAATGCACATCTACGGGATGCGAATGCGATTAAATCGCGAAGGATCGTGATCATTTCTGCTCCAGACGAGAGGAAGGATGCTTACGAGATACATACTTTAAAACCATCGCTTTGCAAAAATAATCGAAGAATAATGTTTCAAATTTATATATATATATATATATATATATATTAAAAATATTAAACTGATTATCAGAATATTTAATCACGCGTTTACGTTTGACTAATAACAGTAAATAATAAATTGTTATTATATTAAGGTCGATATTGTTATAATTTTACATAATAATAATGTTGCAACAGTAAATAACTGATAATGTACGCAATATATAATTATAATTAAAATTTTGATCCTGTAATAGATTGTTATAAAAGTAATAATGGTTTGCAAACTTATTGTCAATTGTGCGTATTCAATTAATATCAACCGCATTAAAATCAATGCCTAACAATATGTAACTAGTGGGAAAGCTGTTGTTTTTAATAGAAATTTTCAGTACAATCCAATTCTCTTCATTTCCTCAGATTTTCGAATTTAAACATAACTTAAACATAAAAGTTAAAAACTTTTTTATTACATTATATTCCATTTGGAATTGCGATATATAAAACTTTTTCTGTGGCAAAATTCCATAGGGGAGTCTACTTTACGAATGAAGTATTCCGACTTTTTAATCAAGATATCAATGGACTATTAAAAAGCGACGGTGGTACATACTTTCGCGAATGTAGGCGAGACAAATTTACTTGGAAGGCGAAGTGGCATACCTATAAACGAGCTCACACCTTTCGAAGAGTTGCCGGACCGAGACTCTAATTTGCCCTAAAAGGCTTAGAGGACGTACTTATAAAGCGATTTAATTATCCGCCCGAGTAACTTCGACCTTTTAGACCAACCGTTCGGTGCAAATTACGATGTCGAATGTAATACTAAACCTTGGCCAATGTTTCCCGAGATACATATATCCGTGTGTCATTAATTATCAACATAAATTTAACAGTGAAATACCAACGTGAAATTATATTTGCACCTAACATGCAATTAACACTAATATAATTATTTATTTTATATTTCTATAACCTCAAGAGAGAAAAGAAATCTGTCAATAACATTAATACAGCTTTACGTACAATTAAAGATTATGAAAAGTGCTAAATTGAGTGAACAAGAAATTATTAAATTGAATTAATAATAATTTAATTGCGACGAATATAGCAATGGTCGAGTGGAAATACGCGGCACGTGTATAAAACCGCAGCGAGACTACCGATTACGTCTGTTGGCATTCCAAGGTTAAATTAAATTTCTCGCGTCCGGCACCTTCGCGCGCGGACGCGGAAAGTGCGGCGAAAATTTAACGAGGCGTTAAAAACTATTCGCGTGTCGCCGCTCTCCCTGTTTTATTTTCGGCACCCCATGGGGGGCGACGGCTGAAGTCAGCCGTCCGCTTAATTCACTGTCTCGCGCGGCGGACTTTAATTAAAGCCAAAAAAATTCTGGCTGGACAAGAAAGAGGACCCCCCGCGTCGGATATGGAGGATAAAACGATTCTCTGCGAGTGACATCTGGAATTGGGCTGAGGGGGAGACGATCCGGAAATCTACCCTTGGACATTTTTCAATGCATACGTGTCGTACCAAGAAAAGAAAAACAGATATTTCAGGAATTCATAATGCAATCTCTAGGAGATATTTTACGACGGTGGCAGCTGAGGTTGAGAAAAGAGAATTTTATAATGGCAAAAGAAAGAGATACGTATTTTTTTATTGCTTGCATCAAAAGTGAATGGAAGAATTTGAAGATGACATAGAAGAGAAAGAGTTAGAACTGTTTAAAAATATTTTTGATACAATGTGCGATCTTTCCATTAAGCTATAATATTGATAATACTTTATAAATAATTATATTTATAATAATATAATATTTTGCCTCTCTCTTGCGCGCAACATAATTATTCAATCTACTTTATTTTGTATGTACGAGTGTGTATATATATATATATATATATATGTATGTATGTATAAATTGCATAAATTTTTATATACTTTAATGTTACTAAAATAGTAAAAAATAAAAAATTACAAAAATAAAAATAAATAGAAGTAAAGGATAAAAAATCTTTATATTATATTTTCAATAGAAAAATAAAGAAAACAACAATACACGTTATACATACATATATATGTAACACTAAAAAGAACTTCACCGTTATTACACTAAATGTGATATCTGCATTTAAAGTTGAACGATCGTGAAACTTACGATAAAGGTTGTTGGCCGGAACGAGCTGAATTAAAGTTTAATTAAAACCGAAAGAATTCCTATAGAATGAAGACAGAGTTCCGCTTGCCTCTCTCCTGCGCGGCAAAATCGATGGTTTTCTGCGAGTGACGTCTAGAATTGGTCCCCGGAAGAGAGACATGTTTTAACGCGGGATATCGCGAATTAAAAAACATTTCATTTGTTCCGTCGAAACGAGAACCGACGATGAGTACTAAAGGCCGGAACGGAATTGGGGAGGTGGAAGGGCCTTTGAAGGGTCGTCCACTCGCAGGAGAGCACGTTCTGCGACAAAGATCCACACACAAAGGGGAAACTTCTTCCTCTTCTTTTCCGCCCTTTCCCTTCTCGCTCTATCATTTTTCCTTTTCTCGCGCGCAGGTTCGTTATTTTATAATTGGCACTATCCGCCCTCTTTCATGAATTATTCCGCGGGCCGATAAAGTCGCGGAATATCGACGAGGTTGCTCTATCTTCCTGCCATGAGCGTCGCCGAGATTTTCCTTTGGAGTTGAATTTTTTCTCATGATCCCATTAAAATCGATAGTATTTTTATTATGATTATTTCGTTTAGGCTTGAAGTAACAAAAATAAAACTCCAAATTTTTTTAGAGTTTAATTTAGTACATCTCACATTATATCTCACATTATATTAGAAATTCTCTTCTTTTAACTTTTATAGTGTAAATTATTTTCCGTTCTGAAAGAATCCTATAATTAATTTGTAATCGACTTTGATTTAAAAATTTTTCTTCGTGGATTCATAATCATAGACTTGAAATGATTGTAACAGGTAATTAGCATGTCAAATATAGATATAATTGGCGCGATATTGACTTGCAACATGCTGTTGCAAAAAACGAATTGTAGAAAGAATTTTTAATTATGATTTATTATAATTAAAATTTACTAACTTCAATATAAATAAATTATTCTACAGAATGAATACCTTAATAAACTTTTTAATGGAATCTTTTCTTTCTCACTTAAAATCCGAGATAGCTGTATCTCTTTGCGTTCCTCCCCTTCCCCTTTCATGACACCTATGCGTTCTGCTTGCGAATCACTCTTGCCCTCCTTGTCGCTTCCAATCCTTCGCTCTACTGAATGATATCTCTTACAAATCGCGTCTCTCACAGTTCGTAATCTCGTTTCTCTCCTCTTCTGATTATCATCGAGTCGGTATTATTTTTTATGCTAATCAGATCACCAACCAGCACGATTCGTTTCTGTCTCTATGATCGGTGATCTAAGAGAGCGAGTTAAGGAGAAAGAGAGAGAGGAGGGAAGCTTTCGTTAGTTTTCAAGAGCGATAATATTGGAAGAATCCTTCTCGTTTAATGGTGTTGGATTATTCATTTTGAGTAAGATTTCACTTCTGCTGCCGCACCACGTGATATCATTATCCAAGAAAATCGATAATATATTTCCTTAGTTTACACGTTAAATTATCTTTATCTATTATCACAATATTTCAGTTATAAATGAATAAACTTTTAGATATTTCTACTAATTAAATAATGATAATGAGTATGCAAGAAAAGAAAAAATATATTTTATTTAATCTTAAATATGTGTATATGTGTGTGGCTTTTACTTTCGCTGAACTTTCATTTAGAATTTCGTTTCCACAACGTCCTATTTAAAACTCTATTTTAAAAAGCTGTCATAAATTATGACGTTCAACCTTAAAAAAAAAAAGTAATGTGCAAATTGGTTAAAGCGTGTATACACATAGAAAAAATAGTTCCGGCGAGCGCGCGCGAGATTACTTGCTATAACATAAAAAATCGTCTTCTTAAGTATAACGAATGATGTTAAATCGTACTTAAATAGCGTCTTAAAAAGTGGTCGTTCCATAAATGCTTGTTATCGTGAATCAGCGTTTTTATCCCAATCTCAAGCAGAAAACGGACATAATTATTCACGCGAGCGAATTGGTTGTGACCGGGCAGGAAGTACATTACCTTCCACAAAAAAATCGACGTTCTCTTCTTCTTCTTTTAACTTTCGCTAGAAGAATGCGACGAATTCGTCATGAACAGATAAATTACAAACGATCAAAAAAAAGACCTCTCGATCGGACTTGGATACTTCTTTAGAATTCGCTTTATATCCATCTAGTTTGGAGGTCCAGAAAGGAAGAAAAAAGAAAGAAAGATGGGATGAGATAAATAGCATGGAGAACATATTTCCGTATACGTGCGACCCGTGCAACGGATGCAGAGCACACGCAGATACGTTGTTACGCACGCATTATTGCGGCGAGATCTCGTCCCTGTCCCTTCTTTTCGCCCTCCAAACTCCACCATCCCTTCTTTGCTCATGCGACAAAACTTCCCTTTGATGTCAAACAACCGAACAGACTTTCACTTCGTCCTCTCTCTCTATTCCCCCTTCCCTTCTCATATATATATATATATATATATATATATATATATCTCACTTCTCTTTATCGCACACGATTATTGCATTTGTGCCATTGTGCGGTCGCCCTTAGTTTTGAATTTCCATGTATGCCCGTCGAGGACAAAAAAAAGGGAGAAGAAGGAGGAAGAGAAGCGCATACCTATCGATTCCTCGCCACGTTTCAAACGCGGTATCGCTTCTCGTACAAAAAAAGACTCTCGCAAAAAAGGGCCCGCGCGCTCGCGTGTCTTTCGGCGCGCAATTAATTGAAGTGCACCTCTGTGCTCGTCCCGCTGCGAGAAGGAGCGTGAGTGCCGGTTGTTGCGGGGTATCCGCGGTGTGCTCTTCCATCCCTTTCCTTCCGGGAGTTACTCGCATCGACGAATCTTGGATGGCGAGGGAGGGAAGCGACGGGCTATGGAGGGCGCTCGGCAGAACAGACATTAATTAAACCGAGTTAATTTGTGATCGACATGGATGGTCGCGACGCGAGAGGAATTATATCAATAGGGTGTATTTCGTAATATTGCGAGATACACTTCCAGAATGAATTCCGCGGTTTTCATATTAACTCTCTTTGACATGAAATCTGAAATATTCTAGATATAATTTGTGCGACTTAATTCGCTGTGTGGTTGTGTACTTTACTAATCATGTTTTAAAGAAATAATGTTTTGCAGCTAAGATATACATAAATTACATTCTCACATTTATCAGACACATTATAGTTTATTATTTCACACATATACTTCATAAGTCGATGTAACGGTATGACAAGCAACTTTGTATATACGAGGTTTAACTTTTGTCTATTTAAAAAATAATTATTGGTGATTTATAAATTTAAATTTAATAATGGTGCAAATTTATAATAAATTATGCTAAATGGTTCCAAATATTTTTTGTAAGTTACAAAAAGAGAGCAATAAATTTTTTAAATAGTTTACTCTGATATAATCATATTTCAATATTTAATATTATTCAATAATTTATTACACTTTTTAATTTATGACTGGACATACTAATTCATTAAAAATATTTTAAATATGAATATGAATTAGTATATATTCTCATTTAGTATATATTCTCATATTCGCATATAGGTATTATATTAAAAGCTAAGCGATTTTAAAGAAACAAAACGCGAATCACTTATATATCCGCTAATATTTCCCCGTTTTTAAACAGCAAGTGCTTTATATCCGGCGCATAATATTTCTTTTCATCGTGATAGCTTTATTAGTACACGCGTTGAAAATTTCGCCATTAATCATCGTTTTTCCCTTGGGATTTCAAGATTAATGTTCCCTCGACGAAAAGGAAACAATAATTTCTTCTTCGCCTCGCCAACCGCGCATACAAGTTCCGTGTTCGTTTTATAGCTATTATCCTTTTGGTAGATACGTTTTAGTAAGTTAAAAGAGTTCTATTATTTAAAATGTATTTGATTCATAAGTCACCCATCGTGAAAAATTTGGTTTTCCTATTATTTTTTAAATTTTGTTTCATTATTCTCTTGTTATTTGCAAACATACATATATTATTTCCTAACTTATAATTATAAAGACTATTTCAATCTCGTGACATAAAATCTTTAAAGGACGATAGAAGAGAATAAATAAGACGTACCATTATTCTCTCTCTCTCTCTCTCTCTCTCTCTTAAGACATTCTATATACACTGAAAAGTTTTGCTCGAATTAATAAGTTCGAATTATTCTCTTTCAAGCGTAGAATTTTGTTTCCCAACTTTTCCAAGGGATTTGCCACAGACGTCACCGACGAGATCGTCATCGTGATTCCTCCCTCGTCTCTTTCGCTTTCATCATGCATTTACGTAAATACGGAGCTCGACTTTTCGTGCGACTCGCCCGAAACGCACGCACGCACGCACGCACGCACGTGCGCGCGCGCGATTGATGCTGATACGCTGATACTCGTTGCGAAAGTGAGTACGAAGTTACACGACGTGACAGTCAGGACAGTCGAGGGTGGTGCCGGCAGTCTGAATAATGCACCAATATGCACGCAGATAAGAGAACTATGTTCTGTATTCCCGTTCCCTTCTTCCCGCTCTCTTTGCTGCACTTTGTGGTGCACACATAAATACGCATGTGGACACGCGCGACAACGCACTCGGGCGCGGAAATATATGCCGTGGCGCGTAAGTGACATGCGGCACGCAAGATTTCCGTAGTCACGCGAAACGATACGCTAAGTACATATACATATATACATACATACATACATACATACATACATGCATACATGCATATATACACATACACACACGCCGATTCCCGCCGACTCCGAATTTTTATTGGCTGACACCTCCGGGGTTTTATCGCGAGGATATTTTCCCTAACAAGTACGAGTTTGTCAGAGGGGAAAAATAGCTAATTGTCTGAGTCTCACATGAAAGTATCACGCGAAATTATAGACTTTCGGTTAAAAATACCGGACTTATGTGACTAACATGTTGAAAACATTTGAAGCATAAAATAGCAATTTTTGTAGCACTTAATCAAGAAGCACTCTTGACTCTTTTCTCATAAATATTATAAAAAAGAAATTATGTAATTATAGCAACTTGTTTAACGAAAAAAGGAAAAGTAAATAATAGTAACAAATAATAATAAATATTATTAAAACTTTCTAGCTTTTAATTGTAAATAGCACCAAACTTTTATTAGAGAAAAAGAATTATTATAAAAATTTACATTAGAGTTATGATAATTCTCTTACTTTTTCCAAATCCGATTATCAATCTCATATATTCTCTTGGAGTTAAATGAGAGCTAATTAGCAACGAAAGCACGCTTCCGAAATCACAAGAGACGACGTGCGTGCGATAAACTTCAGCTTCCGAAATTACACAAAATTATAGAAAACGGAGTAGACGAATCTTCGAACTCACTTCAGGAAGACGCGACAGTACGTAAAACTTACTCGCTTGTTTCAATGCTCTCTTTCTACGACGTAGTCCTTTAATTATGCGGGATCGTCTATTTATAGACGCATACACACGTATATGACCCTCGTTTTCTCTCGAAAATGCACTCCCTCGCCGGAGACGACGATATTACGTCGTCCTGTACTCTCTCGCCGGCAATTAGCGCTGGGTTACAGCAAAATTCGCTATCTGCGAAATTACTGCATTAACGTGGGACGTGCTTCTGAAATATGGCACGGGTTGTCCTTCCCTCCCTCCTCTTTCCTTTTCCCGCCGGAGGTAACGAAAGATCGCGTTACTCGGTTCTCTTCCTGTCTCCGCCAGCCGGTCGTCGCAAAACGTGGAGAAAATGTGACTCACGTAACGCGGCGAGTGCGAAATTAAACGTAAAATCAACGAAACGTGATCGCCCCCAAGACGAAGATCTTCTATGCATTTTGTCTTGCGCTTAATCCTTCCAAAAGCAAAGGTTTCTTCTTGAATCTTTTATTAATAAGAAAGATAACAAAATTACGCCAGAGCACGCGCGCACACACACACACACACACACACACACACACACACACACACACAGAGAATTGATAGTTGTTGTTTATAGATATATTTTTACTGCTATTTATAAATTTCAGATTTATACATTTAGATTTTTTAAATATATTTAAATGCTGCTGAGTCTATCTTTAATAATGCTTAGTCTATACTTTAGTAGGATATATAGGTATTATAAAATCTCTCGCGGTGTGTATATAGAAATAATGTACGGAAGTAAAAAAAGATCTTTTATCCCCTCTTGATGTGAAAGTTGGTTACCTTAAGTAATGCCGCGTAATATACATATTATGCATATTGACTATGCGTGAAGTAAGTGAGAAACACGAACCTGCGGAGAAACATGAGACGGGGAAAAAATGCGAGATAGAAAGAAGAGGTTGTTCGGCTTTTATCCATAATTTATCTCAATTTGATTGCAGGAGACGTTGACGCTTGCCGGCCTCTTCTCTTTCTCGCATGCAGCCGCCAAGCAAAATTATGATTCCCGTTAGGATATACCGGTGTGTTGCAATATTGGCAGAACGCTATCGGTAGCCCGATTAATTCGATTGATTGAGACATGCGTTAAATTATATCGCGGTTAATTCCACCTACCGTACTACGCGTCGGTGCAATTTGCAATTTTCCCAATCATATGGATATATGTATGTACTTAATGAGAATGGGAAAATTAATGCGGTCGTGTTGATCAATATACCTTTCGACTCATGCCGTGTTATACTTCGACATAATTGGATCCCTATGGATATACTTAATTAATTAAATTTTAAAAATTTGGTATTATTATGGTCACTTCTTGCATCTTTTTAATATCTTTTTAATCAAAGGCAAAAATATAAATGAAATCTTTATTGACTCGTAGTATTCTTAAAGAATAGTAAATCATATGTCATTAAAACATTAATGATTGAAAAAAATAATACTGTATTTTCCCGAGACAACACAGAGAGGATAAGTTTCGGGGCAAGCTCGAGATGCGTTTTCTGATCGCGGGATTTTCCGTCAGCTTCTCTGCTGACGCCGCTTTCTTTCCTTCTCGATCTCGCTCGCGGCAGTCGCGGCACGCAACAAATGCGCGCAAGGAACCGCATACCAAGGCGCATCCACGACGACTTTGACGCGTGCATAAATTCAGAAGGGCGTTCCGAGCGAGAGCATTGTGAGCCTTGTCAGATGTTCTTCTCGCGCCTTCTTTAGAAACGCCATTTCTCTGCGTCATGTGTTCCCCGTTTCGCGCAATGCACCCCCTTCCCGGCCCTTTTCTCTCCTTGCCGCTGCCACTTCTTATCTCATTATTCTTAAACGCAGAACTAGTGAATAGTACAATAAGTATTTCATCCGCGCGTTGCACTGTTGAACTCTGAGATAATCTCACGAATAAACTTTGCAATTTGCTCTTTGTCGAGCCATTTAAGAAAACTTATATGGTATTTCATTTAATATGATACGATGAAAATAAATTATATTTGTCATAATGCTGCAAATTTCCACTCACAAGAATAGTGTTTTATATATTTTATTGAACAAGTAGATTTTTCTAGTGGCCAATGATGTAAATTCTGTATTATTTAAATGCGTATATCTTTTATATAAATATTACATCTATCTTAAATTGGATTTTACATATATTTTATTATGTTTGATTTATATTTAAAAAATACTTATATAACAAAATTTTGTATGAATATTTTTAAGAGTTTTAAAAATTAAATTTTTTAAAATGATTCTTTAGGATTCTTATATTATAAAGTTCCATTTTTTCAATGCAAACCACTTATTATTTCTTAAAAATTTCATCAATAAAGCTGCTTAATTGAACCTTTCTCATCTATTTTAAGAAGACCCAGAAGGGGCGCGGTCCCTAATACAGTGCCCATGGCCAGGAATTAAATTTTCCAAAGGATCCGCGCGACCCTCGCGATTATGCAGCCCGAAATATGATCGACCCTTTTACAGCGAGAGTCGCGCTCTTCAAGATGTATAATTTTTAAATCGCGCCGGGCCGGGCAAAGCAGTCTCGTCTTTGAATGGCACGTTTTTGGCATATCGGGACAAACCGAGTCGAACCGAGCCGAGCCGTTTGTACGAAGGTACGGTCGTATTTTGACACCGCTGACAGCGGGTCCTTATTCTCATGGTAATCCCGCGCCAGCGACGCCTTTTCAGGAAGCCCGTTTTCCTCCGCCGTCGTGTCGTTGTCCTTGAGGCGACTCGAAGGATCTCCCGAAGATCCTCCCTTGACTCTCCCGACGCCTTATTGCGAATCGTCAACTAGTGAGTGCTCGCAGAGATCGCGTGATTGTTCGCGTCTGGACAAGATGTAGATTTCACGCGCGCACGAATGCAGAGTTGTTAAAATCAATTATAAATAGAAGTTATACAATCATCGTTGCTTTATGAGATAAACATATATAATAATTATATATATATATTTTTTTTCGAGTATTTATTTATGTACTCTATAAATTCTATAAAAAGAAATTTCTGTATGAGAGATTATATATATACATAATATATTGTGGAAAAGAGAGCACGCGAGAGTATAAAGTAATATGTACTGTATAAGCTGCATAAGCAAAAAGTAATTTTTTAGTCAGGGTCGATAACCGTATCTAATGCGTGACATCATCTCTGTGCCAGGACTAAAGTGCACCACGGAATCGCCGAGTGCTGCATGCGAATTTGCTGGATCAGCGGTTCTCCAGTGTATATATATAATCGCGTATGAGTTTACCTAGTCGATACATTGTTTTTCCTGTCACGAACAAGATAGAACGAAATATATTCTTTCTTTAGAATTTTCAACATTTACAAAATTCAACGATAAGCGTTAAAATTGCCAATAATACTGTTACAATTAAACGATAAAAATTAATTTAAAAAACTCTCCTTTATATTCGTGTGTCTTATAGAGATAATGCATATATGTTTAAAATTGTCAATTTTAGAACGAAACTCTCAGTTTATAAATTAATATATAAATCCTTTAATCATATTCTAATTATATAATTATTATAATGCAAAAATATATTTATTATATAACACAAAAATACAATTATATGTATATGCATCATACACATCATATGCAAATACATACATATACATATGTATATATACTGTATATAGTAAAAGCCGCGAATGTTTTGAGAATTGTAAAACTTTTTTTGTCAAATTATAATTAATAAACTTTGAAGTTTAATTATTCTACAAAATGATATGCTATATAACTATTTCTTTCAGTTATGATACATGCGTGGCGGTATCGATGAAAGACCAGGCAAGACTGACAAAATATATATGCCCCAGTAGCCATTTCTCATTATAAAAACTCTCGAAACACGTCGCACATCCAAATATATTCATTCTCCCATGACTCATAAGGGCGATCAAAGCGTTAAATGATATAAACGAACCGTCGAACGTCACAATGGACGTCCGTAACTTCGTCGATATTTCACGGTCTCACAATCGACCCGAGTGCCGTTGAGGTCTTTTTATTTTGATAGTTGGCACAACCGCGTCGTCGCCGCAAAGGTCGACGAGAGAAAAGGGAAGAGGGTGCCATTTTCGATTATTACGGGACATCACAATAGCGAAGGGGAGGATGTTGGCGCAGTTTACTCGGTCTTTCGCCCCGCGATATTTACGGGTTCTCGCATAGTGAGTGCGTTAGAAGCCGGAAGCACCCTTCAGCAATGGCGTAGATATCTATTATTTGATAATAATTATTCGCGAAGATAATTACTTGATATTATCATGATAAGATAATTAACTTGTAGCATACATTTTACTAATCCAAAAATATATAAAAACATTAATTACACTTCTTGTATAACACTTGCAATGAATGCCAAAACTAAAGCTTATTCCTGCTCCGATTAAGAACTCAAACTTTGCGGTGTCTTAGTTTATCTAACATATCTCATTTTTCAGAAAAAAAAAAATAAAAAATAAGAAGCTTTAGTTTATCTAACATATCTCATTTTTCAGAAAAAAAAAAGAAAAAAAAAGAAGCTTTCTACATAGTATGCCAAGGCACGCTCTCGATTATCGTGTGGCGTTTACCTTTGGCGCTCGTGGCGAAATTAAATTTTCTAAAGACGAGGATCGCGTACACACCAGTTACGTAAGACGCGCGCGTTCAGCGTGAAATTATGTGGGCAGCGTCAACGCGAAATGAAACTTTAATGCGAATTCGCGCGGTCCAATGCGGACGCACTGCAACGGTGCAACGGTGCAACGGGGCTTTAAAAAAACAGTGCGCCAAGCATTTTAAAGCTGTCGACGACTGCATCGCGGTCGCTGATTTATCGCGGCCCCTTCTGATTTCTTTTATACTGCGCACGAACAACGAGCGGCACGAACCGACTTTACGAGTGTTCGCGCTTTTCTGTAACCGCGGATTACACGATCTCGTCTCGTTCCGCGACAGAATGTGCGATATAAGGATGCAGCTGTGCGATGAATTAAACTGCACTCTATTCGATCGGCATATATCATAATGGAATAATATATATTTAACGAATCTAGAGGAAAATCTTTAAAAGACATTTTTACAAATCTTTAAAAAATTGTTAAAATATTTTTCTATATTTGTTTTTAATATTTTAATATTTAATTTACATATTCTCAGCATATAATTGAATGACTACATTCGGAATAAAAATATTAATCTTCGATAAATAGCTAGAAATAAAATCTATTCGGTTTTATAAGAATATAGTAGATTCTCTCTCTCTCTCTCTCTCTCTCCTCTTTTGCTAATTCTGATACAAGTAATAATGAAAATAATAACACAGTTCTATAATCTCAATATACAAAATTATCTTTCTATTCGGCCGAACAGTTACAGAGATAACCAAAGTAGATTTAACTTGAATGACTGTGCGCATAGAACGGAATGATCGAAGTTGATCAAGAATCGCTTTAGGGAACTGTCCATGCCAGAGCCCGCGGCAAAACGAGGTTTGAAGGCTTTTACATGAGAATCCATCGAGCACAAAGAGAGAGAACGCAGCTTAAAGTGGTTGTGGCGGACACCCGGTAAACTTTGAGTCAATTCACTGTTGTGGCTTCCTTCACCGCGTTAAACCGGGTTTTCCCCCGATAGAGAACATTTCTCTTGAGCATCTAATCGCCAGGTCCAATGGCAAAAGTTGCTAACGATAGTGAGAGGAGCGACCGACCATTGAGCGCCAAAAACTGCGATCCGTAAATTAACAAATGCGATTTTGTACTCAGTACTTCTCATTGAAATCGGATACACGGTGAGAAAGTTCAGTTCAGCCTTCAATTCAAAGTTAACCGTTCAAATGCACAAGTTTCTTTCACTCTATTCATGTAATTACTTTCAAACTTAAATCCTTACTTACACATTCTAAAGTAGATATATTTTAGAATATAAAGAATATATAATTATATTAATAAAAAGTAAAAAAAAGATATGTATAAATTTATCTATATATCTCGATATTAATATTTAAATGTAATTTGTATATTTGTGTATGTTTATCGCAAGAGTACTAATACTTCAAAAAGATAAATAATTATCTTGCCTTCTATTTTTCATTTGAATATTCCAACGGATAATGATATGCGTAACACGTGAACCTATTCACACGTAATAGTCAATGAAAATTCCCGAAGAAAACACCACAATATGCGTATCGAAACCGCATCAAATGCAATACATTAACACGCTTAAAAGGGTTAACAGGGGAGGTACATGTAATTTACAATGATCACGTTTCGCGCATAACGCGGATCGCGCCTGGGGCGCATATTTAACGCGCTAATAGCCATGGTTGAAAGCTCGCGCGGTCGATGGGTTGCTCGTGTTTTAAATAATCTCAATCGGTCACACGTGTTTTTCGTCACGGTACAGCCGGGTTAGATATATATTTTTACGGACGACGAGACAAATCGCCGATACGGTCTGCGCTCGTCCGGCCGGAAAATATGCTCCGCGCAAATATCATGGACGAGCTATCCTCGCCGTCGTGCACTTTTTCTCGATTACGGACTTCTATGACGAACAGCTGAGATAATTTTTTCGATATACAATAAGCAGGATAATTTTACATTTATCTTTATCGTTGAGTATTTTAGAATATAAACTGTGAATTAAAATAAAGCTTATATTTGAATAAAGTCTAATTTTAAGAGGAAGATGTTGATGAATGTCCATTTGCAGCTTTTTATGTTCTTTTCAAGAAAAAAAAGAAAAACAATCTGATTAAAATATGTTATTTTATTGTAACTTTATAGAAAATAATTGTGGCTGTATATTAAGCATAAGTTTTATACAAGGCACTTTTTTTAAAGTAAATAAAGCAAATCTGTTAAAGAAAACTCTCACGTATATGAATAAAAAATAATATGTTGATGTGTTCAGTCCGTCCAGTATAAAAAATTCTACAAGCGTTTGAGATTTTTATAGGGTCGTCGATTTTTTTTGGACCATTTAAATGCAAAGCTTGTGCTGCGAATATCCCTTAAATTAAATGGGTATTGTATTTTTTCACGGGTCTGAATAGGATCATTTTTTTTCATCTCTTTTAAAATGTCGGTTCTTCTTGGTATCTATTCATAGCGATTTTTTTATACTATTCTTATTCTCTTCGTTATAATGATACGCATGTGTATTGCTAACAATAAGATAATAAGTATCATTTAACATTCAAAGCAAATGGTGATCTAAAGAGAAATGATATAGTATCATTTAACATTCAAAGCAGTGGTGATCTAAAGATAAATGATATAGAAGATCCTAATATTTGCAGTACAAACATCATACGTACAAACATACATAAAACGGAACTAGCACTGACAGATTATACATGGGATTGTCGAAGCATGTCGATTATGCATCCGCGCATCATAATTTCCAGTCTGTTGTAAAACGCGCAAAAAGTCGGCGCGCGCGCGTCATGAATACCAAATGCCGACTAATTATCGTCGTGTCGGAATTAACCATGTCATGTCAAGGCGCCCGCGGCTACGTGTGGCCGAGGTTTTGTTTAAAGCTGTACCCCGAATGCATAATGACGGCTCGGTGATGTGCCGTCGTTGGTGGGATGCCAATGTTGTGAGCGCGGCGTGCGCGTGTCAGTCTGGTTCTGACACACACGGTCCGACCTGATTTGTTTCACGCCAGCCAGCCGTCTACGAGAAATTGAAATTTCATTTAGACACCGGGCCCGGGAGAGCAATATTCTGATGACGTATGGTGGTTGATTAACCTCAGCATTCAACACATATTTTATGAAAGTCAACATGTTTTTATTGTCTTTCATACGTATTTCTAAAAATAACTTTAAAAATGGTAAAATAGCAACGAAAAAACAAAATTTAGTAAAAAAATTGTAATAAAAAAATGTTGACTATAAAATTCTCAAAAAATCTATCGGTAAAAAAACGTAGGATGTGAAAAATTTTCATCAACATGTCATATGTGTTGTATCGTATAACGCTTTACGATTGGATTGAAATTGCATTCTTAGGTTTCCGCGGCTTTTTCCAGGAAAGGGAGGTAGGGAAAAAGCATGGGAAAACATACGGGAACGGTGACTACAATGACGTTCGATTTTATTGGTTCTCTCCCACGAGTAGTGCATGCACGTTCCATACGTGCTCGCACACGTGGACATACGCGCGCGCACAATCTCTCTCTTTTTCCATACGTGCTGCGGATATTCGTTTTCACGAGGGACACATACCATGCAACCAGACACTTGGCCCAAATGGTTTTCGTAGAGTGCATATAGTAGTTGCGGTTGTTATACTGACGGCAGTCAGCAGATCGAGGAGAAGCAACGAGAGAGACGCTCTTCCGCGTTGTGTGTCGAAATTTCACGATTGTTATAACGAAATGCCCGAAATTTTTGTATGGAAAACCATATGCTGTCGTAAATCATGTCGTAAATCGGCCTGTTTTTCACGGCACACGTAAGTTACTTATCTTTCAGAAAAATGTATTAAGAAGGTAATATAGATTGAAATCATAAGAAAAATAACTGCTAAAAGAAAGATTGATTGATTGACCATATGGTAGCTTTACCTACAGATACAGAGTTAAATGCAGAACGGTACAAAAAAGTATGGACGTAATTTTCGGTCCGATAGTGTTTTATGCAGCGCAGCAGCGTTTCCATAAATTGCATGACCGCAGCCGCGCTGTAATTAAAAAAAGCAATGTCCCTGCGATTCACACACGGGTCGATTCGTATGCACCGACACGGAAAATATTCGCGTGCGACACCGGGCGAATATTCACCGAAATTAGACGTTATTAAAGGATGCAGGATTTTGGCGGTAGCATTCGGCGACCCGTGAAATTTAACTCAAACTGCAATTTAAATCGGCCATATTACGAAAATCCATTTAATCCTTTGAGTTTCTCCATCGCGACGTTAGCTATTGTTAAGCATAAATATTCCATAAAAATGAAATGCTGGTTTAATATTTGTTTCTCTGTGTGATATTCAAATATTTTAAATTATGCCAGTTTTATTCCAAAATTGTGACACTGATAGAGTGACAATAAAAATAAACATCAAAAGAGAATTATAACGGAAAATATATTCCTGTATTTTTAAGATAAATGCACCAAGTTTCCAATGTTAGTGAGCACATTAAAACACTGAATTCTGCAACAATTTACACATGGTGCAGTAAATCTCATCATCTCTACGATATTACCAACCCCCTAATTCGAAATGAAACTTGCATTGACAACATCTGCCAACTGGTGTACACGTAATGTAAGCATAAAACGCACATGGGGATATGCGAAATATCGGAATCCTGGAGAATTGTGCACTTCCAACAATTCATCGAATGCATCATGGCTAATGTCGCGCGTCAGTAACGTTTATCAGCATCTAAAATTATAATAACGCGAATCGAAAATTTTATTGACAAGGAATTATATTTACAAATATGATGTCAGATTCCTAATAGATCATTCGCAATATTTAATTATTTTATATATAATTAGATGGTAAAAAGTGTTAAATAATCTCCTTATAATTACTCTTGTTAAATAATATATATATAATTATTTTAATAATGTAATCAAATAATTTGTTTTATAATTATCTTTATAATAGGTGAATAGTGCTTTACATAATTATTTGCTAAAATGCCTCTCGGAAAATTCTGGAGTTTTATATAACAGACATATATCATATAGTATTAAATATATATAAATAATAATAAAATAATTGTGCTTAAAAATGTTGTATCTGCAAACTATGCTATAAATATGCTATGTTTAAAATTCTTTATAATTAATTCTATTTTTTGATAATTTTTCCTAACATGCATATGTCCTAACATAAGTTAATGATAACCGGTCATCGTCATTTTTACGGCGCGTATCGCGGTAGGTACCGATAGAGATTGTTATGTGGGGTAACTTGACGAATATCCGAGATTACTTTTACGAGTCCTAGGAGATCGCTTCTGTCGGGAACAGTCAGCAGCGGGATTAGCCACTCTCTCGTCATCCTGCGATACTACTTTCGAATTAGACGAAATGGCATAGCGCGAAAGAGCAAGAGCGAACGAAAATGAAAGAACGCAAGAGAGGGCCTTTCGGCCGTAATTTCGCGGCGACAATTACACGGCGGTAACGAAATGGCCAACGGCTTAACGTTGTAATATCGCTGCAGCGAGGATAGTCAACGAAATTAAACCACGGCTTGCTTAATCAGAGTATTCGCCGAGAGGAAGATTTTCGAAATTCCCCCCAGAATATTTGTACTCTCCGCATCTCTGTCAATATTTTTAGTAAAATACTATTTGTTATTTAAAATATCTATTTGTTATTTAATAATACGAGTTATTTTATTGAATTTTGCTTGAGAGATTCTACGTATTGTAGTTATTCTAAATAACTACAATTTTTTTAATTTAATCTTATTAAATAATTAATGTCATCATGTTTGCTGTACTATTTATTTTAAGGCCCACACAAAAATATCCGTATCAAAATAAAAATTTAATATAACTTTAATATTTCTAGCGCTACACTGTGAGATTTTTAGTAAAATATAAATTCCATAATTCTGTATTTGATATTAAAAATTCACATAGACAAAAATGAACAAAAAAGAAGCATATAAATTCCTATTCGTGTTTACCGCAAATATTTGATTTATAGAGTACTTTGTCACTGATTGCACAATCGGAAAATCTATACCGATATATTGTATGTATGTCTCCTACATATTTCATATATTAAAACGTCACACGGCTTTGTCAATCAATATTACAATCTCGATATAGAAATAGAGATGCGAACTGCTCGTCGATATTTGTCATATATACCGCGCGTGCTTTTATTTTACATTGGCCAGAGATTTTTTCATATTTATTTTGAATGGATTTTTTATCATGCGCTCGCCCCGAAAAACTCGCGGCACGGATGAAATTCGAAGTTAAACGTCACTTTACAATACGAACGGGACGCATCGCAGATACATGCCGAATAAAATTCATATTTTTCCCGTACCAATATTTGCAAAACTTCTCTGTATCCGATCAAAAATCCCAGCGTCGCAGTCTATCGACGATAAAGCACGTTCTGGGGGCAACAGGCAAAAAATATTTTATCATCGTTCTAACGTGATGGACTATAATAAAATCGATGGCTCAGAGTATAGCAACTCAAAAACAAATTATTTTGAAGTGTTTGCCGATGGATGTAGCATATATTTCTTGTTATAAAATGGAATTACATGTCAAGTATGGCAAATCAAAAATCATTCTAGCAGACAGATTTATATTTTGCATTTTAGCACGACATATTTTTTGAAAGTTTTTCACGAGCTTCGTTTTTCTTCCATGCAAATATCGTGAAGAATGACTGAGTGACAATTTACTATTTTTTGATATTTAGTTTTTAAGAAAAATAAAATAAAACTTTTGTTAAAAAGAAATATATACTTTCTCTCTTTTCTGTAATTCTGTAAAGTTTTATATTTTGTGTTATATCTGTTTTATAGTGAGTTATCAATGTTTAATACGTGTGATGGGTAAATTGAGTTGGTCAATGGATTGAAAGGCGATACTCGTGGGGGCTGGGAGTTTAAATTTGTTCTTGGCATCCGTTGGGCTAACGTTGCGTGGGTACTATAGAAATAGATAATTTACTCGATTATTTAATAGCTTTTGCTACGTTTATGACCTACGAACGTTTACACGTACAACATACTGCGAGAGAGCATGACATGTGCCCGAAAAGTTGCTATTTTTTGTGAATGGAATTATGACACAACGTCGATGAAATAACGCTATTTTAAAATCACACTATTATTCATCACCGATATAGCAAGAATAAACAAAATGCACTTAAGAAAATTTGTGTATGTAGGATAATCTAGTTATATTAATCAAATGTAGAGAATTATTATAGAGAATCTTGTAAGATAAGAATTCAAAATAAAAGATGCAAAATTTATATTAAGATTATATGATAATATATAATTCAATTTGAATAAATTATGATACGCTTTGTTTTTTATGCCAAAAGATTTCCGTATATGTCAACTATGGCGCTAACATAACTTTTTAAGGATATGACACATTTATAAATACGATAGCTTCGATATTATTTGCGTCAGCTCTTCAATCATAATATAATAGACAATACAGTCAGTCATAATATAATAGGCACTATGTATATTGTACACACGTCTCGGAGTCAGATTTCATATTAAATCTCTTTCGTCGGTGGATTACTCATTACTACGCTAACAACTCGGGAGCATGCCGACCTTAATCATGATTCACAAATTAATCTCGCGGCACCGTCGACCGACGGTATCGTTTGTTGACGGCACCGTCTAGCCAAATATATTACCGGTTAGGATCCGGAAGACGTGCGAGTAAGTTATAATTGTGTGCACGGAGATTACCTCTCCGACATCAGCAAATATATCCGTTGTACCGGCTGTAATTTAATCGGCGGAATGTCGAGAATTCGACGCGTTAACCCCCGTGAATCTTCTGAGCGTAGGAACGCTGGAAAAATCGTTAGTCCGACATGAAAACGATGTTAAAGAGAACGTTCCTGTGGAATTTCTATGGAATCAAATGGTCGGTCAAGAATTATTTTTATTAAAACAAACGTGTACGCTGCAATAAAAATAAGGATTTATTTTTTAAGTTTTATATAGTAGCTGGTTAATTAATTGATTTTTAATTTTAAACACACACACACACTGTAATTAGAATTGCTTTAGTATATTTATTAGTATTTATTTAATAAATAAATAAATGACGTTACAATTAATGTTTATATTTTAAAAAATTACTTTTTTATTTGAGAAATAACACTAACTTTATCTTGATTATTTGTTTTGAATAATATAAAAAGAAAATAATAAAATAGAAAGTAAAATTATAATAAGGTATTAATAAAGATAAGGTAAAAAGTAATTTCTTGTTCTTTTTAATATTTTATAAAATATTTATGCTCGGACGAAATTTGATCATTGTAGTAATAGGCCAAGTTCTATAAAGGTCAAATTGACTGGAAGTGGGTGCACAAGAATTAATTTAATCCTTCAGTTGAGTTTGATCCACTCTCAATTTAACATCAATATTGAATCGAAAACAGTTCATTTCACAACGAACTTTGCAAGAAACCGCAAAATCATAAGAAAACTAATTGCCGTTTCATTAGTACAAGAATATTTTATTTAACGGCCGCGATCGTTGAGATTGAACATTTGCAACAATGAGCACCAGCAAGTGGAAAATTATACAGAATCTCTCAAGAGATCTTTCTAGTTTGTTAAATTTAAATTGTTATATCTTGTAGCATAGATCCAAAAATTAAAACCATAATTTTATAGAAAATCCTTTAGAATTTTTTAAATATGTTAAGGAATCAATATTTCTCAATATTGATTTTATACATTATACTTTTCCTATTAAACGTTATTATGTTAAACAACTATATTATAGGATTGATGAAAACAAATCATTTTTCTTTTTACAGGTGGAAATGGCGATATCGAGGATTCGGATACTGACGTACAGGACTACAGCACGGACGAGGACTACAACGATGTTTTCGACTCGACCAGTAACGGGTGAGTGTTATATATGTACCTACAACCCCTATTCTCTTATCATCTTATCGCGGGATTAAATGCAGAACATATATCCGTCTAACTAGCACCGTGCTTAATTAGCAATTAAAATTGCTATCGACCGCGTCCATCAACGATGACCAAAGACTTCCTACCTGTATCCGGGCGAAATTGCCGAGACAAGCAAGAAACCGACCCTTTTTAATTGCGTTACACTTTCACATACACATACTATTGCGTTTTTTTTTGTGGGAACTAGAAAACGAAGAACGAGATGAGAATACTTTGTTGAACCGCGTCAAAGTATCTGTTCGGATAATCGGCTTATCCTGATCGAGAAGAACACGAACAAATTTCGAGATTAGCATCGATAGTAACGGATTCTATATGGATATATTTCATTATAATTAATTATTATATCGTTAGTTATACCTATTTTTTATTATTATTCGACAAAACAAAATTTATATGGATATTTCCTGCGTGAGAGATGAAAGAAAATATGCCTCAATAAAAATCTAAAAAATACAACAATTTTATTTATATAAATGAAAAATGTTCTTCAGAAAAATGTTTTAATATCGCAATTGAAGAAATGAAAAATAATTAATAGCAATATAATATTTCAAGCTAAGAAAGACCAGCGTTCAGAAAATTAAATATAAAAAGTTTATGATATTATTACAAACATACAACTTACTCGAACTTCTCAAAATCTTTTTCATAACGATTGAAAAAGAAGTATAACGATATTTATTTCGGAGGAAATATATATAGTCGAAAAAAAGTCAGCCAGATATCATACAAAAAGGGGGAAAATATTATGAGGGGAACGACAAACATTTCACAGATTCGTTCTTACTGTATAACGGGAAACCAAGACAAGGACAAGGGAAGAGGAACCCCGCGGGGCTTAATAAGGAAGCGACTTGATTGGTTCGATTCGAAAGCTAATAATGCCACTTCCTGTGTAGGCAAGTCCCGTGGAACTGTAAAGGCTGCCGCATGATTAAATTTGAATTCTCCGCCCCCTCCCACCCTCTCCACGACTAAGCTAATTTGCAAAGGACGCGTCGATAGAGCCAATCGAAATTCCGCAGTTCAAATTTCATATCCGCGCTTTCCCCGGGCAGCGATTGCGAAGTAGCTTCCGACAGGCTTTTCGATGTGTGAGTTTACAACGGGGTGAAAATATATTTGAAAATTCCCATCTCGGGAATGTCCCTTCGCGCTCGGAACGTCGAGTAGAAAAGTCGCGCAATTTCCGCGATGCGGCCCCGCGTCGTGCGATTTTCTCTCCACGAGAAGTCGATATCGACGTCCCGTCGCAATAAATCAATTTTGTCGTTACACTGGAAAATTTAATATCGAAATCAGCGTCGGGCAGAAAGGAAAAGTTCTCAATTCGTCGAAGGATAGGTGCATTAAAACGTCATTCGGTGGTTCTGGACCACCCTCTACATACGGAATACCGCTAGCTCGAATATGTAATATATCTTTTTAATTTCCTGTTAACGTTTCTTCTTCTTTTTCATGAAAATCTTTTACTGTCGAATAGAAAAGTCGCGCACTTTCTACAGAGTTCGAGACTTCTGCAATTTTCTCTTTTCAAGAATTCGATATTGATGTCTCGTCGCTATAAATCAGTTTGATCGGTTAGAAAATTGAATATCGAAATCCATGTTGCGAGTATAGAAAGACAAAAATCTCTTTCTTAATTAAAAGACATTAATAATTTTAAGTTATAAACGATTGAAAATAAAAACTTAGTGATGACTAATATTCTCAGATAGATCTAACAATGTTTTATGATTTTTTCCAACATACTTGATTTTAGATAAAAGAACAATCTAATTACGAGATCTGTCGACTTGTAAGTTTTACAAGTGACACATAAATTTGATTTCGTTCAATTTTCTACATGATCTATTTTTCTTTATGCTCGGATACACAAGTGACGTACGGGTCGATACGCAGTACATAGATTTACGATACGATAATACACTCGTCGTTATTGAAATTACACATCATAAAACGCGCATGCGACATCTTGCTTCCAAGATAGCACATGTATCTTTGGCTGTTTCATTGGAATTTATATCTTTCTCGCGTAGTCGTATTCAAGGAATATTTCAGGGATCTATCTAGAGCTATATACAATCTTAATGCCGTGGAATTTTCACTTATTCTGCACGGATGTTCGCGTGAATTATTATCACGAATAAAATATTTTTCATAAAGTATATATTAAATGCTTATAAGCGATAAAAAAATTTTCATAATTTTGTAAGCATTTTTACATTTTATAAAGCGTGTATGAAAAGTACGCAATATATCTTTAAAATGTGAAAAAGTACATCAAGCAATATTAAAGCACAATTCGTCTAAACGAATTATAATTATCGTCATAAATCAACGAGGATTAAATTTGATTTCTCTATCTCAGCCACGTTCCTAAATTTGAAGTTTGATTTTGTACTCGCGGAATTAAATTGTGGTAATGTGACTGACACTTCGTGTTAGATAATATTTGCATAGGTAAAATCATAATAACCATAGTATATTCACGACGATCAGATTTAATCACATTATTCTATCTAAGATGCCATACTCGAGTTTGCCGTTATATAACTTTGGCTTTACGCTATAACGCGAAATATCGCGTTCACGCATCTGCACGTAACATTAGTTTACATCATTATATCATGACATAATGACACGGTAATGGGTTCGCCGCGATTGAAATTGCACGTCCTAGTCGATCGTGGTGACACATTATGGTCCTGATACCGATAGTACGACCGACACATGCGGCCCGTTGCGTATGAGCATTTGTGTGCGAGTGCCTTTGTGTTTGCGTATGCACACAATCTCGACATGCACTTCTCCAATGCGATCACTATACATTATTCGACCCTAAATGCGGCATAGCTCCATTAATATTGATGCCCGGTTAGCTGCGGGCTTCTACAAGTAGCCATTTCTCTGTATGAGATGTTAAGCAAGAATAAATCTCCCTTCTGGGGAGGCCCTCATAATCGTACAATTACATCGCAATTGCATGAAAAAGAATCCAATGCGATCAAATTATAAAATTAGAATTTTCAAATGTATATAAAAAGAACCTATAATACGTTCTGAAAAAAAAAAATTACATTGCCTTAAAAACTAGATACATATGTGCTATACACACACATATTTATGCGAGTACAAACATGGAAATAAATATAAATGCAAATACAAAGAGATACAGATACATAATTATGCGAAACCAAGTGTTAATCAATTCATCTATTAGCGATTATTCGTACACGATTGGTGACGGAAATTTCTATAACCGCAGCATCAGTCGTAATAATCATTGGCACGGTATTGTTTACCTCTAATTTGGATGTAAATGTGACGGCGTGCATTACTTCCCACAATGAATGTTGAGTATTCTAATATTGAAACAATATGTTATTGGTCTGAAAATGACAGCCATGTTCGATAAATCTTTGCGTTTCCCAGTTTCCAATCATGACGTAATTGAAATCATTATTTAATAGTAATAGGTACCGTGTAATAGGTAACACAAAAATACGATCGACATTAATAAAACGCTCAACGATTATTTGTCGAGCTTGTTCAAGGATTGCTTACCAAATTACGCATAAAACGAAACGCTATATGAGAGGGAATTACAGAATTAAATTCTAACGATTTGTGTGTGTGTGTGTGTGTGTGTGTGTGTGTGTGTGTGTGTGTGTGTGTGTGTGTGTGTGTGTGTGGTGTGTGGTGTGTGGTGTGTGTATATGTGTGTGAGTGTGTGAATATTCTCCACGTTTAGCCAAATATTTAGTCAAATTATACCCATTTTGAATTTTATTTCCAGTATAAAAGTTATTTTGAGCGATCATATTTAATGTAAAATTTTATTAAAAATATAATTTTCTAAATAATAAAAAATTATTTATTCGTTTCTATGCTTTATTTAATAAAATAATAAAGAAACAAACATGTTTTAATAACAAATTTGATTGTCATATTAGAAAATTTTAAAAAATTACAAATACATATATATATATATATATATATATATATATATATATATATATGATGCAAACAAAGTAACAAAAAATAAAGAGAATATGAGAATTTAAAAAAATCTAAACATTTTTTATATATGAGGATACTCTCAGTCCATTATGATGTTTTATTCTATAATTTGTACATTTTTTTCTGGCACTAACCTTAACTTTCCAAGCAGGCGAGCGGGAAACAAGCTCTACCACTTAAAATGTTGTCTCCGACATTGGGGTGCGCGGGACCGCCGTTGAGCAGTCGGAGGAAGGAGGGGTGGTTAAACGTTGCATTATTTATAGAAACCCTACAACCTCCTAATCCTCGTCTGAGAAGGTCTTCTACCTGTTTGAAATGGCCAACGAAGGAAGTGACGTAATGCCGTCGGTGCAACGAAGTGTTAATACTTTCCAACACACATTTTCCCTACGAATCTTCCGCGTCTTTTCCGGAGAAATCTTAGAGATTACATCTTCCTTTAATACTGTGTTCCACTTTGCACAAAATTCTCTATTTAAGTACGTAATATTTTTATAATATTGAATTGTACATTCAACTATCTAAAATACAAAGAATCAAGTTCTTCTTGTATAACGATCTTCCTTAAACAAGTTATCTCTTTATTAATGATATTATTTGTTTTTATTTTTAATTTGCGAAAATATGTAGAGAGAGAGAGAGAGAGAGAGAGAGAGAGAGAGAGAGAGAGAGAGAGAGAGAGAGAGAGGGAGAGGATTGTTTAAAAAACACAAAAGTTTATTTATATTGTCATTTTAATTTAAGTCGAAGCATTTATGCTATATCTTAGTTCATTCTCTTATAAAAAGAAGACAACTTGTATTTTCTGGCTTCTCAGTGTCTCTGCCATTTTTTTAAATATATAGATTTTTAAGTTTAAAATTTAAACACATCTCAATTGTTAGGATATAATGACAAATCTATGTTGGCGATCGCAGACTCACTCAGTACGTGAATGCGCAATATATATTCGCGCAATAATATCCTGCTTATGAAACAAATATCGTGCGCTACGAGGGGCCAAGCATAATTAGTAGAGTTGCATATGCTATTATGTATCGCGAGTGCACGTCATGGGTGTTCTAACCCCTTTGTCAATCTTTGTCGTCGCCATTCTACGCCGCAGGATAGCAGACTGCATATCAATGTTTGAATTTTTTAAAGCGCAAAATAGGATATTCGTCAAGTCAAGTTCGACAAGCTTATTTAAAATTTTGTAAAAATGATTTATTTATATTTTTTGAAACAAATCTTTTACGATTTCTCCAAAAATAAAACATTATTTATATTTTGTATTGTATATGTATGTATGAAATGATAAACACCGTAATCTTCGTGTTTAAAGTTTCTAAAGATCTTGATTCTATTTAACTCTATGCCATTTTATATAGAATTTTCCTTTCATTATTACACAGCGAGACAGCGCGAAAATGTCGCCATGATGCGCCGATAGATAAGAGCGCAGCATCCCGTTTACGTATGTAAATGCATGCAATTTTATCGCACGTCACCGAGTTAAGAATGTACGCGCGCATGTCACCGCGTGCAGCGCGTTGAAAATGAAAAGAGCGCGTTTCGCTTCAACCAGCTGATAAACGCGGCGCCGCTTCAAAATGCATAGAATTACTTTACATAGCGGGTAGATAAAGTGCAGTCAACTGACGCACTATGCAGAGCATCACAGACGGTGTACGTATTTTCATCTTGCCAGTCTACACGCCGCTAATTTCACCCGGCGTCGAAAATTGCCAGCCGTGGTTGACACATGCGTCGCGGTTGATATTTATGCAATTTACATTGGCGTATTTTCGTGCATCGAGAAGTTCCAATTTTGAGCGTATCCCAGAAGTCAAATTTTTTTGCTATATTTAATTAGACACCTATTTCAAGCATAGTTTTCAGAGGGCTTCAAATTTGCATTTAGAAAAAATGAAATATGCAGGAAGAATATAAGAATGGATATAATATCAAATATTTCTTAACAAAAAGCGAAAGAATTAACAAATTCTGATTTATATGTAATAAAGTCTTATTTTTTTGAGTGAACTTTATTTCGACAGAAATGAGGGCTGTTGCGGAACTAACTCTGTTCTGAAAATATGCCAAAATTAATTTTAATTGATAATGAGAGCTTGATATACTCATTTTTAATAAAACATCATATCATGATGAAAAAAATATGGATCAGATGTTACTGACATGAGACGCATTTTATTATAATAAATGTTAAATCTTGTAACGCGTGTACGTTTATTTCCTAATATGAGAAATATTTTATCTGAATTTCTCTTTCTTTCTACATACACATCACGATCCAAAATATGAGTTTTGACACATAATCTCCCTGCGATTATTCACTTCCCAGTTATTCTGACAAATGTTTGCAAACGACGTTGTGCTACGTCACGAACGAGGCGAACTTCCTGCCAGGCCTGTACCATCACGATGACTTACTCCTGATCATAGGTTGATTTATATTCAATAACCAGCGGTAAACGCGGGGTTAGTTACTCCCCGTACCCACGTGCAATCACGTCCTGCCACGTGCAAACGCGGCTGATGTTACGTACACAAATGTCTCTCACATACGTGTATGTAAGGCCTCCCATACATATCCACCGGTACACATGCTTCTTGCCGATTTGCACGCATACAGGCGGCAATGTAAACTCGGTGATTGGCCCTCTGCGGAAGGATAGGGTCACCCTAACCGCCCTGTTCCTCCGTTTGTGTTCCTTCGCGTATCGCTCGAATTCGTCGTGCGAGAACGACTATCGACCGAGCAAAATTTAATAGAAGACTTTATGAATAAATAAACTATCTTCAATATTTATAGTTTGTAATAAAAGCGAAAATCGGATTAAAAACGGACAATATAGAGAGAATTTAAATAATAATAATGGATGTCTATAGAATTTTTTATTCAAGAAAAAAATTAAGAAATTTAAATATGAATAAGTGGAGAGATTTTAGCAAACATGTATTCGTAAATCAATTTATGACGTTACATATATATATATAAATTTTATCTATGTTAGATTGAACATTCACACGAGAACATTTTATATTAGTATCACTAATTATCGGAATTCTACCATGCATTCAAAAAATATCTTCCTCAAACTTATTATCATTCTCTTTGTCAAGCAGCAACAATATCAACGTACTAACATGGATAATAACCGCGTCTTATCGTATAAACGCGTCCAAATGGCGCGTATCTCTCGTTACAACGGCACATCGTAACATTACGACTGTCGGGCGGTCGTGAACGTCGCCGCGTGAAATGCAGCTGCATCGGCAACATAATTAAAGTCGCCCTTTGTCCCGCCGTGCGTTTCGTTTGAATTATTCTCTGACTTTCAGGAATTTAGCAGGAGGCGCGGATGCGCGTCGCGGGTCGTATTTTCGCGCGAATATACGGGATTTAAAAAGTGTGTGGCACACGTTTCCGGAAACATGCGCTAAATGCGTCTCGCGATGTCATGTATCAAGTCTCCCGGGATAAAGGAAACTTAGCGCGATATGCATTACTTTCACGGACAGTCGGAGAAAGAAGAGGAGAAATAGGATGTATGACTCTGTATTTATATTTAATATTGCATTCTAGCGCAGCGATCCACTCTGTTTGATATTAATCACAGTGCGAGCGCGCCCATTTGACTGCCTCCACTCACCGGAAGCTGCAATTGATTGCAACATCCATGTCTCTAAAGTGCATTATCGTTGTTGTGTCGGGCTGTATCTCGTACCAGCATCTCATTCGCGATTGTTGTGCCAACATACATGACCTCATATCTTTGGAGACGCGATATTATCTCATGAGAATGTTACACAATTTTGCAAGCGTAAAAGTAATGTAATACTTGCGAAAAATATTTTATATATATAAGAATTAGAAGATCCAATATACATATATATTCTGTGAAGTCTTGCGATTATACAAATACAAAAATCTTCATAAAATATGGACGTATAACAAATAATTGATTTAAGAACAAATAAAAAATTTGTAAAAATTAATTCCAAAAATTTAAATAATAATTAATTTAGAGATAAATAATGTTTATTGATGATATGATGTAGACAATTATTTTCTTTATAGTTTCACAACATTTTATGTTTAGTAAAAAGAGACTCTTTAATTCGTTTAGGTATTTTAACTCTGTTGAAAATTTTTGCATTTTTTTGATAGAAATCTAGTCGAGTGACTTTAAAATTTATTTAACACTGCGGTTAATAAAGATAGTTATATAATCCGATATGTGTGTGATTGGTTTAACCAAAGTTCTTTGCAAGTAACAGGGTTTACATAAGGGTAGAGTTCATATCCCTTAATGATTCTTCGTTGCAAGTTACATTGTTATCTAGATTGGTATTATGGACGCGAGCGATTCGCATAAGAAAGATATCTAAAAGATGTTTGCATGATATTTAATTTAAAAACGTTAGTGACATATTTATCGCGGCATTGTGAGATAATGATGCAGAATAGCATAAACACATATGTATAATATGTCTTTTTGCAATTTGAACATATATCTCGTATCATTGAAACTTTATAAATATCTCTTAAAAAAATTGCACATGTATTATTATATTTCACATTTTTACTACTGATCTAATAAATAATATATTTTATCATCTTTTTCGCAGGACTGATGTGGACGCTGCGTCGGGCACGAAAAGTGGCACTTTAAAATTTGTAAGGACTCTGACAAATATCTCAAAGGACGCTGGCGGCGTCGCCCATATGCGATGCGAAGTCGTGGGCGATCCTCCGCCGACAAAGATACGATGGTTCAAGAATGAAGCCCCGTTAGCAGAAGACCGACCGAAAATCACCATTAGGAAAATACACGCACAAGTATGTGTAAAATTATCAAATTGTTACAAATTCGCAATTGCTTCTCTGAAAACGTCACGCGAACGAAAAAGTTTCTTTTTCTAAAATTAACTCTGTCATCTCTTTGTTTTTAAATCAAAATTCTATATTTTTATACATTTTAGATATTTTTGAATATTAAAATTTATTCATTTTTTTATTTTATACTTCTCACATTATTATTCAATAAATGTAGATCAATATGTTTAACATTTCAGATTCACGAACATGCGGCGAAGAACCTGGCGGGAAGTCGATTGAAAATCATAAATTTGGACGTTTCGGATGTTGGTTTTTATACTTGTCGCGTTACCAATGGCAAAGATCAAATTCAGAGCGAAGGAACCTTGCGGGTCGATTCCTCAAAGAAGTGGCAAGGTATGTAAAACTCAAAATTAACTTTTTATCAGCGTCTTAAATTGTGTGATGTCCGAAACAATAATTAATCGTTTGTATAAAAAAGCAAAATAATTAGCAATGTTTTTGCGGATATACATATATGATCCCGTTCATTTCGAATATTTCATTCGATAATCATTACTTTAATTTGTTATGAAAACGCTATATTATTTGAATGAAAATTTTTCCGTGTTATATTATTATTTTAACTTGCAATATTGCATTTAAACAAAACGAGATTTTTATGCATATTCGGTATAAAATTATGCCCGTGCGGCCGTTACGCAATTACGTTAACGAGCCTCGGCGTAACCATTAGGAAGGATAATCATATCTCTTTTGTAATTTTAAAGCCATGCGAAATTCGCCCATAATCCGAGTGGTTTATATTGCACGTGAATAATTAAATACGCGAGTTTTAAACACACGGCCCGTAAAATCCGACGAGTATGATATTTTCACGTCACCGAGGAACGAGTCTCGGAAGGTGAGTTTTGTGGCCGTAACTCGTTTATGGAACACAACACCGTAAAAAACATTTGTAATGCGGGTAGTGAATCGCGACACTTTATCCACCCTGTCGCGGTGAAAATTTTCGAGTAAACGCATTAAACGTCGGAGGTAACGGTGTATGTTTGACGCAAGAGCATTACCATAAAACGCAAAACCGCCTGACTATGAAAACGGTTATGCAGCTTGGCTCTACACCAACTGTATTGTTATCTTATGCTCCAAGAGCGTAAGCAGGATTTTCTCGAAACGAGGTCTTAACCGCCGTAGTATTAAACCTACATTCATTAAAATAGAATAGTTCAGATTTATTATAAAGAATATTTATATCAGTTATGTTTTTTTTTATGTAATCATAGATAATTCAGGAATCTGTTGAATATTTTTGAATCAGTTTTTAGATTTAGATTCATTGATCTTATATCAAGATAAAATGAGTGGACTTGGCGAATAATAGTTTGCCTGCAAAAAATCTTTAGTTTCATTAATAATTTATGCGTGTAGTGAGAGATACTTTTCACATTTTGTTTTTACACTAGTTTAATTTTTCTTTTTGTTATTTATCTTACATATGTATTTTTTCATTATTGCATATTTTATAATATTGATATAAAATTTCTGCAGTGTTTATTTTGAGAAAACTGGCCTGAGAAGTTTAAACCCTATAAGAATCTTTGCGGCTACGTTCCTGCATTATCTCTCTGCTCTAGTGGGTACTTCGTGTTTACGATGCACTACGCTTTCATACCCGAGATCATTCTAGTTAATGTGATATTACAGTAAATATTTAAAGTTTGTAATTAGAGGAAAATGCAATTGTCGATATATTGTTGGTCCATTAAAAAAGTTTGCTAGCTTATTTTAATAAATAGGATAACATTAACAATTTTTATCTTATCAAGATAGTAATAATTTGTTATTTATAATTTTGTGTAATTCGAAAAAATATATTTTACAAACTAAAATAACTCATTCTTGTAAAAACGATCGCGATTATCGTCTATAAGTCTATATCATATAATCGGAAAGCAATATCAAAAATGCATTTTGTTATTATGCTTATTCGTGTAAACATCATTTGTTGAGTTCAGTTTTTGCTCAAAAATAGAAGATTGCGGGAACGAAGTTTTTCTGAATCGTAAAAGGAATTCCTAGGAAAGACTCGTAAAAGTAATACGAATATCGCGTTTCTCGCCGTAGCGAAAATCGAATTAAATTAAGAAAAAGCGAAAGTCAGGTTCGTAGTTATCGACTGCCGAGATGGGACGACAAAGAAAAGCCCTTTCGTGTTCCGGCTTCGAGAGGAACAAAAATAAGAAACTTAATGCGGTCGTAAAACTGTCAGTTTGAAGCGAATTCAGGATCGACGTCCATTACTAGAGTAAATAAAAAACAATTTAGAAAAAAATAAAATAGAAGGAAAAATATCTTTTTAACATGCATTTGAATTCCTTCAATTTTGAATCACTTTATCAGAATAATAATAATCGGAATGATAAAATACAAAAACAATTGCTAAAGTTGATTAAATTTATTTAATAATCGCTAAAATTATCCAAATTAAATCATCGAAGTAAAAGTAATAACTGTTAAATCTGATATTATTTAATTAGTACATTGTTATTGTACAATAATATTTATGATATTATTTGCGATCGATAAAATACAATTTATAATGTTATATGCATGACAAGAAATTATTATCCGCAATGTTCTCTATTATTTTAATCTACGAAGTTCATCAGAGGTTAATCAACTTTGGCAATAAATTATTTATCGAGATCGTAATTTGTTAACTTTGTCATTGAATAATATCTAATTTAAATGCATCAGACAATAATTTTCAACTCGCCGATTAATGGTACTTTACTTCGCTCGTGACACGAGCATACATACTTTCCGAGATCATACAAATTTTTCTCTTGACGTCCCTTCTCGAGATCCTGAGATGCACTTCACTTTCAGAACTTTATTATGCGTGGTGTAAATTAGTTTCAATTTATCGCGAGACGAGAGGCAAACTTCTTAAAGCAAAACTCCGAGCATTTCCTCGGACGAAGTTATTGCGCGACAGCTCTGACAAATTCTAATCCAGCTTCGTAGTGTTTCGGTTAATGCGCGAAGTATAGCAAGAATGAAGCAAACCTCGGAAAGTCTACCTCTTAAAGATAGACAAACCGTGCCGGCTCTTCTTCTGAGGTACGAAAGTTTATTGTTAATGCCGCGAATTTTGAAGCCGCGTCAGCAAACTACTCAAGTTTCAAGGACCATGCTCAGACATACTATTAACTATTTACCGTTAATCAAGCGCAAGTCATGGGTACTTTTGAATTAAATGTAGACATTTCTACCTTGCTACAGATTCCTCAAAATAATAATTTTGCAACTCTTTGTAACGTGGATATCTTAGTAGCATTAAAAAATGAATATATCTTTAATTAACTAAACTTAATGTATGAAAATTACATCGAAAATGAGATCATGAGATAAAATACGAGGAAAAAAGAGTATATATATCAGATAGATATATATGCATATATTATAAAAATACCCATGAATCTATTTGGTATTTATCGATATATACAAATATGGATATACGATCTCGATTGTTTGAGTTTTTATTTCATTTAATTCGGTCGCGATTTAAGCGCATTTCTTCCTGTAAATTTTCTTCGAGCAGAATGACATTTACAACTCGAGACAGGGATAACAGCGAGCAAACAGTCCAGGGCGAGAGACTCGCGGCCTTTCCGGTCTGCTTCGACGGGCCGGCTTGAAAAACGTACCTCGTCTCCTAGCGGTAGGGCAACGTGCGTCCCGACGGAACTTCCTGTAATAAAGTTTCCGAAAAGCTCTCACGCCCGGAGGCGATGAAACAAAACGGGCGGCGTTCCTGGGACGAAGTTACCGTCGAAGAGACGCCCCTAACAAATTCTAATCTAATCCCGAGAGCCGGGGCGCCTCGGCTAATGCACGAGGCGCGGCAGGCACCTTCTCTTCTCGTTGTGTCGTGTCCTCGTTCCTTAGCCTGGCCCTTCGTTCCCGTGCGGCACACGACGAACTTTAATATTAGCACTCTGCAAGTCAAACTCGACGCTGGAAAATTCAAACTTCTTTCCTCTCTCGCCGAAGAGCGTTTGCCACCCCATGGGGGGTTTAACACTGACGCGAAAGACGAGGGTAAAATATTGCTGGATCGCGCAAGATCCGCAAGGAGGAACGCGGAAGATCGCGAGGGGTGCCGACTGGATGACGGGAAATGACTTCTTTTCGAACAGCGAAGAACGTAATCGTCTGACTTAACTATTACGTTGTAAATCTTGGCGCGTTAACGCGTTAGTCGTACATTACTTCCAGCATCGGCACGCGGATGCCTTATGTTTAATTCCGAGGGTGAAAACACGGGTTAATTAACGTGTAGCGGGATTGCCCAATTAACTCGTGCTTCGATCAATAGATTGCGAAATGAAAATGGATGTTGAACTACAATTTTATTACGCTTACTTTAATGTTGCATTTACTCGTACACCAATAATTAATGTCGAATATGCCGAAATAAAATAAACGACGGCCACAAGTAACGAATAAAAAAAATATTTTATATAAATATAATCTAATTTGTTATTTCCAAAGCTTTATGTCATTTCATAATTAATAACCAAAAAATTGTTGTATATTAAATGCTATATATATATATATATATATATATAAATATAAAATATTATATATATATATATATATATAAAATTTAAATAATATTTTAAATCTCTCTCTCTTTTTCTTTTCCTCTCTTTCTCTTTTCTTATATAAGCAATGCCAATGTATTTGTACATAACATTAACAAAAAAGAATAGGATTCAATAATCTAAAATTGTAACGCAAGTTACTTTATGCGCTATGCAAACGCGATTTTATGGGAAAATATACTGATCGTCATGGCAGCTAAAATTTACTCTCTTCGTGTTTGCAAGCGATTGTTTCATGTGATACGGAAACCGACCAAATTCGCCGCACGTCGTCTACATCGTAAACTCCGCGCGCGAATGAAATTCATATCGCAAACGTGAGGCTGGGCGTACAGTCGAGAGTTTCAGGCTATCGTTGGCAATGTATTTTCTAAGCTTGACAATATTCCCCTAAAAAATACATCTTCGTACATATCTTTAAATTCCTCGAATGTAAATTATATAATTTGGTATATAACTGTTCTCTGCTTTATAAATCAGTTTTAATTAGAGTTAGACCTGTGCATTTTATAAAAACATTGTGTTAAAAGTCACATTTTTAAATTCTTTACCATTTTTGCGAATTATATCGTGTTTTGTTTTTATATCTTTTATTATGATAATTACAATTTTTTCACTTAATTTTAAATGTATTTTAATTTAACAGAATTGAAAAAAGAAACTGTGAAACTTTTACATCTATCTAGCTTTGTTTTTTATTAAAAATGGATGTCGCCCGTTTCGGGACAAGAATAATCGCATGTATCTTCTTTCTTCCGATCCCCCAATAACGGCGAAATGATAACATTTCGTTCAGCAAACGTGTGACTCAGAAATAATAACTCGATCACTTAATATGATGTTCACGTTTCCCGGCTCTTTTTATTAGCACGACCGAAGCGGGAGAGAGTGGGCAATGTGTCGGCGACGACGGAAAATTGGGAGAGGTAAATGGCCGCGTTAAAAGGGTGTCTGACCCACACCTTCCTAATTCAGTTATCCCCGTTGCCCTCGGGTTTTTAACCCGAAGAGGCGGAACACTTAGTTACCCCGAAGCCCATCGTAGATTTCTCACGTGCTCGCTTCGCGCGCAGGTGGCAAAATATAAAATATCCATGCTTCGCTCGTGAAACATTATTATTACGATCCCTCATGGCCCGAGAGCTTTTTGATAACGTTGGAAAAATAGTTGAAATTTCCCGACGATTTCATACCCTGCTTACACGAAGAAGTCATTATCTTAAATTTTTCTATTATATTTTTCATACGTATTTCTTATTTTTACTCACGCAACACTTTTACGTTTAATACATTTGCAAGGAAACAAATATATATCATTAAAAAATATTCATTAGATATATCTCTATCTCAAAGCTTTTGATTGAAACACACACATGCGAGTGTCTCATAACAATATCTATCTCTTATCTTTTACTCACTTTTCGGCACATTTAGGTAATCGCGCGTAATTAGGCATTGCTATTAATTAAATTACGCATTATTGATTACCGTTATTTGCAACATTGACTTGTAATCGCAAGATATCGGAATACTTTTTAATATAGGTCGGAAATATTGACGTGAAATGAGTTTGCTCGTGGACGAGCACAGGACCAGCCGCGTACATAATTGAAAAAGTTTAGTCACGGTCGCGACGACAGCCGTCCATCTCTCTCTCCCTTTTTCTGTGCATTACGATTAGTATTCCGTATACTCGCCAGTCGCGGTAATAGCCACGACGATGATATTTATGAGATTTTTTGTTGGTTATATGCTTACGAAGTTGGATACGGATATTTCGTGGTTAGCTTTGGCTTTGCCATGTTCGCGATTTTTTGTAAATTCGACGTAAAGCCTCCATCTCTCGCCGAAAAATACTGATAAATTGGTATATTAAATCATATAATATGGTATATAATTTGTAAAATGAAGAGATTTTTAATAACGGAATAAGGAGGCAAACTCGTAAATTAAATTTTATTTTTGTTCACGTTTTTTTGATATCTGCAAATTTTTATTAACATAGAATTCTGCAATTCATATATCAGCGTTTGGAATTTGTTTTATTTAATACGCAATCATAAATGATAACTAAGTATCGAATTAGTAATTTACGTTATTTTATAACTTTATTTTTTTCCGAAAGCTTTTGTTACATTTAATTTAAATATTCATATTTCTTTCTTGAATATTAAAATTTTATAGAAATAAATATATAATTATAAAAAATAGCCGTTTTAATTATTAATTTTACTATAGATAATCATTCCGCAAATATCTCATTTAAATAACAATCAATCCATCCATCCATCTTTATTGATCACAGTATATTTAGAAAACCGTCATTATGACGCGGCGCGAACCACCGACAAAACTGCATCACTTAACGAAAATTCACCCGTCACGAGGTGACCGATTTCCAATTCCCCCGACGTTTTGCACCATTAAAAACGCAAATATTGGAGCAGCGGACGCAGAACGCGCGACCGCGGGAACAGCCGGGACGGTGCCGTTGAAATAATCAAAAAAATTGATCTCTCCACGTGCTCTCGCGCATCTCGTTGTCGCGTGTGCATTAATATTCCGCAACGCGAACGTGTCGTTGAATGCATTGAGGCGAGGCAACGCATCTCGTGCAGCGCGCACCGCGTGCATTCCGTGTTCACTCCCACGAGGAATCAACACTGTGTTATCCTTGTTCCCGCAGAGGCTGTTCAATTTACGGCCAAGTTAGTGCACACAAAGTGAACGACACACTTCGACTGACGGAGAGAGAGAGAGAGAGAGAGAGAGAGAGAGAGAGAGAGAGAGAGAGAGAGAAAGATAGATAGATAGATAGATAGAGAGAGGGGGGGGGAAGAGAGAGAGAATTTCGAACTATGTAGGCATGTAATCGTATGTATAGATAACTGTGTGTGAGCAGAGGAGAATCTAAGATCCTATCATTGCGGCAGCTGTGCGGCATGTAGGTGAATGCCGTGATAATGAACGTCTTCTCGCTCGTCGATGCGGGCGACTCGAATTGCGTTGCGAAAGCGGAAATGATATGTCGTACACTGAGCTCGCGCAAGATTGTTTTATCATGTGTGCTTTGTGATAAAGCTTCGAGCATTTAAATTTTTTGTGCTCACGATATCTGTAACTTTTCTACAAGAGAAGAATGTGATTCCGAATATTTTATATTGTTTTGTCTATTACATTTCTTGCTTGCATTTAATAAATGTGTCTAATCAATGATACTCAATAGTAATGCGTAATAAATAACTTAAAAAATATCTATAAGAGAATCTATGAGAGAATGATTAATATAAGTAAATTCGAACTTTTTTCTTAAAAAGATTATATCCAATATTTTTTTGTTTGTTATACTATTTTCTTTATTATATTATTTATTTAAGTTTTGTACGTTTTTTTATTATTTTTCGTACGAATATACTTGGAATCTTCAGACAATAATGAATGAACCTCGACTAATCAACGAATAAATTATTGTTATCTCCGGATGCTTATTAATTCTGCCAGATCATTTCCTCGAGTAAAGGACGGATTATATTTACATGGTTATCGGAGCGCGGAATACGAGACGTGCGACTTTCTTCCATCGCTGGATGATGTATGTGACGATACCCAGCTATTGAAATACGATATACGAGTACCTTCATCGTATCCAGTCGGCATAGTAATGTGCGGGGCATAAATTCAACTCGCGAAAAGTCTGCAGACAACATACATACATATATGTAATGTCAGTCTGCTTTTATGCAATATCACGTCTGAAAGTTGAATTTTATTCGCACGCGAAAAATAATAAATTATGTAAAAACCGAGAGAGCTAACGATCTTTTAAGAGAAAGAGAGATAGAAAGAGAGAGAGAACTGTAACACGGAAACATATATTGGAGAGAAAACTTGTTATTCACTTCCTCTATGAAAAATGTAGAAAAATTGTTCTTTTCTCATAATTTATTAATATTCAATATTAAAGACATTAAATAAATAAAATTATTTATAACTAATTACGATAAAATGGTTGATAAAAATCATAATAATTGGTTAAATAATGCAATATATCTAAAATAAACTGCTTATTACAACTTTACTGCCTATTCGCGTATTCTGGAGTATATATGTGGAAAGAAGTAGTGATGCTTTTTATTTTTATTATTTTTTTTTTTTTTTACTATTGTGAGAAATTAAAAAAAATTTCTATGTAGAAATATGTATGTCTTGCTTACAAGGATGAAACTCTTCGATATCTAATGCACAATACTGAAATGCCATCAATTCGTACCTCTCACTATCCTATTTGTTCGAGAGGAAACACTATCGCCGCACAACTTCGTACGAAATATCGACTGCGACGTTACGAGCCGCGATTTACAGTCAAGCACGATTAAGTAGCTTAACTGCAAACTCTCCACTGCGTTCGGAACTTCGTCTGAAAGTTCCGCACGTGTAACATGGGGCCGGGTTATAGTTGTTGCCGCCAGTAATTTGGGCCATTAATCAGCAACTGTTTGACGATAAAATGAAACTAGACAGGCCGCTGTGTTAAAAAATGGCGCATAAAATTATTATTACTTAAGCCATTCTTTCGAGACAAACAAAGTGTTGTTTATTGGCATTTCTACAATAATGAACAATCTCGTTGTTTTTATGTCTCTATCGTACCAGAAGCACAAAATAATGTTTAACACAAAAATCTCTCTTTCTCTCTCAATAACTCGTAATTAAACATATTATAAACGTATCAGTATCTTGTTTCGACGTTAAACATCTTTAGTATCTTAAATATTTAATACAATTTGCTTTTAATATTAAACTTTTTTGCAATTGATTAATTTATTTTAACTTTGATTAGGGATTAATTAGGATTTTTTATGAAATTCGATGGTGTTCAAATATTAAATATTTATATTTGAAATTTATATTTTTTTTAGTTCATAAGCTTTATAGTATTTGCAAATATAATTTTTCATAAATTTTTTTTTGAGATAATGCTAGCGTTCGTGTAAGAGAAGAAAATTTATGCTTCTATATTATGCAATTTATTTTTTCGTCCCAGAAAATTTATGAGAGACAGTGTAATTCGTAGCATATAGTATATCCCAGCAGAATGTGAAATAATCTTTGGAATACCTACATTATCCCTAGAATCTTAAAAGGGTAAATGAAGGATCTGCAAGTAATCCTATCTGTCCTGTTAAAATTAAAGCCATATACATACATAGGGTGGGAAATTTCGTTAAATTTTATCATAATTAAAAAAGACAACGGTTCGTAAATTTCTTATTCGTTTGCGTATATTAATGTTATTTGCCTTTATAATAGCAAAAATCACTTTGATCTAATATAGTTATCATTGTTAACAAATATATATGTATGTGTGAACTTCTTTTATATATTAATAATATTATTAAATATATAATAAAAAATAAATGTGTTTATTGAAACAATTTATATAATTAAAAATAATATATCATTAATATGATTAAAACATAATTAATAATAAAGTTAATAATAATATAATTAAAAATAGTTATGATTTTGCAAAATATATACATGTACATATATTTTACAAATTCGCTTTATTTTGTTTTTTATGGAAGGCCGGAGATATATATCACGCTTTATATCTCAAATTTTTTACGTGCCTCTATTAAAACATTGTTATGTAAATTAATATAATTACGAGATAAGAACTTTTTAATTTTTTCCGCGAACATAATTTGATTCACAATGATTTCACATTTTGTTAGCATTTTTATCGGATAGCGATGGGATTGGTTCGCGAAACAAATCTTCACTGTATTGCTTAAACGAAACTTGTACTTGGTCGGTACACGGGAATACATCCGCGTGTATCTTCAAGCGAAATATAACTCACAACGACTCTTTTCCCAACCGGTACAACTACAAACGGGCTGTTTATTTCCTGCACATTAATCTCGGCCGAGAGATCTCTTTCTATCTTTCTCTCTTTCTCTCGAGGTACACAATTAACGATTGATCGATGGCTAGCGGTCTTTTATTTCGCTTTAAACTGCGATCCCTCCCAACTACGCCGTGCATAAGCCGAATTTACACGGTTCGCTCTTGATGAGCATCCCGAATAAATCATCCAACATGAGTGCATCGAGCAAACATGAATTTTTATCGAAGCGTATCGTCGGAAGAATATTACGTAATAAAAATTTGCCAAAAGCAAATTACACAACCTGTATAATTTCGATAAATTTAATTACGATTTGCATAATTCATTGCATAATTCACAATTCAATTGACAAATTAATATTACATGCTATTGACGCGCGACCTTACGCGGATTGTCACATTTCCGGTCTTTCGAATAAATATCATCAGCAATCATTTACGTGTGTCTATGGTATCGAAATTTGAACTTATTGAATTTATATCGGTATTATATACGCGTTTTATATCCGTGATAATTATCTTCAATGCAATTTAATAAACTATCACATATATTCTTAATTTTGCGAATCATTGAAATCCTCTCTGATCTTGCACTTGAAATAAATCCAATTTTGTCTACTACTTCATTTCCATTTCCCCAGTTTTCCATACCATCTTTTGATTTGAAATGATACAGCGATAAGGCAATTTGATTGCACCAAAAGTGTTAACTCGTTTATTACAAAACTTTGTTAGATATCTAATTTACACGATTAAATAATTAATTATTGCCCTTACTCCGTCTGCCCTATTCGAGATAATAATTGAGAATGAACTGCGTAAAATCTCTCCTGAGCGCGTTATTTCCTGGGCTAACTCGCGAAATATCTGATTCGTTGCTGCGGTTCGCAATTTACTGTACGATTAAGCGTGTTCGGCCGCGGAATCTCGTCTGCGGGATCGCGATCTCGTGTTCGTGCAGTAAGAGAGGCTGAGAGGAGAGAACTCTGCGAACGCGAGCATATGCTAGAGGTCGAGCTTATCTTGAATCGTGAGGTTAGTCACGCCTGTTTCTCTCTCACTTTCTCTTTCTCTCCCGAGGATGCTTTCACACCCTGCGGGCGCGGCTTTAACTTCGTACGAAACTTAGACACTGTTCACGCCGAAAACTTCAATCTAGAGACATGCGCGGTCCTAACGAGATGGGTCTTGCCGACGGTCTCTTAATGAACTCGATCAATGATTAAGCACATATTCGAACGGTCCCCGCGTGTAACGACATTACGCACGTGATATTGTTTTCCAAAGACTAATATGGTGATAATGCCGTCTCTTATCTTATACGAGAATGTAACGAGATGAGAGAAAACGTGTAGAAAAAAAAAGTTGATTTTCTATATAGCTCTCCTTTCGAGAAAAATTAACATATGCAACATATATTATAAGAAAAATTATTGGATTGTATAAAAATAAAGACATACACAAATTCACATGTAAATATTGCATTTAAAATCAAGAGGTAAAAAAGAAACAAAAAAATTAAGTTTACTATAAAAAAAGAAAATAATGAAAAAATAATACTTATCAAGAGCATAAAATTTATTTTGTAAAGAATTATAAGAGTAAATACTAAATGGAAGATTGAAAAAATAATTTCGATATGTTTACATATGAATATTTGTGAATTTTTTTTCTCGAATATTTTAGAACAAATAGATTCATATATTATAGATTCATAAATATACGCTGAGATATTAATGATGTAGAAAATTGTTTGTCCTGACACATTATTGAATTCTCATTTATAATTAAATATATTTTATTAATCGTAACAAATTTAATATTCTGTACCTTTTGTTCAAGAATATAACCAATACAAATATAATTACTGCGAATTATATAGTACATAACACATTGCAAATTATTTTTGCTTTCGATCACTAAAAGATGGTGTATAATAAAGAGCCGAAACTCGTCCAAGAATAGGTACTTGACCTAATCAGTGATATTAACCGAATATGTTGTGATTCGAAGGCACGATGTAACAAGCTTGGCAGTAAAATTATAGCGGGCTGAATCGAAGTTGATACGATTAATTGGTTGCATGTCCGTATTCGTTACACTTATTGTTAGTGCCATCAACGAGACGAGTGCGATGAAACGTAATTATCATCGCTCGGTTGAAACAGTCTGTACTTGTTGCGGCGATATATACGCGTTATGTACGATATCGATGTACATAAACACATGAGCACGTCATTCATTCATATACACGCCCCTCTTTCATCCACGTGCAGCAAATGCATGTGCTCCGTGCATTCGCGAACGCAAAACACGCCCTCAGCCCGGAGGCCCTACAAGGATAATTTAGGATAACTACGCCGGTAAAATCTACATATCAGAATCGTATGCTCGGAAAACTTGGAGCGCACTTCGAATTGAAGTTTTAACGGAATTCGCGAAATCTTCCCGGTATCTGTCGCTATAGTTCTACAACTGCACTGGATTCACATGCAGAGATTACCGTAGTTTTGCCAATTTGCATAAATAGAAAAAATGATATGCAGAAATGTTCAATAAATGATAAAGAACGATTATAGCTAGTAAAATGCAATACGACGAATTTGAAATAAAAAAATTAAGCGAATTATTTAGTTTAACGGAGTCGCGTAAAAGTTGCTAAAATGTCACAAAGAGTTACAGAAAAAATATACGACTTCCTCGTAAAAAAATTAAGTGATAAATCTGCAAAATAATTGAATCATTGGTTGTGCAATCATTTTTACCGATGGTATACATAGTTTCCGTACGTCAATCATAAATTCGTAGATGCAATTGGTAAAATGTGCCACTTTCGATGTTTATCAATCCTGTGCGGGATCATGGAAATCAGGTTTCCGAGAAACCATTTTGGGTTTATTGTGTCCGCGGAAATGACATTTCCTCTGTTTCGAATACGCTCTCGTGCGGCGGAAACTTCCACCAAGAAATTCGTGTTAGTAACACATGCAAAGCTCGTGGGGAGGTGCTTCCTAGAAATTTTACGAGCAGCAATCTCGCTTCATTTTGCTGCGCACATTTATGCATTTGCAATCGGAATGATTGAGGTGCGTCTAATTCTACTTTGCCAATTTTCTTATTTTCAGTAAACACTTTGATATATTTAAGTTATTTAGCTGAAGCAAACTTGACAATGATCTTGAATCTTTAACTTAGCTCTATTTCTTTTATTATACTTAGATGAATTGCATATTCAAAGATGCTTTAAGATAAAAATATGCTTGGTAAAATAGTAACATCCTTTAAACACATAAAATGTATAAAGTAAAAGCTTAGAGCTCCGATTCAAAATCGTTTTGAACTCTACATAAAGTAAAGTAACGTACATCAATATTTCTAAAGATCCATATCTACGATTACTTTAGAAAAGGATTAATAAACAATTTCTTGCAAAATTGAGATCTCCTCCAATAGTATATTTGGAGAGAATGCTATATAATTAAAATGTTTTATTTTACTATTTTTAAGATCGTCGTAAATTATCGTCCTCTGCAAAACGTAACTTGACATGTAGCGTGAATCGAGTGCACGCAGTAATGTACGAATCGTACATTCGCATTACGGTGGACCGCCAATTCATTTTTTTCCTTTCTTTTTTTTACTGTCGCGGTTACAAGTACGGGCTTGTGAAAGCGCTCGATTTCGATCACACGGTTCTATTCGTTTCCGTCGCTAGTTTTCTCACAGTTATATAAAATTACACATGATACCTGTAGGCATATACATCAGATATCGCAAATGACAAGCGGAGATTTTAAAGATGAAAGTGAAAAATGCGAACGAATTAAATGCGTCATAATTAGAAAGGCTAAAGGAGGAATTTCGCGGCGAGTTGTTTCGCGCATCCGATGCGTCTTTAAAAACTTTTACCATTAATGTTCTTTGCAGCTTACTGTGTTATCGATGGTGATAGGAATAATTATAAGCAATTATTTTACAGAAGAGTTGTAACAAATATGAGAAAGTTATATTATACGTATGATAAATGTAACACACACACATTGGAATATATCACTTTTGTCTCCTTTCTTAATCTTTCGAAATTAGATGAATCATTCAACCGTAAATTGAATGAGTCAACCATACACGTTTATTTTCCGCGATAACTTTCAACAATTTTAATTATTATTTATGTTGCACGCAACGTACACTTCCTAATGCTATCGGTATAATTCCTGGATGCCGTTATTGACTAATTCATTAAAAGATCACCTAACACCGTAGCTGTTTTTTCGCTCTGTTTTTAGCCAAGCGCCTACGGATTCTACCTTCCGACTGATCTTATCTCTCTCGCCGTCTCTCGCGAAGCTCCCGATGCCTCGCTTCTTTGTTGTCTCTTCGTCCTATTCTTGCTGCCTTGTTTTTTTAGGGTGTACTTTGTGTCTGATAGCCAACGCTCCCGATAGCCGGACCGTGATTTCACTCGGAATTAACTAGCTCGGGTTTTCGCGAGACTCCGTTCGGATTTCTTGATCTTATCGCGTCACGTCATTCCCCCTTTCGTAATTCTTTCTTATGGGATGTGTATTTAGGAATTAATAAGGGACGACTTGCTACTCGAAAATTATTAGTAAAATGTACACATGTTAAAATCAATCAAAATCAGTTTTAAAATATATTTTGATTTGATAGCTTTCAAATAATTCGGTGACAAAGAGAGACGAATTCTACTTAGTTAGTTTGGCATACTTTATTATATTCTAAATCTTTTTACGATATTCCCCTAAACGTAAATTGATCACACAATGACATGAGGAAGTTTTATAAGAGAAAGACGAGATAATAATGAATAATATGAAGATGAAAGAAATATATTTTCTTTCATTTTTTGTAAAGGCGACTTTTAATAAAGTTTTCTGTATCACAGAAATGAATAATATGAAAATGAAAGAAATATATTTACTTTCATTTTTGTACAGGCGACTTTTAATAAAGTTTTCTGTATCACAAGTGCGACCCATTAAAGATATAATCGGAAGGAAGTTTTCTCACGCCACGTGCCAAAATCGCGAAAACGCATCTACGTTTTCAACCCCGAATTCGTCGGAATCGCAACGCGATGCACCGAATGCAGGAGGGAATGGGGATAAAACGCATTTAGATACGAACCGCATATGCATGGCCGCGTTATCGACATCGCCCGCGTTCAAATCACAATTTTTTTCCCCCGTTTTATTCCGCGCGAACGCGGTAGATCCCAATATACGCTCTGAGCATACGCAGCGGCAGATTTGTATATAGCACCAACGCCGTTAACACCCGTAGTCCCTCTAAAAGCCGGGCTTAAGGGACTTAACAATCCGCGTTTCGCGTAATCTCGCATGAATCTTCATCGTTTGCATTCCCGTCGTGCCGACCCCATGCACCGCATCCACGCGTTCCTAATCTCTCTAACATGTATGAGTACCGATGCATGTACCGATCTTAATGTAGACAAGCAAAAATAGAGAAAAATCGACAAAGGAGAATGGATAAGGGATAGAGATAAGAAAGAGAATGAGAGAAGATAATTTTAGCTAAAATTGTGTTATTCTAAAGAAAATTCTATTAAAATGTAATAAATAATAATTATGATTAAAAGTAAAAAATTTACGAATCAAGGATTACTTTGATTTAGGAAGCGATGTATAAAAAGGGAGAGAAATAATATAATATGTATATCGTGCAATCTCTCTCGGAGATATGGGGAACGCTAAATAAAAAAGACAAAAAAAGTGCAATGAGCAAAAAAGCTCATGTTAACGTCAACGTTTTTCCCGAATATAACTTAAACTGGCTAAAAAAAGTAGAAGAAGAGGGAATGAGAAGGGAATGAGAAGGAAATTAAAAGAAAAAGGATAGAAGAGGCTACGGAGATGATTACGAAGAGAGAAACATTTCGACAATGATAGAGAGAGAAAAGAGGAGAAAACACAAACGAGAAGGACGAAGGCTATTTACCCGCGTCACAAAATACAACACCGACAATCCGGTTGTACATGGTTTGTACGGATCCCGTGGTCTGACCTTTCGCATGTTGTATCGGACTGCCCGAAGCGTTTATGATATACAGATAGCGCGAGAAACATGAACTTCACGGTCTTTCGACGTTTCAAAAATGGCAGCCGTTGCAAATTATAAATGCTTATTCGCGTAGATTGCTTCAAAGTATATTTAAAAAAATGATCTTTTCAATAACGGTTATACACGTGTATGTATATCAAGAATGCCCGCCAAACGTTCAACAATCACTGAATTTATTCTCTCTATCTCTGGATATGTATAGTAATTTTATTCTTTTTCTAAATATAAATTTAATTCAAGAACATGATATTATCAAAAAGAAATTCTGATTGCTACACAATCTTATACAGTATACTTTAAATGTTTTCTTTTTTGTTTAACGATCTATTACTTCTACGCGCTTATAATGAACGATGCGGAGACGAAAGGATTACGATCCACGAACAACATTACGTTAATTCAATCAATGTAGATCTTAACGTGAACAACCAATTCATGCTCTTCGCCGCGAATTATGCTTGGCCGAGCACAGCTTGTCGATAACGGTAGCACATCGATTGGAATCAACGATCGAATTTTGCGCGAGCTCGCAGTTGCATAGGTCCGATTTATCGCGGCCGGCCCTTGTCACTTATCGAACCTATTGGCCGACCCCCTGGTAAAGCTATCGTCCGGATCGCAGGTATGCGACCGACACGGCGCACCGGTTTCGCCATCTGGCACTGGCTGCGCCATCGATATAACGGCGGTTAGGGTTAAATTCGAGAGAACGAACGGTAGCTCCGGTATGCGGATTAAGCTCCGGTCGGACGGGCGAGATCCCTCGCCGTCGACAGATCTCTCGGCTGCTCCGTGATGCGTGAAATGGATACACGTCGAGCGACATGTAGATCTAAACAATAAGCGGTATTATTAATCTAGCCGAGGCTGTGCTACGGCCAGATTATAGATCGATGTCGTCATTCCTCAAGCACCGTTGTATTACAAATTACAACGAAGGATTTGCGTCTATGCGTTTTGCTTATATTTTGCCTCATCTTCGAACTTCCCGTTTATTGAATATTTGATGTAAAAGTAGATCGTAAATGTAAATAAAAAAAAAAAAAAAAAAAGGTATTTTAGAGAAAGCTTTTCTCTTTGTCTCTCGCACAAATGCAGACAATACTTTATTTAAAATTTTTTTCTTTGTGTCTGTTAAAATTTAATGTGATGATTTTTTTAGCACCCCGTGTGTATAAGTGCAACCGATAAAACGGATGAAACGTAATGGCGTGATACACCATTGTATCGACATTTCGGATAATCCTGGGCAGGTCGCGCAGTAGCGCGTAGAAACCGGTGCCGGGCTGTGTAAACCATTGCCTGGCACCGGTCATGTATTTATTAAACATGATCCCACCCCACGATCGTCCACCCTTGCCCTCAGGAAATGATACGCGGGGTGAACACTATCGGTTTATACTTCTCCCCTCCTATTCGGAAAATTCGCGGATGAAACGCGTGACAATTACGTCTCTTTTCGATCGATGATCCGTCGATATGTTTCTCGCTTTTCTGTCGTTTATCTGTATTATGTATGTGTATATATGAGAGAGAGAGAGAGAAAGATGTTTAAGTCTTTTTTTCTATTTTTTTCCGGAGACTTTATGAAAGTTATAACGAAAAAGATAAAAAAAAAAAGAATACAGAATTTTTGTCGTCCGCCCTTATCGAGTATTATTGTCCATATTGTTATAGATTGTAACATATCAATAAGCTAAAGTAAATCAATCATTTTTGAGATCAATTAAAAAAAGAGAGGTGGATGCCCCTCGAGGAAAACATAAAAGTAATGCTTTCTCACTTATTTCAGTTTAAAAAAATATATAAAAATATTGATGATAGAGAAGCTTAAACTTAATTGGAAATTGATTGTTAATGATTAAAAATTACAAGATTTTTAATGAAGTTGATGATAATTTTCAGTTTAATTTTAAAAAGGAATTGTACGGTATGCTTAAAGTAATATGTGATGTTGATAACGCATTATTCAAAATAAAAGCGTATAAAAACATAGAGCGAGAGAGAGAGAGAAATATGTAATATAAGAGACGAACTTTAATTAAAGTATCTCGTTTTTAGTTTATTTCTATAAAAACAAAATTTTATTATTCCGAATATAATCATAGCAATGAAAGATAAACTCTGAAAACTGAAAATAATTATTTTATAAGCAAAATACTGAAATTGAAAATAATGTATAGAGAATTTTGTCAAATAAAAGATAAAATATAATATGAGAAAGATAAAGAATAAGATGTAATGAATCAAAGTCTACTAAAATTCTTCAGGAAAAGAAAATATAATAAACGTAATGATGGTCCAGGAAAAATCCCATCGACACCCATGGCTATAGTCATACAATTAAATTTATAACATCACGATTTTGGTGAGTAACTCGAGTATTTAACCGCGCAACAACATTTTATTTACATTACATCCCCAAATTGTGGTATACTGTGTATGGCGTTTATCAAATTTCACAACGACACATAATTATTTAGAGATTACATCGCAACAGTTAACGCGCGAGTATGCGTTATTGTAATTTCTATTGTTGTAATCTCAATGGTGCATCTTACCGTCACGATATCCGGTGAATGGAACACGTTTTGCGGGTACAATAGAAGTCGAATAATCGATATCGAGTGTCGAACGTGCGAAATCAAACATTGAAGCTGTCCATTATGTTACGTTGAATATCGAACCGCATTGTATAGTGTATGGAAAAGTGCTTGTATCGCATCACACGCCCACCGACGTGAATTAACATTAAAATTGAAAGCGTCAGAATAAAATCATTGTAACGGCACGCTTCGTCGTCTTGAAACACTTGCACTCGAGCTAGATTGACGTTTTAGAGTTTGGTATGATAATAATAGCGTACACGCGTATGACATGTGACTATTTACAGAAAAAAGTTAATGAAATTATATTTTTCATACATATCTCTTTCTTTAAGTAATTGCATAATCTCTAGGTAATCTCTAGGTAAGTAGATGTTAGATTGATAGTGCGCTTCTCATCAAAAATATTCGAATATATATTTATACTTAGATTAAATTACGCAATGATTAAAACATTTTGATTAATTTTTTCCAAAGAAAATATTTAATTATTCAACATTAATCAAAATGTTTTTGATACATTATTTAATACATTAGAACTAGACTCTAAATTAATGTGTTTAATAATCTCTGAATAATGTCACTATAGCAACCGTATAAATTAACCTATAAATTATAAAATCAATAAAAATTTACTATAAAATTCTTTTACATTTATCACATCTTGTTCTTAGACAAGTTAATTAATTTTTTTGCATTGTGATATATAAAATATATTCATTATTCTTATAAAAAATGATATTTTATTTAATGAGAAACTATCAAGATATCTTTTAAATCGCACTTCTTCTATATATTTACATTTGCGAGCGCAAAATGCGGAATAATGATAATTCTTCGAAACGCGGTTGCGTTCAGAAAAGTTCTGACGCTTTAAGGGCAGAGTTTTTAAGACTTTGTTTTTACATGGATTTCCATTTCAGCGCTCTATCGTCACTCTTGACTTACGATCATCTGAAAGGTAGAAAAATCAATTCCGGGCGATTATTTGTTCCAGAAACGAATCTGAACAAGTCTCTCTTTCCCTTTTCATTTTTTTTTCTTTGTCTCGCAGAATAGAAGCGAGATAAAATTGCGCGTTCGCCGATATTTGCATGGGCCGCGCGAATACACGTGCAACTCGATTGAAAATCGCGCAAACACTCTGTACATATTTGATCCCGCAACGCAACGTATTCCCGTTAAACCCATGACAAAATCGCGATGGCGTGTTTCCGCTCCGCGAATGGGACCTTCGTTGATGAGGCAATTACATACATTCGATTCGAGTGTACCTCATTACACGGCTGTCGTGTAAACTCACGGCAGAATCGGCTAATCGTTTATTCTACGACTAAATCCTGATTTATAACGTGGCAAAAATTGATCGCTCATTAACGACGTCGATCTCTATCGTCTCTCGATTATTAACAATCCAAAATATATATTTTTTTTAATTATTAAAATAATAGACTAGCTATTATATATAAATTCTCACAACTCTGTTTAAGAATACTTTTCATTAAATATTTGCAAGTTACAAATTTTAAAGTTTGTTGAAATTATTGTTAAAAAAATTTTAAATTTTACAAGTTTTAAAACTACTGTAAATAATTATCAGAAAATAATTCTTTTTATTTATGATTTGACATATGTATGTGTCCATCCCCCGAGCTCATCCCATTCACATTTCCAGAGTAACGTTATTAAACTCTCACATAGAGGATCTAAAGAATATACGACCGTACGGTAAATTTCCGATTTTAATGGACTTATGATAATCGACATGTGTCGAAGCCGCAGTAAATTTCGTGCAAAGCGGTAAATAGATAATCTCCGCGAAAACGCTTTCGACGTTTTCGTATAATACCAAAAAGGGTCGGCGACATTATTACAGTGATCTCTAGGAACGCTTTCGATTAACGAGCCAACGCCCACGATCGATGGAAAATACGTGTTGCGCGAGCATCGACGAACTGGAATGAATCTCTTATATATCTTTACCTATCTTTTTCGCATATGCAAACATATCTAAAATTTTGTAGTCTATTCGTGTCATCTAACAAATATGTTTAAATTATTATTTGCTACCGTTTGCGATTTCTAAATGGAATAATATAAATATAAATAATGCAAATATATCTTAAATTATAAATATGAATATGTTTTATATTATTCCTAGATGGAATAAAATATAAATACATATTTTTTAAATTAATTTTGTTTTTTAAATAAATAACATGTTTCAAATTATTATTTATCATTATTTGCGATTTCTGAATGAAATAATATAAAATGAGAAAGTGTCGATAGATATTCAATATTCTTCTTGTAATTAGAATGGATATGCGATTTATTTGGCAAATATGACAAAAATATAATAAAAATTCACAGATTTTCTTTTTAGATTTTCTTTTTCTTTTCCACTAACTTTTCGTCTAATTTGAAAATTTTTTATGTAGTGTAGTATATTGTGTCTCTCTCTCTCTTATATTGTATACATTATATTGTAAAATAACATTTTTTTATAATGAAGAATGAGTTTTTGTAATGTCTAGAAATAATTCATGAAAAACATAGATTTTTGTTCTCAGCGAAAAGAATTGGACTCTGAAAGAGTTAAAATTGATTTCATACCATTGATAGTCATTGTACAACGGTATTACAATGACATGTCTGTGCCACCGTATTCGGAAATACATCGAATTAAATGAGAGCTTTCAGATGAATCGATGAAAGGTCACAAACACGCTATGGCATCGCAGAAAGCGTATGTGAGAGGGGTCTCAAAAAGTTTCTCCGGTATTATATACATCGCACCGACGATATTTCTCCAGGAAATCTATGGAGTCGATCTGACTCACTCCGAGATGTGTTATATGCCCAAGGGAGATTTGATGTTATCTCTCGTCGTTCGTACTATATTATCTTACAAATCTTCACCATAGATTTGAATAACGCGAAAATTCCCTCGAAATCATATAACATTGGTCGACAAGTTATTTATAAATAGATCAATATTTAGATTGACAAATTTTAATAAGAACATTATCGCGCGCGTTAACGCTCGCTATATATAAAAATTATTATAGTTATTATAGTTTTTTTTTTTAGTAACGGAATCTTTATCTGTAATAATATGAAATATCGAATATGATTTTGGCGATTTCATTCTACCGTCGCGAAAGCTGATAAGAAAAATGCAACTAATTTTGAGGAAGGAATAACAGGAAGGAAATAAAAGCACATTGCGGTTTTGTGACATGTTGAGTTTGCTACGAGAGAATCGCTCGTGAATTCAAATCGGACAAATATATGCGGCCGTAAAATCGTTTGATCGATGTCTAGTCAATTCCGATATCAAATCGCGATTAGCGACCAACTATCGACATTTCGGGAAATTGAAGAATTTAAAAAATTGCGCCGTCTTGATAGTGAGATTTTCACAACGTAAAAATTAACGTACTGAAGTTGACAATAATATTCTATTCGCTAGAAACAGAGCTAGTTTTGCATCGAGTTCAAAGTTAATCGTTTTGTTATTAAGACAACAAACATTATCAAAAGAAATCATTAAAAACTTGTTAGATTTTAAATATTCGAAAGAACTTTTTGGAATTGTTATCAAAGTTTATAAAATAAAATTTTGTTTAAATTTCTTGTATAAATGCTATTTGGAGAATTCATATTCATATCTTTGACAAAAAAATATTTCACAGTTAATAAAAATTTTCATTTTCTGTCTCTCTTCTAAATTAAAGAACCTAACGTTTAACTTTTTAAATATAGACTTGAGAACTAATATTTGTATTATTTTACAAAAAAAAGCTGTACGTACAAAAGTATTTAACTTAATGTCTAATTCTCATTTTACTTAAACATAAAATGCGTATGTATGTAAAGCCCTGAAAGGGATTGAGTATTAAAAGTGTAATCAAGCAGATGTTAACCGCAAGCGCGAGCAGTTCAGCAATGCTTACCTCTACAGTGAGCACAACGCGCGATATAATTTCGGACCCAGCAATTTTCTCGCCTTCATCCTTAGCAAAGCTTAAATCCCGCTCGAGCGGCGCGGCGTGCACGATTAAACGTAATCATATATTATCGGGTTATATCGCAAGCGCCGGCCGGCGCTGACGCAACGACGTTGGCGTTATATCAGAGCGAAACAATTTTCTCTCTGGATCCACGTGCTAGAGAATCGGTGAAAAATATCAGAACATTCCCTCCTCAAGACGGTAACCACTCCATTCATGTGAAATATTCTAGCCGAGAATGCGCATCGTGAAAAATGATACGCACGCGTATTAAATCTTTCAGTAGTAAGTTTTATTTGAGAAAGGGCTTCAAGAAAAGCTTAGGTCGAATCTGTTCACTCGAAGTTATGTCACTTTTAAATATTTTAGAGAAATTTTGGGAGAGTTTTATTTTAATAAATATATATATTTTTTAACATATATAGTTTGTAGTTTCATCTGAACTTAAATTATAATTATAACATATAAAAAGCGACAATTAAATATTATGTTGTTTAAATGATAAACATAAATTTTTTTCTTTTTTATTTATTAGTTCTGGACTATAATTATATGGAAATTTTGGAAATATAAATAGTGTAAAAACTTCTCTATTACTCCGCTCAAAACTTGCAAATAATGTGCTGAATGATTGAAATTGTAACTCAAAAAATGTTCATGACACAACGCTAAAATATTAAATAGCTCTGAAACTTTGCACATTACCAACGAAAAGAGAATATGCTCGCGATCGGCTATGATTTAAAGAAGAAAAAAGGTTAAGGCGGATTACAGGGTGCGGAATCGGGGAACTCGTTGGTTGTTTTCTCTTAATATTACTCTACGTTCCTCTGTCCGCTTCGTCGGGGTTAATCCCCATTAGCGGAATCACGGGTGAAATTATAATAAAACCGAGCGGAGTGGTTAAAGCTGCGCCATGTGTTTCAGGCGCGTATCTGCGCAAAACGCAATTCGCGTGTAGTGTATGCAGATGAGGAGAAAACGGACAATTTTCTCGTAGTTATGGACGCGCTGCGTAGCGAGGTGCGCGTTAAATCTTAATGGAGGAAAGTAGCTTATAACGCAGAGCCGTTATCGAACGCACGGGCGCTGCTAAACGATCGGCGCCGCTCATTAGTCGCTGGTGGTGCATTAATATTAATGGACTATCGATACCCGCGCGCGGATAAAAGCTATTTAATAGCGCAGTTAATAGCATTGCGCACGAAGTTACCTCGCTTCGTTACTAGGGTCCATTAGCGAAATTATATGAAATCGCGGCGAAATCAGTATTGTCTCAGACGGATGTATTGTAGGGTGCATTTCAACAATATGCAATGCGTTGGCAGCGATACTTGAAAGAAGCAGCAATTGAAAGTTTCCTTTTTCGAGATATTCTGACTTTTAGAGTTTTAAATATTTTTCACAGTTATTAATGCAATTAAGACTTAACAATATATATTACTGCCATTTTTATATAGTTAATAAAACAGCTATATATAATTAATAAAATAGCTATATGAAGGTGTGAAAGAATGTGTGTATGTATTGAAAGAGAGAGAGAGTATATATGTACATATGTGTGTGTATGTGTCGGAATGGAAGGAGGGAGGGAGTTAAAAGTACAATAAATAATTAAAATCTGTTAAAATAATTAAATATCTCTTTTCTCTTAAAACTTGTAACTTATTAGCTTGTAGATATTTAGGGACTACACTTTCAGTGTGCAAAATTCTTTAAATCCACTTCTAAAAAAGGCATGTTATGTCGATATTCGAAAGTCTCGAAGTGAATTGTTGTCTCTTTTCCGCTCTGATTGGTTTTTATTGTGTCGCATGCTTCGTAGTATTTTATATGATATTTTTATTATAAGGGCTATTTGACATCGCGAAAGATATTTTGACAGTTTTGAAGTCAATTAGAGATATTAATAATAGTAAAGATATTAAAGAAGAGGAATTTTTTTTAGGAGTGCATACTTCGAAGAATATAGTAAATAATAATATTTTTTTATATATAAAGAAATGTGTTGCACATTAATATATATACTTAGGAAGTAAATTTATAAGTAATGTATTATTAGCTATTTATAAGTAGTGTATTCAAAAAAATTTTTTGTACACAAATTTGTTGTTCAAATATAATTTTGTTCTCTCCTATGCTGCAAATCTATTCAAATTCTGTTATCTCAATGACATATAAATATGTCATATATAATGACAATAATTACAATTTTATATTTATCGTTTAATTCAATTTATTCTTATTTACGACTTAAATTTCAATCTTGAAAATCGGTAATTTGTCAATATTCATAATATGCAACATTATTTTTTTACACAATGCCCAATTTCTTTTTATAGCTTTGTAATTGATAATAATAGTCGGAAACGTTTAATTAATATGATATTTTTATTATAATAAATTTTTAGATAATTATAAATTAATTAGATAGATTAGATAATGATTATGTAGGGACATAATTTTAATTCTATGAATTAAAATTACGTACGGACACAATTTTTATTTTATGAATTAAAATACGTACGGACATAATTTCAATTCTATGAATTAAAGTTACGTACGGAAATAATTTCAATTCCTTTTTCATGAATTAAAATTATGTCCCTAAATAATTTTTATTCATATAATTAAAATTATGTCGCTACATAATCATTATTTAATCTATCTAATTGTAAGTAATTTATATTTATCTAAAAATTTGTTATACAAAAATGTTATATTAATTAAATGTTTCCTACTACTACCAATTATAAAGTTATAAAAAGAAATTGGGCATTGTGTAAAAAAATAATGTTGCATATTATAAATATTACCAAATTACCGATTTTCATAATTGAAAATTAAGTCGCAAATAAGAATAAATTGAATTAAACAATAAATATAAAATTGAAAACATTGTTTATATGTCATTAACATAACAGAATATAAATAGATTTGTAGCATAGGAACGAAATTATATCTGAACAACAAATTTGTGTACAACAATTTCTTTTGATAAATACATTACTTATAGATAGCACACGTTTACTAACTAAGTATATATATTAATGTGCAACACATTTTTTTATATTTAAAAAGAATATTATTATTTGCCATATTCTTTAAAGTTTGCTCCTAAAGATTCCTCTTCTTTTATACCTCTACTACTATTAATATCTCTACTAATTGACTTCAAAACTGTCAAAATAATCTTCGCGATGTCAAATAGCCCTTAACACTACGAAGCATGCGACACAATAAAAACCAATCAGAGCCGCGAAAAAGCGGCAACACACTTTAAAACTTTCGAGTATTAACATATGAATCAAACAAAGAAAAATCAAACAGGAAAAGAAATCCTGTTATATTTATATAAAATTCATATATTTGAAAAATCTCTTTCTCTCCCCCCCCCCCTCTTTTTTCAAGAATGGAAACGATCTTACGTACAATTTTGGCGCATTATCGTATATTATTTGTGACTATCAAAATCAATCTAGCAGCGTTTAAAAAGGAAGAAGCGTCTATCTTGTAACATAGAGCAATGAGACGAAGAACTGACTAACAATAAGTTGTAATATAATGCAAACAGAGATAAAGCTTAACATCTTAACACATCAATGAATACCGTCTAGTGTTGTTTACGCGGAATAATTGCTTCTGTCCGAACGAGAGCTTGTATTGTTACGTGCTATCGCAGGTGAAATAAAAAATCCGAGGAAATATATATCTTATATACCTTACACATTCTGGCCCCAGTATGGACTTACCTTTTGCCGCTTCTGGCCAGAAATCTTGCGCAGCTTACGTTTATTCTTCTGGCCAGATTGGACTTACCTTTCGCTTCTGGCCATATCTATTCTGGTATTCGATCTTTAACCAGGACATTCTTTCTATTGCCGACTGATTATTATTATCGGCAAATAAACGTAAAGATTTTTCTTTATTTACAATAAGTTAAATCGCATATTAAACGCGCGCGTCCTTCAAGTCACAAAAGATACACGAGTGTTTATTAAAATATTAATTTAAAAAATTTCTTTCTTATAATTTTTTTTATTTAAAATTATCCACGAAAATTTGAAACAAAAAATAGATGTTATATAGTAAATAAATTGCTACGAATCAGAAAATTTTATCTTGCCTCGCGAATGTTCGGAATCGAATTGTATGATATTAATATAAAATTATAAATGTTTAGAAAACGAACAAATTTTGCAAGCGCTAATCTAAAATGCGTATTTATATTTGTATTTATCCGCGCAAAACCCGTATTTTTGCCTGTTGCCCGTAGTTGTTACACCTCAAAAGTTTATTAAATAACATCCATAATGAATGATGTGAGATTCGAAAGACATAATACATTTCTTGTACAATCAATATAAGAATGCTGTAAATTATAAATGTTTCATGTTCTCATATTGTGTATACGTCTTTATAAAAAATTTAATATCGATATTATATAATCTTGTTATTACATTATCATTATATACATCTCGTGCACATTGTTCGTATCAAAATTATATTTTATATATAATATATATTTTAAAATAAAATATTTGCAATTAATATAAATACAATTAATGTAAAACTAATCAGCTTTAAGACAATCTATATAAAAAAGTCTCCGCGATGAAACATCCGCGAAATATCTTTTGATCTCACATCATTTTATTATAACTTTGCTTTAACTGATGTTAAGTCAAGTTATTAATCAATATGGATGGATGAGCTATAAAAAATTAGGATAAAATCGGTGCAATATAAAAATAAGTTACAATATACAATTAATAATCATTAGCGCGTTTTTTATAAAATTAATTAGTAAATAAATTTTGCTATGTAACTGTAACGTTTCCTATCTTTATTTAATTTATGCTTGTGATACATATTGGAAAAATCTGTAAGTATATTGCTCTCTCGCACACGATTTATATAATATTTAATCCTGGATGGATATAAGGAGGAAGGAATAAAACAATTTTATTAATTAGATATTAGTTTTATTTATTTTATTTATTTATTTTATTTATCTTGTTATATATATCTTTTTTTATTTAAATATATATATTTTATTCATTTATTTTTATTTCTCAAAGTGCATATAGAATATCTTTTCTAATTTTGTTCATGAGGTATAAACATTATACCTGATGAAGAAACTGAAATAAAAGATTTAAATATATAAAAAAGTTAATGAAACTTCTTATAATCTTCTTTACATTTTTATATTTTTCTTTATTTTCTTTATTATTTTATTCAAATAACAAATCAAAAAATTTAATCAGATATTTATATTTGACTAATATTGTCCAAATAAAAATATTGTTAATATATTAGTAATATTCTTACCAATTGCCTTTGTTTCTCTCTTTGTATAGAGTACTTAATAGAAAAAACGTAAAAAATTATAATATCTTTATCAAATCTTAAATACAATATTTCTTATATATATGTTTTATGATTGTTTATCAAGCTTCTACCTGTAATATATTTCATTTTCTATTAATCTTTAATCTTTTCAAGATTGATTATAACTTTCAGGCAATTGATATATTTTATAACAGTATTCTGTATAAGACAGAACACTGGAACCAATAAATCATGCGATATTAAAAGAACAAGCTCTCTTGCGTGCAACTCTATGCGTGCATGTGAGTGCATCCTCATACGCACGATAAATCGATAAATGATCGTATTTATGATCGTATTATATCCAGGATGAAATATTCAGCCTAATTTGTTTTAACCCATCCATTTTAAGCTAACGGATTTATCTAGAATCTACATCTACGATCTCTATAAATCCATTACCTTCAAATAAAATAAAAGTTTGTCACTCACCAATCGATGCACAACAGCGGTGTTGACGGCATTGAAGCTGTAACAAATAAATAAAAGATTCAAATTATAGCAGCATTCCAAAATAATTAATATTTTAAAAAATTATTATTGTATGCACCGAATTTCATATTCAATGCGTACAATAATAAGCAAATATCTAATGGAATAATTTTTATAAATTCTAAAAAAATTTCTTTTTAATAGAAACTTTTACAGAATTTATATGAGACTTTTTCTCTCCAATTCTCTCTTATTTAAATCAAACAAACGAACCGAATTAATGCGCGTACGCGATTTATAATAATTAATATACAATTAATAAATACTTACTCCAGGGTTGCTCCGTCAGCGCCCGATGCCTCCTAGGCCTGCTCCTCCCCTCAGGTTTCAGGATTGTCCGTTTCCAAAGTCCATTGATTTACACGCGCGATACTTTGAACGACACTCCCGCACTTTGACACGCGATACTTTAGACTTTAAAACGCGCGATACTTTGCTCGACACTCCCGAATTCCGCGATCGCGAACCATCTCGTGCAAATATCCCATTTCGCGCGAGAATCATACTCTGAGCCAACTAGTCGGGACTGCAACGGTAATTTCGAGCAAGGGTTAAGCCCGAAGCGGAAGAAGACGGATTCGATCGACGGGATGGACGCGAATGGGATTCGCTCGACTCTTGTCTCGTGCGCATATTCGCATCTCAGAGTGACTCGAACTAACTTAGGCGCGATTTCAGATGAGACGCCAGGATGCTGTATCACAGGCGATATCACAGGGCAGGTAGACGCGCCGAGAGAGAAGATACCCATTTCTGATGCTAATCATGTAAACCATGTATTAAACAATCTAAGAAATGGGAGTTCAACCTCTCGGAACGAGCTAAAACCGGCCTAAGTAATTAAATCAACTCATCAACGCGATACATAATATGCCACCAACCAACGGTGCAACATAATATGACTGGTAGACGAGACAAGAGAAGGGACCCATTAACGACGATCCCGAACAATCGACCGAACTCTAATCCGATTCGAGCCGAGCCGTTTGTCGAAGCAGAGCGTGCTCCTCAATCAGCCGGATCTTGAGCCTGAGCTCAAAACCGCGCGAGCATCGTACGTAGATGTACATGCCATACGTGCGCGGCCGGCGTCACTTCGTGTCGCGAAACACGAGGCATGAGAACGTTGCATTCGCAACGCCTCAATGAGACGTCCCATTCAGTCGGCATCAAAAGTACGATTCTCGACGACAATTATGAAATCGGGATACCATTGCGAAGATGCAACAAACTTGGACGCGCGATACTTTGCACGGCACTCCCGAATTCGGATGCACGACATTTTGCGCGGCACTCCCGAACTAATTAAGACGCGAAACGTGATATCGATCGATAGCGTTAAAAAACGTTAAAAAACATTAAACGCGTTAAAAACCCGTTTGGGTACTAAGCCCCCCCATCCCCACCCCACCAACGTCCCCATCTGAAACAAGAAGCGAAGAAACTCACGTAATTAATCGAATGCGTAGTTAATCTGAGCTATTGTATGGGAAAATATATCAAGGGTCTTTTTAATTTCTTAATTGTTACGCAATTTTATTATTACCAAAAATTTTGAATGAAAAATGCCGCGTAGCTCTCTTGTGTTGTTCTAGTTAAATTAAAAATTGTATTAATCTCGATAATCGCAATTAAAAAAATAGAAAGATGAACAGAATGATTCAATTATGATTTAATATTAATGTAACTTTTTTAATAAGTTTCGAAAAAGAATTCTAACATTATTGTTGTGATAGATTATCAGTTGATGCTAATACTCGCTGATGTTGTAAGATAAAATCGGACCGACATCATTTTCACTATCAGTGAAATGCTTATCTCTCAGCGTATGCAGTCGAAACACGAAGTTACGTCTATCGATCACTTCTCGGAGTTGACGAGAGAGCAGCATCATAACTTCATCGGTTCGATCAGCTTCCGCGCTCCGCTGGAAACTTGCTCGAAACGATTAGCGGTTCTTCTCGTCGACAAGACAAGACAGAAGTCCGACAATGCACGAGAAGCATATGGAAAGTCGACAAACGAAGAAAAACGAGCGAAGAGAAAATGTCGTGCTCGGAACTGAGAGATCGCGATAAAACATTATATGCAAATTCAATATAATCAAATTATGTATAAATGCCCATCAGTTATACATAAATATTGAAAATAGCTTAGATGTGAAAAAGAAGAAGAGAACAAACAGAGAGAGAGAGAGAGAGAGAGAGAGAGAGAGAGAGAGAGAGAGAGATTCGGAACAAAAGATTTATAATTGAATATGTCGAAAATGAGAGTAGAAAATGAAAATGAAACCGGATAACGAGTTATTATCTATATATATTTCCAAATTATAATTTTACTAACTTTTTATTTTTAGATCTCTAGTTCATAAATAATAAAGCATATGTCACATATATGTATATAACATATATTCTTTGACACGAAAGATAAAAAAGAGACAGAGATCCAGCAGTTTGTTCAGCGGGAAGCAAATCACGTATAACATCCTTCGCGGGCTACCGAATTGAATTTCGGACAACACTTACCACGGCGGCCTCATGAATAATGCACTGGTCGAGGCCAGCAATCGCGAGTGTCACGCCCGGAAAAATGTTGACCCTTTCGACCAAGATAGATGGGACATCCGTTGATTATCAAAGACAAACGTTCTCTCTCTCTCTCTTTTTTTTTCTCTTCTGTGTGCGTGCACACAGCTGACGTCGTCGACCGCCCCCGGCCGCGGGCCCCGGGGGCCGCATACGTGACCCCTCAGAGTGGCGTGCCGCGCGAACATTCCACTGATAATTTACAAGGACGATAGAGAGCCTGAATAATGACGCTGCTCGTGTAAACTCGACCTCCCGCAAGGACGCTTCGTGTGCAAAATTAAAAGTGAATGCATTTATAGTACAGAGAACAGCTACGTAAATAGGGATAGTTTTGTTTTGTTTTTTGCCATTTGGTGCACAATATCGTTTCCCGTAATGCTAAATATCATTTCCGTAAGATTTTATTCTCCAAACGTAGAGGAAATCAACTTCGAGGTGAGATAAAAATTCCTCCGCTTTTTCTGTTGGACCTACTGTATGCTATAATTGTATATTTCTAACTATATAAAATGATTTCAAACTAAGCTAATTTATTTATTTTTTAAACCTGTACTATTTTTCTTCGTCAACTCGAATGGTCAAATGATATTGCCGATCGCTGCAATCCATGCGAGAAACATAAAAACGGACGAGCATTTCAAAAAGATTCGAAATGTCACAAGATGATTTGCTCTCGCATAAGGTTCTGCCGATGCAACGTAATATCTGACCGCATGCGAAATAAGGTGATACACTGCAGCCGCTATTACATTTCATTGCACGACATTAGACGAGATTACGTTGCTTCTCGTAATGTTACGCCGAGCCTCGTGACTTAATGGCTTATTTCATCATCGTTCTACCCCGAGTACATAATATGTCTCTCGCCGTCGCCGTTTTTAAGAGTGCCTCCGAGAGCTTGCATGATTTGCTATCATTTGCATAAGCGTTGCATAACCGCGACATGGTAAACGCATGCAATCGCATCTACTTCCTCTCCGGTACACGCCAATGGAGCGTATCGATCTTAATCGCGATATTTCTTACTTTCATCTACTAAAATCTTATTGTCATCTTTATCTGTCTTTATCTGGAACATTATGTTCTTGGAACTTCTAAATTTCTGTCAAGATGAGGATTATATATTGTAGTTGCATTCTATAGTGCTTTTTTATTAAAGAAAATTCTATTTCTGTTCAATATTTGATAATTTTTATATTTATTCAACAATACTACACCAAATTCTAATGATGCTATTTTTTTACGAATCTAAATTTTTTTTTTTTTTTTTTTTAATGAAAATATTGAGAGAAGCTAGCATTATAAATGTTACAAATTTAAAAATGAAATAGATACTTTTGTGACTAAAAGCTAACAAAATTCAATCAAAATCAGTTATTTATTCAAAATCAAAGAATAACATTTCCTTGTCTGTCTATAATCTTGAAGTTTAATTCCAAAAAATTTTTCGATTTGCAAACGTTTGAAAGTTATATTTAAAAAAAAACATACTCGAAAAACTAATAAGAAAGACTTGTTCTCCTAAACTTTTGTCTAACATTTTTTTAAATTTTGCATAGGAGAGGAGATATACTGAGTTTACAATAAATGGCGAGAGCAAGAGTTGATAAGTCTGTAACAGTCAATCGATGTCTTACTCAGCGATTCGCAAGTGTATAGTGGCTGCTGAAATTCGCTTTTAATCCACTTGTCGGTTACCGATTTCCACGCACACGCCTTACATACGAGAGCGGTGCACGTGCACGAGCATCATTAATCTTGCTTGACCAATGATCAATGACCTCTCTTATTGACTACGGCATACGAACATGCGAACGTACGTGTGCGGTCCTGCGAGCGACTGTCAGTACGTACACGTGATTCGTCCACGAAAGCGTTTCTAACAAATATGATTTATACGCACTGTGAATCATAATCTTAATTGAAGAATCGAGATATATATATATATATATGAGTGTGTGTAAAGATTAACTTTCTTAGAATCCCATTTATCGTCTTTTGAGATATTAATTGTATAATTTAAGATAATGCAATTTTATAATAATAAAGACTGAATTAAAATTTATTTTATGTATTAAATATAATATATTAAAATGTAAATCATTATTTTTTGCTCTAATACTTTCTCTTTTTCGTAAATGTCTAAGTTGCATTCATGATTGCTGCACATTATTATTGACAATAAGTTGTCGTTAGTAGTAAAGGTCAATTTATAAGTGTACCACGCTAGGCGGGACACAACACATGCAGCTATTACAATATGGCGAGAATTTTAATTGCGACAAATTTATCTTCCTCAATAAAACGCAATAGAGCATTGTCCGCCGCGAGGCACCTAATTAAATCGGAAATATAATAACACGTAGAATAAACTCTTGATATCCGCCTACACACGTATGTATGAGTGTACGCGTACCCCGATAAATAATACACGAGCATATATACTAGGTGTTCTAGAAAATTCATATAACGATTAAAATGATATATTTTAACGGTAAAATGATATATTTTTTATCAAAAACTCGAATATTATATTTCATTATAACTTTCAAGTTCGCAACATTAAATATTTTAATAAATTAGCGCGCCATAAAATATATATTAATAGTTGCATTAATTAAAATCCATTGGAATTAAGGAAATAAAATTTCATTGAATATCTTTTTTATATATTTTTGAAACGTTAAATCGAAGCCTTAATTTCGCTTTTAGCGAGGGAAAAATTGTTTTGTGAGATCTTATAGAAAATGGTTTATCGTCATTATCATAAGTGCTCCTGGACATCCGGTATAACTGCCCTGTAAAACGGTGTCACCGTCATTAAGGTCGTAGGGATGCGAACTGTTCCGCGAGTAGGCGGGGATTATTAATGATCACGAGCCGCCTTATCTTTTCCACTTCCTGTTCGAGATACATAATACGTGGGTCGCAAGTCGTTGCATCGCGTCGTAACATTGTGCATACGACTTTGGTAGGTTCGCTCTCGTCTCTCATTGTATGTGCCTCGCGTTCGCGTAATCGCAGCGCTTGCATACTCACCCGCGAATTTATCATCGCACGGAATCGCACCCTCGTAGCGAAAAAGAATGACTTGAGGAAACGATTAGTTATCCTCGATCGAAAATTTTATTGCTATTGTCGCGGCTAAGAGTATCAAATTTAGAATTTCGCCGACGTTGCAAAGTTATATGATTTCAACTCTTTAGAATAGTTTTAATATTATATAATATTATTACATAATATAAATATAATTTCAAGAGATAATGTCATTATTTACCGGTGGTATACAAAAATGTTTTATTAAAATTTATAAATATGTTATGTTGTGTGCGTAAATTATATTAAACACCAAAACACTTTTTTTTAATGAAAGGATTCATGTGAAGAAGAAGCATTGTACAATACATAAAATGCTATAAATGCACATGATAACTTACTTTACTATAATTTTTCTTAGATTTCTTTCTTAAAAAAAAGAAAAGCATAAGAAATAAAAAAATTGTCAGAAAAATACTACTTTGTATCTCGGATATCTTATTTTCTCCTATGTAAACTTGATTTTAAAAAAGTCTCGAGAAGAATATAAAAGCATCGTTCCTTAGGAATGAGCGCCGGCTTCTTATTGGCGAAATTAAAGAACACGTAAAAGTGCGATCGGCAGCCTCTTCCTAACGCAACTTCCTAACGATATCACGGGCCTTCCCTCGTGCCGAAAGTGATTCAAGAATTCACATGTCGGACAAGAAATAAGTCGAAGCCCTCGGGTGCGAGCTCTCGAGGGGTAGATTCAGATTTCCGATATTATTTGCTTTGTGCCGTACTGTAAGGAAAGAAAGAGTATAAAGAACTGTGCAAATCCTTGGTAACAGAGAAGGCGAACACGAGACCGCCGCCCCCTGAAAATCGCTTCGCCTATAATAAGCCCAAACGATTGCTTCGCGAAATTGCTTTTCTTCAAACAGAGGCGTTTGATGTCGCGTCTTCTTTTTGACGGATCGTAATTGCACGCGTGTTGGTGCGCTTCGAGCTGTTGAATCTCGCTGCGTGAAAGACCGAAAGATCTCTTTAAATCTTTAGCCGGCGTTTCGTATTTCGTATTCATAGAAAAATGGGCGACACAGAAAAGTTGCTCTGCAGAGCATAAACGATTATGAAATATGCAATAAAATCTTCAATATCATTACATTATCCGAAAATGATACGGATAAAAAACACAAATATTCTTAATATATTAACACTTAAAAATTAATCAATATTAATTATTTCAACACTTTTAAAAAAAAGTAATATATGATATATTGAGATTCTCTTTTATGTACATCGAATTATTTCCAAAGTTCTCCTTAAAAATTGACAGAAAAGAATTAATTACGATATAGATTTAATTTTCTGAGTCGGCATTTCGTCGGGGCACTTGTAAAATATTTTTGAAAATATTAAATCTTTTTTTTTTTTAATTTTACCAATAAGAAGCCGATGTCCATTTCTCTAAAAAGCGATACTTTTATATTCTTTAGATATTTCTTAAATCAAGTTCACACGGGAGAAAATAAGGTATCTGAAATACAAAGTAGTATTTTTCTGACAATTTCTTTATATCTTATACTTTTCTTTCTTTAAAGAAAAGAAATCTAAGAAAAATTATTCTGAAGTAAGTTATAATGCATTTATAGCATTTTTTATATATTGTACAGTATTTTTTCTTCACATAGATTTGCTCATTTAGAAAAATTTCGGTGTTATACATATATAAACATTGCTTATATATAATAGAATTTAATAAAACATTTTTGTATATCACCGATAAATAATTGCACTATCTCTTTTTTTCTATTCACGTTTATATGGAGTATCATTTTGCGTCAACTTACCATGTTTGCAGCTCCTATACATCCTGGACACCCTATGGGACAGCCATCAGGCACCGACAGATTTTCCACAGGAATGTCTGGTCCAGGTTTCATTGACGGGTAAATACTTGATTTTAGTATCTAAAATCAATTAGAAACTTTCTTTTATTGCGTGACTCAATAAAATGTTAAATGTTTACGTGATAATGTGAATTAGTAACCTATCCTTGGAAATAATATATATACTTTTCAGAGAAATGTATCAGCATTTTTAAATTATTTTTAATCCAATAACTAATGATGTAATTTATAGCAATGCTAAGAAAGGAGTAGTTCTTGAGATATCTTTTCGGAGAAATGTATCAGCATTTTTAAATTACTTTTAATCCAACTAATGATGTAATTTATAGCAATGCTAAGAAAGGAATAATTCTTGAGATACCTCTTGAGATACATTTTATTTTACACATAAAATGTCTCTTTTCTCTTTTAGAAAAGTATTTGTAGTTATTGTAAATTATGTACGTAAAACATAATGAAGAAGATGGCTAACGTTAACAGCGGTTAGGTTTCAAGTATGAAATTGCGAAACTTCAGTTTCTCACTCTCTCTTGCGTGAAATCCTTACTATTATCCTTACTATTATATTTTATCATTTCATTTACTGTTCATTCTATTAAAAAGAGCCTTAGCGATATTAATTACTCACCACTTATTTGATTTCAATTCCGTCATTTTCTTAATACTCTCTAATTAAAGAAGAGGAAATTCGAGACTTCTCTGATCGACGCGTACAACGGAACTAATTTTGAATATTTGTTTCTTATAATGTTCGTGGCGACATCTGTCGAGAAATCGAATCATCAGCGTTCAATATGCGATCAACGTCAGTTTACAAATGGTTGACACCGGGTGTGGTGTCAACTGACACTAACTCTTATACGTTAAACCAAATGTTTTGATAATTAATTTCTGAATTATGAAGCTACTCTTGTACCTAGCATTGTTACAAAATACGTGTATTTTTGTACGAGCCATAAATAACGCCAGAAACACGTCGAAGACGAGGTAATACACCGTGTAGCTTTATCGTCGCGAGGTTATATACGAGAAGATATATAATTTTTTTTCTAGATAACTCAAACTCGAGCCCGATATTATTGATAAGAAGCTGATAGCTCGACAGCTACAGATTTTTCTTTATTGTTTTGTTGCAATAAATACTTCAATGATTCTTAAAAATTTAACTTTTCTATAAATTTGCTAAGGTTATGTTTTGAAATAACGTGTAATTATTTTACTTCGAATCATCACATAAAAATGTCATGAATAATCATTGTTACCCCAGTTATCAACGTATTTTTTCTTTGATTTATTAAAAACAAAATTTCATGCAGAATCTGAGCTAAAAAGTTATAGCAAAAATATATTTATCATTACATATTTGTACTAATGAATAAATAATATATAAAATTGTTTCTTTACTATGATAGCATGGGAAATGGAGACATGTTGGACATCTCAGGGAATGGAATGTCTACACCTCACATCTCTCATTTAGCATCCATAAATCAGTTCAGTATACTTTCGCCGAGCCCACAGCCAACTAGCTCGCAGTCCAGCACCATGGATCTTAATACAATCAGCGGCCTTACTAATGGCAATATACAATTCCCTCCTAATATGAATTTTGATGAAATATCAAGTTCAATTCCAGACAGAAAGGACAATCATAAAGGAACTTGTGAGGTTTGTACTCTATAAAAATAAATTTAATTTGTGATATTTGAAATATTAAAAGGAGTTACAAGACAATTAAATTTTTACAGCTATATGTGGGAAAAACTTGCGCACAGTTTGTAGGAAACCAATCAGTTTATATTATATATCCCATGACACAGAAAATGCTCGAGGAAAAATTAATGAAGGCTTTTCAAGTTATCAATTTCTCAAAGTATGTTGTTATATCAAGCGTTAGAATATATTGAAATAAAGCTTGTGAAATATACACGCACACAAGATAATATTAATATCATGTATGTTAAATGAGAGAAAAAAGAAACTAAAATATTTTCAACTGTTTTATCACACAGTGAGCTCTCATCAAATTGCGAAGGATATGCAAAACCGTCTCTTTGCTATTCCGCCTTTCCAATATGTCGCGATGCGACATCTAATACTCAAAAACCAAAAAACACAGAAGCGAGTACGCAGCTCTTCAACCTCTTGAACTCCAGGCAAGATGATCTTTTAGATGACGGAGATCGCGAGGACACGGATGATTTCGCAAGATTGCGTGGTATTCACAAAAAACGTAGTCCTACTTTAAATCCGGTATTTGACTTGATGCCTAATGAGAACGGGAAATCGAGTAACAAGAAGATAATTAATCAGAGTTACGGGGACGCGCAGCATCGAGCGTCCAGCAAAAACGAAATCAATCGTAAATTACGAAGGATATGTCGGGAGGAGTGTGAAATGTTGGAAAATGAATTGTGCAGAAAGGAATATGCGATAGCGAAGAGGCATCCGTTAATCGGGCATCAAGTGCCTTTGGTTGAATGTTCTGATTTACCGTTGGATGGGACGACAGAGGCTCGCGATTGTTTAACACTCGGGTTGTCTGCGGCAAACAATGTGCAAGAAAGTACGTATATATTTATTTTGCATAAATGATTTTGATATCAAACACAAATGTACCAAGATTAATACTTTTTAATGTATTTCTTGCAGATGACTACTGCTATTGGGGTAGTGGAAAATCCTATCGGGGAATTGTAAAAACGAGCGTTAGTGGAAGACCGTGTTTACGATGGGCTCATCACTTTAACCTCCCAATATCTGATTATCCCGAATTAGCCGGACGTCATTCTTACTGTCGGAATCCCGGTGGAAAAGAAACTCAACCATGGTGTTATGTAGATGTCAATAACAGGATGCAAAAGGAGTTTTGCAATATACCTAAATGTGGTTAGTTTGTAATATATATATATATATATATATCTGTGTGTCACTTATTATATACGAGCTTAATATGGATAATGTATATTTTGTTGCTTCTAGTTGAAAATTTATGGATTTATGCGGTCGTTGGTTTTGTGCTAACAGGGGGTTTTGTTATTATATTAATCTGTTATTGCTGCTGCTACAGAAGTAGAAAATCCAGAAGGCAAATGAATCATTTACCATCAAATAAAGTAAATATATTGATATATTTTTATATTATGATTTATAGCTGAATAGTGCTGTTAAAATAATATCCTTTGGTTTTAATAGATGTTAACCGGTATCCAGTGTGATAAGAACATATATGACGGAAGGAGAAGCACGACACAGCCCATGGAAATGAGTTCTCTCTTGGCAGGACCTGGTAACATGACACCAGGCACTGGCACCTTAAGCAGTGGCAGTAGTAGAACGTCTAATAATAGGATACCGCAATTTACTACAAATAATGTTGTGCTCTTGCAAGAGTTGGGCGAAGGTGCTTTCGGTAAAAATAAGAAAACTTTATTAATTTTTTTACCGTTTGAATTTGATAAATAATGTATTTTAAATTAACATTAAATATTTCTCTTCTCTTTAGGAAAAGTTTACAAAGGTGAATTGCAAACCGGAAATAAATGCGAGCCACCTATTTACGTAGCAGTAAAAACATTGAAGGAGAATGCGACTCCGAAGACTCAAAGTGATTTCAAAAGAGAAGTCGAACTCATGACAGATCTACGGCATCCAAATATTATTTGTTTGCTTGGTGTAATATTGAAAGGAGAACCAATGTGTATGCTCTTTGAGTACATGACTCAAGGAGATCTGCACGAATTTCTAATTTGCCATTCCCCGAGATCGGATGTTCCATTGAACAACAGTAATGGAAAAATTCTAGAGCAACCGGAGTTTTTACATATTGCTTTACAAATTGCCTCTGGTAGGTATTGATTTACTCTAATACATTTTACTCTATTTATACAATCAGATTATCATAATCTTGTTATATTTATCTTGTGATAATTATTAATTTTCTTTAGGCATGGAATATTTGGCTAGTCATCACTATGTCCATCGTGATTTGGCAGCGAGAAATTGTCTAGTGGGCGATAATTTAACAGTAAAAATCTCAGATTTTGGTTTATCACGAGATATATACAGCAGCGACTACTATAGGGTACAATCTAAGAGCCTACTACCTGTTCGATGGATGCCACCCGAGTCAATTCTTTATGGTAAATTCACTACTGAATCAGATGTATGGAGTTTCGGAGTTGTACTCTGGGAAATATACAGTTACGGTTTGCAGGTAAAATTAAAATAATTAAATTAACCTTCTCGAATTAAAAGTTATATATTCTAATTTCGAAATTTTTTCTTACAATTTGTATATTTTATTTCTCTCTAGCCATATTACGGATATAACAATCAGGAAGTAATAGACATGATTCGCTCACGGCAACTATTGCCGTGTCCAGAAGACTGTCCGACAATGATTTACAGTCTAATGATTGAGTGCTGGCATGAGGTAGCGAATCGTAGGCCGCAGTTCCCGGAGATCCATCACCGGCTACATAATTGGTATATAAATCAAACCTACTTGAGTGATTTCTGCAACGAATCTATTACCAGTTACTCTGGTAGTAGCCATAAGAGCACGAACAAGACTAATTCAACACAATTGTCAGTGCCCATATACAAGAGCGATCAGAAAACAGGCACTGAGCCAACGGTCATCTGCAATCTCAACGATCACAGTAATGCGATAAAAATGCTCCCAGCAGCGAATACTTTTCCGAATTCTAACTGCGTCGAGCAGAGACCGAATTGCGGTTTCAATATGGAATACGGAACGCCAATGAAAACATCTAATTATCAGAATCCTACTACAAATGTCAATCTAAATGATATCTATGACGATAAACAGTGTTGCTCGCCCAAGCTGAGCGGCGCGAAGAAAGTTTTACCTGCAGTAGCACCTCAGGCAGGTGTGCCCAAACCGAATGCGCTGAATAACGGTCCAAGACCGTTGCAAAATGGGGCGCAATTGGTCGTCAGGTTACCGGACCCCAGTAAAGTCACAACTGAGACGAGGGTATCGAAATGAACGACTTTGCTACGAATGTATGTTTTTCGTATATTTGCCGCAATAAATTGTCAGTAATGACAATTGCGGTCATAAAACACTATCGGATACTTCTTTAGATAGTATCAAACGAACAGAATAAATACAAGAAGCTGCTGCAACACTAATCCCTGCCATATGTATGTACATTTATTTATTTTTACAAATATACACGTATTTTATATTGTCGCGTATTTCGGATGACGTATGGTATGTATTCTCACAACGCTATTGGAGACTCTTTTTGGATAATATCAAACGAAGGAGGTATATAGAAGCCAGCTACAAGAGCTAATCACTGTCATATACATGCATTTATTTATTGTTACAAACATGCACGTATTTTATACTGCCGTTTATTTTAATAATATATGTCGATAATGTCTCAAACATATATAAAATAGTTTAATATTTACATAGGCAGGACATAGAATCGGATATCGTGCTTTAACATGATTCCCCATTTGTGACTATAGTCGTGCAACAATAGAATAAAATTTTTAAGATTTACCCTTTTTTATTTTTATGAAAAGATAGATATTCATTGAAACATTATACTAGAGTGAGAATATATGTATAATTTATACGTTTATTCGTAAGTATATATATATAAGAAAAGCAGAGAGAGAGAGAGAGAGAGAGAGAGAGAGAGAGAGAGAGAGAGAGAGAGAGAGAGAATCTATTTCAAAAAAGAAGTAATTTGCGGAACACAATATCAACAGATATTGATATCTACATTAAAACGAATGTTTAATTATGCATGCTCTGTCCAAAGAGTATAATATTGTATGGAATATTGTTATACTCTATATAAGGCATACCTTATGAATCATGTTTTCAAATAATCTTTACAGAATTGTTCAAAAAGATGCGAGCACGCGCAATCGGATATATATTGTAATAAGCGGATATGAGAGAGGAAGCGCGAAAGAGAAAAAATGTGTGAATGTGTGTTTTTTGTGAATGTATGTTTTAAGATGTTTTTTAAAAAGCAATTTTTATAATCGTCATATCGTATGCCAAAACCCGGATAGTGAATATTGACTGTTAACAAAAAGGTATTCAATTTGTATATTTTATAATAACTGCATATGTGTATCTTTTATCTGTAAATCTTTGGAGTCTCGCTTTTTTTAATCGAAAAATATTAATTACTGATTTATTACTGCAATTGTACTATATTTATAAATATATCACATTGATTGGCGTATCTTAATTGTGGAGCACATAGCACTGATAACGGAAAACACAAAAATGAATTAATTTTTTATAATGTTAATGGCTTCCCCCTATATCACGCGCGCATCGCGAATTTTCCCAAATTTTCAATATAAGCATAATTTTACACCACTAATGAGAGAGATAATTTACTATGATAAATTTTTTAAACGCTTGCTATTTTGTCAGCCGTATATCCTTAATATCCCTTGACCTCGAAGATACAAATAACTGAGATTTAATATCAACTAATACGCAGCGACGTTAAACGGAAAAGTATCGGCGTTCATGTATAAATCATATGTTATTCGTGTATAGGACGTAGAATATACATCCTAAAAAAACGCTAAATTATTGCCACTCGATTCGACATCATCTGACGATAAACTTTGCAAAATTAATGCCTATTTTAACCCGAGATATAATGAATAACGCAGAGCGATTAGAGAAAACGTAGAATTAAAGCATCTGAAGGAAGACTGTATTATAACTTTTTATAATTTTGTATTAATATGAAAAAAAAAACATAAAAAGCGTGTTCCGTTTGTTGGAGAAAAAAAAATAAAGAGGACTGGACTTATCGTTCGGCAGTTTTTACCTCCAACGTTCGTTAACCAGACGGACAATGATCGAAGAGTGCGCGAAAGTGCTATTTAATTAAAGTTAAATAAGACTTCTAGAATTGACGAACCTCCGAATCGAGAAATTTGTATCGATTGTAATCCTAACTGCCTCGAAGGTTCGCCACGAAAACTTAGATCTAAGTTAATTTATGTCGAATAAAAACTTCAGCGAAAGATTATACATTTAAGGCCTTTATATATTCAGTCAAATATAATATACAATTCATGTTTTTCGTATATTACGATTGGTCATTTCCTCCCCCCTAAGAAAATATATTGATATATTGAACAATCATGATAAATAACTAATGAATTAATAAAATCGAATAATAAATTTTTGAGAATAAAGAAGATAAATTTGTTTCTTCTATATATAATTTCATTTCTCTATTTTTATTTTACACTAATTAGATTATCTTTCTATAAGTGACATTACGTAATGTTCAATATGATCAATGTTTAATTATTTATATGTATCACATATGTATTTCGAGATCACTGTAACGTGATAATGAATCAATTTCTAATTCCGCGTTAAATAATAATTTTTACTATTTTTTCTAAGGTAGATTCTTAGTTACATAAAAAATAATTTATAAGTTGCATAAAAGATAATATCTATAATTCACATGTACCTTCCCGCATTATGACATGTATATTATTGTCCTTGGTTGCTTTCACCTCTGCATTAGTTTCGCGATATGATAACATATCGATGCGCCATCAAGGCGTCATGGAAGAAAAATACAAACATATTCTGTAGATCATGATAGCTACTAAAATTGATTAACTGCGAACAAATGACGTAAGCAAAATGCACTATAAGTTATCATCGATTCACGATCTACACTAAAGTCGTTTAAATACATTGTATATTTCTACTGTAATTCTATAATCTCTTATAATAATATGCAATATTCACTTTCTTAAGTAAATGGAAAGTATATAGTATTAAAATGTATAAATATAAAATATATAAAGTATATAGCTTTAAATATTCAAATCTTTTTTGTAATATATAAATTTAATATTATAATCCAAGTATATGAATGATCGCGATGAATATTGTATCAGTGTTATATTAATATAATTACACATACACACATTTTCTCAGCTAGAAATTAATGCTAAGAACTAAGTTGACACGTGTAGGAAATTTCAGAAAGATGTTATCTAAAGTAAACACATATCAAACGTTTTTATTCTCATTTGTCCTTTCTGCTAACTTGAGCAAACGTGATCAGGTATACGATAATAATTTCAGAGTTACTATATTACGCAAATAACATATACATATTAAGTCATCATTAGTCGTTATAAGTCGTCGAAATGCATGCAAAGCGTTTTTGTGAGACGACTGGTTACATCGAATGGGTTGTTATCATCTAAAATAATGAACGGCGTAATTTGGAACAAGATGCAGAAGATTTTCGTGCCAATTTCAAATATACCAGCATATGCCATGATGCAACAAGAACGTTTCAAACAAAATCGAGCACTGGAAAACCATAATTTTCAATTGCAAAACTTGACCTTAACATCTTTCCAGGTATGTGTTTTTACACAGATATCTAATGGTTGTTCTTCAATATTTTGTGAAATCATGTGATATCTATATTTCTCATAAAAATTAACTTATTTTAATATCTGTTAATTAATAATAATAATATGCTAATTCATAGCATATCACTCTAGAAATTTATATATTACAAAAAGGATTTGAATATTTAAAGCTATATACATATATTTTATATATTTTATATATTTGTGGTTTTAATTTCGCGTAATACATCAATTTGGCATCTTAAATTTTAATGTAAAAAAATAAGATGGTAAAAATTTATAAAGGCAGAAAAATAGATAATTAACAGTATTACACGAAGCAATTGATGAAAAAAATATCGTACATTTAATTCTTAGAAATGTGGTAATTCACGATAACGTGAAAAATACATCTTTTATAATTGGAAAACGAACGAATAAATCATTTATTACTTACAACATAATAATAGTTACTGCAATAATTTGCTAGATAATTATGTAATAGAGGAATATAAACTGAGAGAGAGAGAGATAGAAAAACGAAGAATCGAATAATAATTTCCTAATAATTTGGAGTAATAATTTTGAGTAATGATTTCCTCGATTACGCATTTTAGGAACCAAATTTCTTTGAATTCTACGACAATGACACGAAAGTTACAGGACTCTGTGGTGATTTATGGACTCTTCTCTCTGAATCATTAAACTTTACGTAAGATACGTACTTTAATTAGATCGCGGATTAAAATAGAGACTTTTTAGATTTATGCGTAATATATATAATTATACAGAAATATATTGATAAAAAAAGCTAACGATAAACGGTGGCTAAAAAAGATATTTTTTATATCTAGATTACAACCAATAAGATCAAATGTAAACAGCGTGGGTGCGTCAGAGGAAAACTATACTTATCTACATGGATTATTAGACATACTTTCTCGCAATGAAACTATTGCTATACCAAAAGTCGAAACATACAGTTCGCGACTTGTGGCTACTGATTTTACAATACCTCTATGGATGAATAGGTATAAAAGAAATGTTCGCCTAGCTTTGTTTAATTATAAGTCTTGTAAAAATTAAATAGCGAAAAAATAATTATGAGTTCCTAAAGAAAGATATTTTATATAATGTCGTGTAAAATTCATTTTTAATAGTTTAGTGAAAGCTTGATAAAGAGCTACCTATAATAGATGGCTGTAATAATTATAAAGCAATTTTACAGGTATCGAACATATATTCGCCTTGAGGAAATACACGATAACACATGGATGGCAAAGATATTCTCTTGGAAAGTATGGTGCATCATACTAATTATGCATATAATGCTAAGCGTTTGTAGTTTTTGGTCACAGATCGTTCTCGCACGGATCCAGAATAAATGCAAAAACACAAACATCGGCGAACATTTCTTTTATAATTTTGGAATGCTCTGCAATCAAAGTATGAATGAATAGTTTGAAAAGTTTCATTTTTACTCTCGCTTTTCAATAATTATATACACTTCAATAAAATTAAATAGTAATGCAGATATTACATGGTGTCATATTTATTAAAATTGTGTAATATCTTTTTATATGTATATATCTTTCGTGAAGAGAAAGCGAAAGATAGATATTCGCAATTTTCTAAAGCTGATTTAGAAATCGCGTAATTCAGAAATCAAATTCTAAATTTTATCAATGCATAATAATCACGCAAAAAAGTTAACATTATTTTAAAATACACAATATGTATCTGTTATATTCGAAAAACTTTATTGAAGTGACATGATATTTAATTCTCACGTTAATAATGAAAAATAATTAATTATGTAATAATTATAATAGGTTACATTCCCGAGATTCTTGATGGAAGATCAAAGATATTAGAAATATCGCTAGGTCTCTTTTGTTCTATACTATACATGGCATTTAGTGCTGTATTATTTATTTATATGACAAGAAGTATTATTATGCCGCCATTCGATAATCTTCAATCTTTGGTAACTCATACTGGATACAGAGTTATTAGTCTGGAAGGTTCTGTTGGAGATATCGCATTTAGGGTAATAATTAATATATACTTAATATTAATTATACGTATAATGTAATAAACGTAATTTATTAAATTTTAAATATTATTTTTTTACATTAAATAAATTCCTGCTGTTCATAATATTATTTAAAAAATTATTATTTTTATTATTACCCTTTATTAATTTTAAAGGGTTATTTTTTAAAAGTGCTTTATATATTTGTATTATATATATTCTTGAATGTTTATTATTTAAAATTTATAGGTAAGCCCTAACGAAAATTTTGTACGGGTAAGAACAGCAAAACGCGTGGTTATTGCATCAACAATTGAAGAAATGTTTGAAACGGTATGTTCCTCGACAAAAAGAAAATACGCTGTATTCCAAGGCGAAGACGAATATAAAGCAAGAAAAACTATATGCACACTAACACCAATTGGACAATCCTACTTGGACATGTGGATAGCTTCCGGCATTGTAAAGAATTTTAAGTACAAAAGAACCATCGATCTCGGGTAAAAAACCAGCAATTTAAATTTAAAATATAAAATTATATTATATTATGTTATAATCTGTTATGTAAAAAGATAACTTTTATAAATAGAATGCTCAAATTAATGGAAGTTGGTCTCATGGATGTGCTACAAGAACGTTGGTTGGATAAGAAAATCAAGGACAATAATATTAAAACAACGGAAGCAATTGGAATGGATCAAGTTGCTTTAGTAATTGCAGTGATGTGCTGCGGAATGATAATAGCTTTCATTATTCTTATAATCGAAAAAATCGTGTATGCTTATAAACTCAAGCAATCGTGACTATTTTTATTTATACTATCGCAAATAGACAGTAAATTTATTTACGAGCAGGAATTTAACTCACACTCAGAAACGACTATGTCTATATTGCGAATAACTAAAGAAATCCTCTTATTTCTTAGTCATAATTAATACTATAATAATTGAAATTGTAATAAATTGTAATTTAAAAATTCAATTAATAAAAAAATATCTAATTAAAATTATATCAATTTATTTATAAATATATATCATTTATATCAAAAGTATCAGCGTGACTGTGATCGATGGCTCTGCCATGGAATATTTAACATAAGAGTCGGGCCAATTTTAATCCGCATATTATTATTGTATCCCTGATATCGTAATATTCTTATCATCTTTATTAAAAGCAGAATTTAAAAAACTCCCTTTACATTATTTATTTAGATTCCCTTTCATCCCCTTATAGATAAATTATAACTCTTTTTGTTTCCCATTAATATTATTTATTTAAAATTAAGTTACACGCGATTTTTTATTTTTGCAAATATTAGCAAATGTAATTAAATCTAAATAATCTAGGTTAATTCCATTTGCCAATATTTGCAAATAAAAAATCGTGTGTAACTTAATTTTAAACAAATAATATTAATGAGAAACACAAGAAGAATTATATAAATTATAAATCATACAGGGAGAGAGATACATCGGAGGAAAAAATATTACCATTAGCGCTCATTTTTGTAGTTTTTCTTTTTATTCAAAATATATCTATGTTGTGTATAAATCAATTCTATTACTCATTATGTATGTACTCAGAAAAAAGTCCATATATAATCAAATATAAATATATATAATTATATATATATTTATATTTAATTAAATGTATTTTTTCCTAGATAATTACTAGAAAATTATTGTTTTATTAATACTACATAATTTTATTTCTCTCAAAAAATTCAAATTTGATGTAAAGTAATAATAAACAATAAAATAATATCTTGATGAAATAAGATAAATTTTATAAATTCAAATAAACATTGGACTTGTGTGTGTGTGTATTCACGCATGTGAATACATTTTTTCTCATCCCCCGCATGTGATGAGATTATATTACATCTGTACAAATTTGTCCAAAGATTTTATAGAAGAACAGACCTATTACATTTCTGAAAGAACTAAATTATCAAAGATTAAAATGTCATTTAAATAATATTTATTAAAAAAATATATAAAAAATGGCAAATAAATAATTATATTTGATTAGCAGACAAAAGAAACGTTCCTGGTCACGGTTTGAAGACCATTAAACTAGATTATTACCGATGAATGCGATTACTGTCCATTAATTCAGAAAAGTGATTAATCTAGGCGTTATCAATTTCCGGCGACCTCGTAATAGCTGTGCATTAAAAGTGAAGGAAAAAGACATGAAGGAAAATAATAAAGTGTACCGTGATGTATATCCTGTTAGAAAATTGCAATCTAATATGTTCTCAGTTATTTACATTTCATGTTGCACGATCGACGTAAAATTGGACCAACGACAGAAGTTCGCGAAAATGGCTGTGCAATGCATATTAACGATTACGGTTTTTCAACTCGCAATTATCGGCTGTTGCGCTGTGAGTGGAATAATCTGGCTGAAACAAAAGCAAGAATTTGTGCAGTTGTTCAGTATCCCGCAATTTGCCACTCTTCAAAAAGAAAATTTGGCCAAACGTCGAGCGTTAGAAATGCGTGATATGAAAAACGAAGTAGTGAGAGGTATATATTATGAGGTGCGAAGTGATTCTAAAGATATCAACAGTTATGTTTCAAAATTCGCAAATTTTTAATAATTCTTCATAAGTATATATGACATTGTTATAATATTAAAAAACGCATGTCGTAATAATTTTTTCTGTTTATAGGAAAAAAATATGGTAATGTTTTACGACAATGACACGAAAGTTAATGGTATTTGCGGTAATTTATGGTATCTTCTTGCGGATTATCTCAATTTCACGTACGTTACGATGAATCTTTTTTAATATCGAATAATGAAATACTGCAATTATCTTTGATATCTTATATTATGCATTTGTTTAATCATGCAATGGAGTTTGTTAATCATAAATCAAATTATTGCGTTTCTCAGATTTATCCCGATGAAAATGACTAATCGAGATTTTGGCGAGAGGCTAAAGAACGGCAGCTATACCGGCGTAATTGGTATGCTAATGCGAAATGAAGCACAGGCAATTATGAGAAGTGGATTTTTTATAAATCGTATGGACGTCTTGGATTACACAACAGCTCTTTGGAAAAGCCAGTGAGTTTTCACATTGATATGTGTACAATAATAAATTACGACGAAATTGCTTGTCTTTGATACGTACATTTCTAAATTATTAGTTGTAATTCCTTTCTGTATAATCGAATGAAAGACAAAGAGACAAAAAGAAGAGATATTATTATATATATATTTTTTTATTATCTGCATAGATAATAATTATCTGTATAGATAATTGTTAATGAATTGATGTTTCAGATTTCACATTTATGTTCAACCGGAATGGTTGTTTGATAATACATGGGTATTAACGCTATTTTCACCGAAAACATGGTATTTTGTAATGTTTTTCTTTATTATCCTAAGTTTGGTCGGTTATTTTCTACAGAAAATACCGATGGATTACAAGCCCGAAAAGGAAGTCTCCGTAAATTTCAGTCTAGGCGATCATTTTTTCTATTCTTTTGCCATGATGTGCGGACAAGGTGCATAATATAGTTAAGAAAATTAAATGTAAAACGCATTTTCTCTTGCTGATAGAATAATTTTATCAAAACTTTTTATCAATAGAGATTTTTAATAAACGCAAAATAAAATAAAACAAAAGGAAATTTCCAATCATAGATCTAAATAATAATTGCATTAATCCATCAAACAATTGAAGTTACGCGAGAAAATGAATCATAATTTGTGCTTTTTTTATAGGCTATGTACCTGACGCTTTTCATAACAAATTTAAGATTTTGTCATTGTCAAAAAGTATATTCGCATGGCTGATATTGTTAGCTTTTAGTTCCCATCTTATATATCGCATGACGAATAGAGAACCGACGCTGCCATTTAAAGATGTAGATACCCTTTTTTCCAATACAAAAAAAATCCTGCTAGCATTCCGTGGTTCTATCATCTACTATTATCTTCACGTAAATATCGAAAATCATTTATATAAATTTATTTTTTTCGATTAAAATGTAGGGGAATCTTAATTAATGAATATTAATCGTTTAAATGTGTATATAATATGTATAGCAAAATTAATATTTATACGATAATGAAAGAAATTTTCACACTGTGATGGTATTCGAGCGTTTGCTTGTATTCCAGCAAATTATATATTTTGCAAAATAAAATGCAAAATAATAGTAAAATTGTTGTTTATAATTTAGAAAAATATTATAAATATAATAGATTACATAAAAAATTATATTTAGAATTTTGTATATGCCGTACGTTAAATCATTTCTATAAAGAACAAATTAAAGGAAACATATACATTTTAAATCAATAGCAACTTATCATTTACTATTTTAGAATAAATATGGAGGAGACGTGAGTGGCAAAAATCTACTTGAGCGTGTTCGATTTATAGAGATCGCGGAGGATATGCACAACACAATTTGCGACAATATGAAGAAGTATGCAATGTTCGAGATCAGCGACCGATTTAGCGCATTGAATAGAAACGACTGCCCGCTCGAAGCCCTGGGTAATTACAATGAGACCTACATATCGTTTGGAGTTCAGAAGAATTATCCCTACAAGAAAACTATAGATTACGCGTAAGTATTGTGCAAGCATAAACCTTAGGATTTATATTTATCGTTTAAGAAACTATTAATAGATATTATATATTTTTTCATCATTATATAAATCTGTATTTTCCAGACTCATCAAATTCATCGAAGTCGGATTGATGGACGCTCTTGCAGATCGTTGGTTGAATATAAGATTGGAGAATATAGAACAAATACAGTTCAAAATGATTGACTTGCATCAAGTCTATCTAATTTTCCTGATACTCTGTTGGGGAGGGCTTATATCATTTACGATACTTATTTTGGAAAACATAATATACTACTACGAAATGAAAGATGTTCAGCGTAGACGTAATTTTGGATACACTTAGGAAAAATATAATTTAAAAAATTTTAAAAAACACTGAATAATATATAGTAAGTCAATAAACAGCGAACGAGAATATTCAAAACAAAAAATTTTAAACTGTATTAGCCGCAAAGCAGATTAGTGTGATCAATATACAAATATGACATTCGAAGTAATCATCAAACCACGTGCCATAATTGCTATGAGTTAATTGCTTCGTGACGGTTTTAAATGTCATCACATTTTGAAATTGATAATTAGTAATCAATTCGATTTTCGTATACACTTTAGCATCTTAAATTATTGCCAAATTGATGAGAAAGTATTGTAAAAGATTTTATTTCAGACAGAAGTCACTTTTTAAGATGATGCTTTTTATAACTCTGTTATCAATAAAAGAAGGATTTTAAAATGTTTAAATTTTCTTAAAATAAAGATCTAAAAGTAAATATACAAAGATTACTAATCTAAGAATGTTCTAGTTTGAAGAAATACCATATCCATAGCAATTTTGCTTATGTAGTTCAATGTATTGTCGATGCATTTTAAAAATCAGATTATAAACATATTTGATGTACCCCATCTATTTATAATCGATATATTTCCGCTCATTTTGTGTTATATGCAAAATGTGTGATCGTTATTTATTCAATAAAATCAAATTTAAAAAAATTATTTAAACTGTCGTTGATGTATCATTTCATTAATTAATCCAAATGCAGATCGAATCTTAGCGATTATATACTTGGCATATTATAAATAACGTCATATAAACATAATAATAATCTTGCGTGAAAAATATGCATTTCCGATCCTATGATCATCTGAAATATTTTTTCATTCTTAAAGTCAATAAAAAAACTGTTAAATCGATACTTGAAATAGCGATTTCCAATGCTGTATATACTTTATATGCACATGCATAAAAAAGAGAGTTTTTATGTCAAATGTCGTTTTCATTTACCTATGAATATAATAAATTGCTAAAAGTGATAATGACAAAACAACGTATACAATTGCAAAAAGCCGAAAACATTATGAAGGGAAATAAATCTACAATAGATATGGACACAATCGAAATGGCCCAAACTAAAGAGAACAAAAGTCTTATATAAGGAAAAGTAAAGTGATGTTTAGAGCACTGCATTATGAATGTTTGCTATTTAGTAGTTACATTGAAAACTCATATGTAATAGATTTAATACAAAGTAAAGAGATAGCATGGGGTACATCACAAAGAAACAACTATATATATCGATCTAAGCCACTAACCTGTACAATAAATTGTTGACGACGTGACAATAAACGATACCAGATGATGTTTGTGAAGATCTCCAAATCATCCATAGTATCCGCAGTAATTGTCATATCTGTACAAAATTAAGTTTTATGTCAAAAATCATTTCTTTCAAAACAATTAATTTTATAGGATCAGGATTATTATTTGGGTACTATAATAATATATATATTGATGATGGATTAAAGTAATTTTATGTATGTTTTGCTTATCATAATAGAAAATTATCCAAATTATTCCACACTTAAAGTATAAGCAAAAACTTTCAAAATTTTACAAGAGAGTATATAGGAGCAAAAAAAAGAAAAAAATTACTAACATAAGTATTATATCGATTAAAAATTGTAATTTGTTTTAACGAAATCAAAATAAAATCCGTGCAATTTTTTAAAGACAAATCTATCAAGCCAATTAAAAATTTAGATTTTTAACAAAAATTTATATATATTTAATTTATTAAAAAATATGTAATTAAAAATAATATATTAAATATTATATATTTATATTTTATTATATATTGTTTCTTTTTGCTTATATTAATAGTTTATAATCATTGTTATTATTTTTAACTGCTAAAAATTAATATATTGATAATAATGGTTAAAAAGAATTTGAACATAATTAATAAAAATTGCAACATTAAAAGAGTAAACATAATATACAACTTTGGAAAAATCAGAAATTACTTAAAAGTTAAAAAACACCTATTTTAATTAATATGTTATTTATTTTGTTTACCTGTTGTTTCATTATTAATAATTAAATTATAAACTTATGCAAATATATATTTTAATAAGAAATGAACAGAAAAGTAGGAGCAAGATTATAATATTTTATCACATAGAAAATTTTAATTTTGTAAACATGAATATTTAAAACATGATGTGTTGATCTTTTAATCTTTTTTTTTATTTCTTATTTTTTTCAAAATAATTATTTACATATGTATTATTTTATTATAATCAAATAATTACGATTACACTTTTTTAAATCCAATACTAAATTAAAATTTATCCAAAATTGAAATTTATTTATATTATACAATGTAATGTTTTTTATTTTATTATATGTTTTTTAATATTAATTTTGTTGGTTAATTATCATTGTTGTGATAAAAGTTAAAATATATTAATTATTAAACAAATTTGAAGATGATTAATAAAATCTGCGACATCACAAGCAAATATATGCAAAACTTCAAGAAAATCAAAAATTATTTTTAATTTATATAAATTTATATTAATTTGTGTGTGTGTGTGTGTGTGTGTGTGTGTGCATGTTTATATAAAAATAATATCTAATATTCTCATGACTATATTTGTTTACTTTATAAGGGAGACTACTTCTCTTCTATATAGATACACCATGTAGAGTTTTTGATATCATTTTGAATTTCTAATAATCGCAAAAGCGATATTAATTTAAATGTGATATAGGTGTATGATCCTATACGCAATAAAATCTCTAGTGAAATATTTAAGTAATGTAAAATAAATGTTTATGTTAGTTCTCATTGACCATTTTGATGTTGCAACTTGTATAAAAAATTATATTCTACTAACAATAAAATGAATAATAAAAACGCAAAATTGTTAATTAGAATACATTTTTTAGTTAGCTTTCTCTTTCGTATTCAATATAATAATATATTAATAAGTGTTTTTATTATATAAAAATGTAATATAAATATTTTGTTTAATTCTAATAGAATCGTTCAATTCTTTATTCAATCAGAATGAGATACTCTGCTATTAATTCCTATGCAAGATTTTTAAGCAAACTTTCGATAAGAATAACATTAGACACAATGTAAACTCGATTATATAAATGTATGTACAAATGTGAATTCGTCACTATAAATGTACAAATACTCGGAAGACCGTTAGGATAAAAGTAATCTAATGGCCCGCGATTATCTGATCCGAAAAAGTCACTTGATTTCTTATTCTTACAATATCTATAAAATATGCTATAAACATATTAAATATAACAATATTATCTCACAATTTATTCAAAAGACAATGCTATTGCGAATAATCACATCTATTTGGCTTGATTATCTCTTTGTCGGCTTACCTGTGCAGATATTAACGGAGCACGCAATTTCTGCTTCTGCACGGCACAACGTTTCCGCTGAAAGAGGAAGAAAAATTCGTTGACGCCAGAATTTCATTGTCCTGATTGGTCGAGCTGGTCAAGCTTCGCAGTTGTGATTGGCGGATACTCGTCGAATCGATATATTTCGTTTCAGCCAATCAATTCAAAAATTTCGCACGATATCTATCGAAAACCTTCTAGCAGCCCTCAAACAATTTGGCGCGAAGATTCAAAATTGTTTGAAGTCACTATGCAAATGAACGTGATACGATAATTAATAAAATAAATAATACATTACTAATAATTAAATAAATAATTTATAACAATTGTATTCATGATTATCATATAAATTTTTCATTGATTATAATTGTTTAATGCGTATATCTTATTACAATTATAGAGCAATAATGAAGGAATTTCAAACTGAGTGTAGCACGGTGCTGGTTAGAACGCGAGGTTAGAACGTGCGAGTTCGTGGAATGCATGATTCCTCATGAGAATAATTTCAGGCACCTATTAGAATGTTTCGATCGACAAGGTCTTTGATATCCGCACTACATTGCGTAAAAGATCGCTATTTGCACACGTGCGACCAGCACTTGTCAGACGTCGCCGAGTATGAATGTAAGTTGGGGTACCAAAATCAATGCAATATTTAATCATATTTATATATGTCAAGTGTGATATTTAATAGCGATTATTTATACATTGTAGCTCCTATCACGGACGAATATATAAAAAGGGTCCAAAAGGGAGGGTAGATCCCTTTATTTGGACGCTCAAGCTACTACCCCGCTGGTAAATTCAAAGCATGATGTCACATGATGCAATCTATATGCATATGAAAAATTAAGACGTTGTACTATCACGCAGGATCCTTGGGTATTAGATAAAATGATGCCGTATCTGACAGTGTACCATTAGTTTCACTTCTTTAATAGCTAATACTAAATTCAGCGTTGTCAGTCTGAAAGGTTCTACCGGAGTTATGACGTTTAAGGTATTTTGATAAATATATGCTTACTAATATTTTACTAACATTTGTGTGTGTGTGTGTGTTAAAACATTCTGGAGATGCATTTAAAATCTTTTATTTCATACGTTTGAATGTTTGCTATTTAAAATTTATAGGCATACTCTGATCCACGAATTGTACAAGCAAGAAAGGCAAAACGCTTGATCATAATATCAACTATTGAGAAAATGGAAAAATTGGCATGTTTCTCGCAAAAAAAGAAATATGCTATATATCAAGGTGAAGACAATTATAAAATGCAAGAACATGCTATGTGTCATTTGATTCCGATTGGAAGACCTTTGGTAAAAATATGGGCAGCTTCTGGCATCGTGAAAAATTTTAAATACAAAAGGACCATGGATCTTGGGAATATCTGCATAAGACAAAATATTTTAGAAATTACAGGAATCAGCAGCAGCAAATTATGCAGTTCTTTAATAAATGATTTTTAATTCTTTAATTAATGATTTGTCCATTTAAGTAAAATTTCTACGCGAGATTATTTTAATTTTGTAATTTCCATCATTGAATATTTGTCTATAATATAAATTTCCATGAAATCGATGGAAGAAAATTCTTATTATATATGTTTATTATTGTAATTGAATTTTATAATTCTCTAAATATATCGAAATAATTTTTAAATAATTAAAAACAAATAGATGTAAAGCAAAATATTTTAATCATCAATTAAATTAATTCTCCATCGAAAAAAATTCATTTGTAAAACAGGTCGATACTATGATTTTATTTTTCGGAATACTCGATATCGAATTTTTTTCATAATTGCTTTATAAAGCAACAATTTAATAATCACAATCACATATTATAGCAATTTGATACATAAACAAGTAATTTCTATGAGTAGGATCCTCAAGTTGAGGGAAGTTGGATTATTGAATATATTAAAAGATCGTTGGTTGGGACAAGAAATTAAACAGAATTATGATGACAAGACACTGCAACCGATTGAGATATATCAAGTTTCTGTAGTAATTGCAGTGTGTTGTGCTGCAGGATCATAATTGCTTTTATTATCTTCATAATTGAAAAAATCGTGTTTATTTATAAACTCAAGCAATTGTGATTATTTTCACTTATACCATTGTGAATATGTATATTCTACAAAAGATTTACTTGCAAGTAGAAATTAAACACATGCATTTAAAAATTAATTATCATTAACTGTTAAGATTATATAAGATTGTAATAAGTTACAGTACTATATTAATTAAAAATAAAGATATAAGTAGCTACATATGTGTGAGTAGTGTCAAAAGAAAATTTTCAAAAAAATTTTTTGTATTCTTACATTGTAATTATAATCAATCCCTCATTAATGAAAATTAAAATTAAGATAACTTAAAAAAAAATACTGTATGTACTCTTTGTGAAAATACTATTATGTACTAATACTAATACTAAAGTAAATTTTGTTAGAACACAAATGCATTTTGAATTATTGCATGAATTGCAATATATTTTTTATTTTACCATCAATATGCAATACAAACATTTTTTAGCATAACTACTTACATATAATATACCTTGATATATAGCAATTTCTTTTTTTGAGAGAAACATGCAAATTTTTCCATTTTCTCAATATACATACATTATTTAGCATAACTACTTACTAATTCACAAAGATTGTGTATTTGTCACATTCTTTGGCATATCTTTTGACGTATCTTCTACTAATGTAGCTTCCACAGGATGAGGCTCAGTGGATACGGGATCATGTTCTTCTTTCGGCAAAACATAAGTGCCTTCTGCTATGTCTGTCAAAGTCATCCAAGATGGTATAATTTTACCATGAATTCGCCAAACGCCGTATTCATTAGCTAAATGCTTTTCGAATACTATATATTCTAATACATCTTTCCTTAGAATTTCGCTTCCTTGTATTAAACGGCCAAACCTGTCATAAATGGCTAATATCTGCAAAGAAGATTTTAGTTTAGAGATCATTAGTATTGTATAAAAAAAGTAAATTATAAAAAATAAATTACCTGTTGTGTATGGAATCGGACAGTAAGTTGTGCAAAAACATTTTCCTTTGTTATTAAATCTGTAGTCCTTGCATGCACAACACGAGCTGGTTCCAAAGATTCTAAGAACTTCCAGTGTATAGTTTTATCCATCATGTTGTGTATCATTTTCTAAAAATGTAAAAATTATCATAATATGCAATATTATATGAACACAGATTGTGTTCATTTTAAGTAGGCAACAATAGGAGATAAATTTTAAACTTACAGGATATGCTGTTTCTGTAACATATTTTATTAACTTCCCTTTGTCTTTGCTGAAATCAAAACAATTATATTATTAAATAATATTACTATGAATAAAGAGATAATATTTATTTATTGATTTCTATTTATTAATTTTTCATAATTCTTTAATTTAGTTATTTCATAATTTCTTTAATTTGTAATATTGTTTGTATTATGAAAATTATAAAAATATTATATATTTATTGTATTTCTTACGCAGCTAAAGCTTCATGTGCCTTTTGATAAATATCTGTAGCCTCTTCAATAAAATAAGACGTCTTAAATGTGTCATCAAACGATTTAATTTTTCTAATGGCCATTACAGATTTGCTTTTTTTTTCCAAAAATGTAATTTTTTGTTTTGCTCCCTATATTGCAATCATAAAATAAATGTATATATTCTTTATATTATATATATTAGGTTTATATATTAATATTAATAAAAACCAGCAAACTATTAGTTGGCAAAAAAATTTTTTTATAAAATTGAAATATAATGCATTTCTTATATTTTACAAAATATATATATCCTATATATTTTGCATTTTTCAAATTTTATTATAAACAATATTATTAAACTAAAAACAAAAAGAGAGAGAATACCTCTTTGGTGATGGCAGAATACTTTCCATCTCCTTCAGGAGCAACATAAGATTCAAAAATCGTAGGAGTAGAGCTGATAAATGTTGGTCTTTCCTGCCAAGCTTTTTGTGGACTAAAACCATACTCCTTCATACGCGATCGCATTTGTTCTTTGCTCATTTTAGTAGAATCATCTTTATCATCATCAAATGATGGAAGTTTTATTTTAATAACTTTTGCTCTTCTTAATTTCTTCCATTTTGGATCCCAGTGCTTATTTATATATCTGACTTGTGTAAAATCGTTAGGATAATTAATAGCACCAAGCAATGATAGTTTGTTCTGAAATAAAATTGTCTGTTTAGATATCTTTCCTTTTAACGTTTGTAACATTACAATTCTCTGCACTTGAATGAATGATTCTCCCACTATATAAAACATGTCTATATATAATTTTTTTAAAATACTTTAAAAGTGTTAACTATATATACATTTATATATATACATTTATTTATATATATATTTGAGTTAATATATACAATTTTTAAAGCATTTTTATTTTAAACTAATAAAAGTGAAATCAAATAATTTAATTGTTGTGGTATTCCTAACTTTATAATATAGGAAGGGTCATATTAATATCTATAAAAAAATCTTTATGATTTATTAAATTTGATATTAAGAATTAAGGTTAGTTATTGTAGATTTTTAGTTTTTTAAAAAATGGAGTTGTATCTAACCTGCATAAATTTCCCATAAGTAAATACAGAGTTTACATATTTTGATAGCATTTTTGGAAACTTTATTTATGGAGAACTATTTAAAAAAACACAATCACATAAATTATGTGTTTTTAATAATATTTTTATTAAACTTTATGTTTTTATTTCGTTAATCTTCAGAGTTATGTTACATTACTCGGATCATAATCAATTCTAACCAAAAACAAGCCTAATATATTTCATGCACGGCCGAAAGCCATCGATGAAGTATTGCATTGCCGATAATTTTGCAAATGATTTTATCGACACAGTAAATGTAGCTAAATAGTTCCAACTTTTAAAAGTGAATGTGATAGCGCTGCTTTATGAGGAATTTAGGAAACAAAATCTCGTGTTAGATTAATTTATGTATATATATAGAGTTTTTAAAATAAATATTTATCCGTTCTCTCTCTCTCCCTCTCTCTCTCTCTCTCTCTTTCTCTCTTTCTAAAGTGATACTATAAATAACGTGAATTTCAATTAATTAAAGAACTAGGAAGAAGGGGGAGTGGTGAATTATTTTATAATATAGAATACACTTATAAATTAGAAGAATTAAGAGATTGCTAATGTTGTACAAGACAAAACATCGTCTCTTCAATAATTCTGCAATTCGCTGGTTAAAGGTTCAATTAGGTATACAAAGTATATTAAGTAAATATATAAACATACATAAAAAATATATAAATAAATTCATTCATATAAAATAAATTCTTATAAAAATATAAAACACAACATATGAGAGACTTGAAGTTAATAAAAAATGTCTGAATTATATTTTATTTTTTTTAGATGAACCATGCTTTCAGCCTAATTTTAATATTATATGATGCTCATAAATATTTCTGTTTAGGAAACACTTGTCATAGAACTATGTCGATCACAGTAGACCCTATAGCTCAGTCTGATGTAAATACTGTGCATGGAGAGAAAAGACCTATGTTAGACGATGGCAACGAGCCTGAAATCAAAATACAAAAGACAGAAACAGAAACAGTGCAAAAGATAAAGAGAAAAAATCATGCTATGTTATTAGGTTATCTTGGTAAAGATTATTATGGCATGCAAAGAAATCCTGGTATGAAAACTATTGAGGAAGATTTGATTACTGCCTTATTGAAGGCAGACTTAATAACTACAGAACATTTTGAGAATATACGTTCAATCAACTTTCAAAGAGCTGCACGTACAGACAAAGGAGTATCAGCAATTAGGCAAATTGTTTCACTGAAGCTGCGTAAGATATATTTTAATAATATTAAGCTAATAACTATAGATTTTTTAAAAATTTTTATTAAATTAAATCTTATTTTAATTTATGTTGATTGTCTTAATATTTATATTTTAATCTAATAGCTTATAATAATATTTCTTATTAAGCAATTATTCTTAATAAAATTCTGAACTTTATTTTCAGTTAAAACAGTTAAAACACTTTTTTTAAATATTAAATCTATATTATTAAATATTAAATATTTTTTGCAGCGGAAAAGTCTGACAAGACAGTAATAAATAAATTTCTACCTGATGTAATCAGAGTATTTGGTATAAAGCGAGTAACAAAAGGTTTTAACAGCAAAAATCAGTGTGATGCACGTACCTATAGATACATCATTCCTACTTTTGCATTTGCACTGGAGGATCCAACATTATTAAAAGTTGGAGACGAAGTCAATGAAGACGAGAGAATCGAGCAGTTGTCAACTATTGCTGGAAAATCATATGTTGACTATAGATTATCTTCAGAATCTTTAAACAGATTAAACTCAATTTTGAAGCTTATGGAAGGCACACATAATTTTCATAATTTTACATCCAAAGTGTAAGTAGTACTGATTTGAAGGAATATATTTGTCTTTACTATTCAAAATTAAAGCACACATTCTGTTTTATTCAGAAAACCATTAGATCCACGAGCACAACGTTTCATAATCAACTTCCACTGCGTGGAAACGTTTACTTCGGATGGTATTGAATTCGCGATATTGGAAATTAAAGGACAAAGTTTCATGCTACATCAAATTCGAAAAATGGTTGCAGTTGCAGTCGCGGTTGCAAGGAATATTATACCCGAAGAAACAATTAACGAAGCGTTTAAGACAATGGATAAGCTGGAGATACCGATTGCACCCAGCTTAGGATTATGTCTATGTCATGTAAGAAATTTTGATAGTACAATATTTTGTTTAAGATGTAGAATTTATATTATTTATATTGCAATTATTGTAATATCAACAGAAATTATAAATCAGTATTTAATAATAACTTATTTGTTTTTCTAAAACAAATTATTCAAGAAATAAACATATTGACAGGTACACTATGATTATTATGGTAAGAGGTATGGTACAGATGGTCTTCATGAAACATTGGACTGGAAAGAGTGTGAAGAAGAAGTAGAAAAGTTTCAGAAGGAATATATTTTGAAACATATGGTGAATACCGAAATTTCAGAACAGACGTATCCTTTTAGATGAATAATACTTTTTGTGTAATACATTTTTATTTTATTTTTACACTATCAAAATTTTCTTCCATTTACCTTAATCAATATTATATAGGACATTAAAATGGTTAGCAGTTCTTCCTTTCCATTCATTTAGTAATAAAGAAGAGCTTCTTGAGGAAGATGATGAAAAACAAGAAATTGTGGACAATATGTAAACGTAAAATACATAGCTTTGTCTCTGTATCAAATACATTACAATATTCAAGAAGAAACAAACATTTTTATTTATCACACGAGAATTTTCGATTATTTTTTATTCAGGACTATAATTTCGTGTAAGTATAATTTGTAATTAATACAAGTATAATTATAATTTTTTCTTTATTAAATTCTTAACTGTATAATTTTTTCTGTAATTTCCAAATGATTCTCTCCGAAAATAGGAATAATTCTTCAATCACATATTCTGATAGACGTGTACTATCTCTTTTGTAAAAGTTCTTTAAACTGAATTGAGAATGTGCGCACATACGCTATCATTGCATTTTTTTGTCGATTTGTTTGTTTATCTTTTAAACGAGTTTCCAGCTTATGAGTTGAGCATGTACATATGTACTAACACACGTACTTTCCCCGTGGATCTCCGTATATCTGTGTGCATACGCACACAGAGATGACGCGCACGTTTTGCTTCGTTGGGTTATCCCCAAGTTATCCCAGTCTTATGGTAACTAGTGGATATATCGTATATCCAGTAGATGATCGTATCCAGTGAATGATCGAGCGTCGAGTTATAAGAAGGCGCGGATAGAGCAATTGTCGGTCTTTCATCACGCAGTGCTTTATCATGCGGATTGTTAAGCAGATTTCTGCGCTACTAACGATTATTTATGGTGAGTTAAAATCTTATTATGACGTTAATTTACGAAAATATTACAAAACTGTAATTGTAAAACTGCAATGTTTCAAAGAAATTATTTTTAGCTTTTCTCTTCTCGAAGTTTTTTATTTATTAGTATATAATAACAACATAAAATATAAAAAAAATTTTAATTATATTAAAATTAGATTTAGGAGAAATCTTTTAGAGCATATTACTGATAAAATAGCGCTGGACAGTAATCGTGAGAATGCACAAAAATATAATTGTTTTTTCTCACTGGCGCCGATTGATATTATCTCAAGTTCATTAGTGAACTTTGATTCTAGGCATTCCATAGTGATAACAATGTATTTAATTAATAATAAATAACGTGACGTATAATATGTGTTTTAAGAAAGTATTAAATATATTACAAAATTGTTTAATTCGCTCGTATAATCTACAACATTATATATCGTTTACATACTTTAATTTTAATTAATCGATGAATTAATTGATAGAATAGTTTTTTGCGAATAAGAGACAATAAAAAAATTTTTGTTTATATTTATTCCTGTTTATTTTGCATTTGTTGGGGCGAATTTGCTATCATGTGTTAAATTTTCTTTCATGATAATTAAATATCTGCAACATCTTAATTCAAGAGATTTGCAAAGCATCATCGTAATCTCAGTCAGTTTCAGAAACCGGTTTTGTGTCCTTGAACTCCGAAGAATCTATATGTTTACATATACTGATAGATAATAAATGAAGAAGATACAGGCAAATATGTAACGCGTGTATCTTTATCAAACGCGTGTTTATTAAAATTTTCCTTATTGTTAGCCAAGGATACGAACCAACTAATTATTGTAATTGATTGATTTCGTCACAAAAAGAAACTTATGGTCATTAAACAGGATCTTCTACGTGCACATTATTGGGAAAATCCTAATAATAATTAAAATAATTTTATAAAATATAACTTAAATTTATACATGCATAATTTATATTACGCAATGGATGTAGTATAAGCAGTGTATATAATAAAAAAAAGGTCGGATTTTTATAATCTAATAAAATTGTTTTCTGAATTTCTCATAGTGTGTATTGATCCCGGATATGCAGAAACTAATGACTGCGGGTGAGTCTATGCATTATATAATAATAAGAATCACTTTAACATGTAATATGTTCAAGCAAATAAATATTCATGTTTATTTTTCTTTGCTCAAATAGACTAGAGAGATTTCAATGTCGCAACGGAGAATGTATAGCGGGCGAATTATTATGCGATGGCAAAGCGAACTGTAGGGATTCGTCCGACGAGACACAGGCCGAATGTATGAAACCGGAGATTCTGTGTCCTGATTATGCTTTTCGGTGTAAATACGGCGCGTGTATAAACGGGGACAGCGTCTGCAACGGCATCCAGGACTGCGTCGACAATAGCGATGAAACGCAACCCCAGTGTCGGAGAACGAGCGAAAACAATACTCAAACAGCAAGACCTGCACTATGTAAAGCGAGTCAGTTTACGTGCGACAACGGGCAATGCATTCAGAGCACCGATGTGTGTGATGGGACTCGAGACTGTGCGGATGGCTCCGACGAGACATCTGCGAGATGCGAATCATTGACGTAAGAGAACAATTCTGTCTTTTTTCTTTTTTTATATCTAATGTTTTCTTTTTAAATGCAACTCCAATTTATATATATATATATATATATATATATATATATATATATATATATGCCATATTCTGACTCAAGTATGGAAAACAGATGTTTTACAATCGATGATAATTTCTTTGCAGTTGTCCGCCGACAGTTTTCCGTTGCGCTTATGGAGCTTGCATCGATGGTGATCTACGATGTAACAGAATAGTCAATTGCGCCGATGGATCGGATGAGGATCCAAGATTGTGTGGCGGAATTGAATGGCCGTCGCCATTACCACCGGTGCGACCTGGAACAACATCAACAACAACAGAACAACCATCAGTACAGACACCTGGCACAAAAACTTGCAAAGCTCCACCACAACCGGAAAACGGTCATTGGAAGTTGCATCGGTCGCAATGCTCAAACACTGCACAGAATTGTGACATTTCGGAAGGAGTGAACCTGGGATTAGGATCTCATTTAGTTTACTCTTGTAATCCAGGATATAAGATAAGAGGTTCTACCGATGTAAGCTGCAGTTTCGAAGGAAAATGGCTTAATATACCAATTTGTACAGGTATAATAATAATAATAACATATAATTATTACATATACAATATTTATGAGCTATATAAATATTTGAGAAAATATACAGAAGAAAATAAGTATTTTTAGAAATATGACATTCACAATGCTAAGTATTTTAATGTAACAAGCATCTTACATGTGTGATTATGCGTTAATTAAATGTTTAAAATATTTTCTGATAGAAGTGCGCTGCAAAGCTTTGAGTACAGCATCAATTAATGCTGAGTGTACATACGACGATGAGTGGGTGTCTTGTGATTCTCCAGTTTTACCTAGAACAAGGGCGAAATTGGACTGCCGAAATAGTTATCAACGTGAAAGCAGTCTACTTTCAAGACGAAGGGATCGTGTGAGATGTAATGAGAATGGTCAATGGGAACCAGAACCTATACGATGTGTTCCAGGTCTGCTCACAATAAATATTTATCTTAACAATACTAAACTTATGTTGAATACCATTTTAAATAGAAATAATGCAACATTTATTGAAATTTTGGATGATAGAGTTATTATACATACGAATGTTAAAGATCCAAATTAACCAAATATAGATGTTAGAATACCAACGCAAAGTAATGATTTAGTAACAGAAAAGCCCTGGACATGGTCTTAAAATTATGAGAAGAGTGATAGATTATAAGTAGTAATTTTTAAATATTTTTATAGTTAGCATGATATAATCACATATTATGTTATCATTCTCATTGAGATAATTCACATCAATTCACCAATATCTTTCTATGTACTATAATTTTTATTTAAGTTATAATTTGAAATTGTTTCCTATATAATGAACCAAAGCTTTAATGAAGTATTATTAAAATATGCTCTATTTTTCTAGTGATGCACAAATTTATATATACATATATATATGCATAAAATTATACTAAGTTAAGCGCAAAGTATATTTAATAAATTTGTTCAAAACTTTTATAAATACAACATTAATTCCAATCTCTTTTTCCCATCCTATTATTTGCAGAATTTCATGCAATCACAATGATATGCAATAGAATTATAGTTATTGTGAATTATCTCCTTTTGCATAATTGTAAATGCCTAATGCGCTCTTTTGTCTTATCACGTTAAAACTTCTTCAATTGAGATATTTGTTATAGTATGCGGTGTACCGCCTTCCAATCTTACACCGCTCATTATAGGCGGTGTGGTACCTAACCTTACGGAATTTCCGTGGCACGCCTCATTGTATCTTGATGTACAAGGCAAGCCAAAGAAATATTTTTGTGGAGCATCTATCATCCAAGAAAATCTCTTGATAACAGCAGCTCATTGTATATATGATGAAGACACTAGGCAAGTGGTTGATCCCAACAAGATTTACGTAGCAACGGGAAACATCTTCCGCGATTACGAGTCTCCCTATCACAATCCAGTCATCGTTAAAAAGAATCAGGTTTGCAAGTTTATATGTCACAACTAATCTGACGCAATACTGTCAGTTTGTACATATTAATTGCTTATATATGCCTTTTCTTGCAGGTGAAACATATTTACATTATATGTAATTATCTAGGATTTTTAGGAAATTATATCAGAGATATCGCGATATTAGAACTCATTGAACCGTTCGTATTATCGGCTACGTTAGTTCCTGTATGCATAGATCTTCTCAGCGATAAAACTGTACTGGAAGCAGGTGCAGAGGGAAAGGTAGCGGGATTTGGTAGAACCGAATTCGGTGATTCCAGTGCAGTCTTACAGGCTTTGAGAGTACCATACATTCCATTCAATCAATGCAAGTCTGCAAGCCAAGAGGCTAATACGCAACAATATCTCACTACTGATAAGTTTTGCGCAGGCTACACAAATGGTTAGTGAAAGAACAACTAATATTAGTCAATGTAGTGATGAACTACATTTTTCCCCACAAAACTGTTTAAGAATATATATATATATAATTTAAGTTTTTAAATTATATAAAACAACAAGAGAAAAGTATAATTATATTTCAATCTATAAGAATAATTAGCTTGTAAAGATGCAAAAAGAAGTAGGATAACTTTCTAGTCATAAGCATCATAAGCATAAGTATTTCAGGTTCTTCCGTTTGTGACGGCGACAGTGGCGGTGGATTAATCTTCAAGACCAATGGTCTGTGGTATCTCAGAGGTATTGTTAGCGTTTCCCTCGGCACGATACTACATGGCGGAAGTGCTCATTGTGACAATAATTTGTATTCCTTATATACACAAATATCCAGTCACATTGATTGGATACAAAATGTAATTGCCAAATTAGAACATAATCAGCCATATACATTATGCACAACTGAGACTTGAATATTATATACTTTTTCAAATTTATTAATGGAACTATTGAGATTATCATGCACGATCATCAAATTTAAAGAACATTAATTTTATTGATAATTATGTATACTCTATATTAAATGAGACTGTATGATCGTGTAAAGTTGCAATTTTATTAGATAAAACAATTAGACTTAAGAAATAGTTTCTTTTATGTATATAATGAATATTGAAATTAATTTCAATAATAAATATTGAAACAAGTTTAATAGTATTTATTATTTCATTATTTATCAATTCTAATATAATCCTATTATTATTTTATAATATAAATAATGTAAGTAAAAGATAATGTGTAAAAAAATATATAGAAGTACATATAAATCCAGTTGCTATATATTTTTAATTTTAACTTTAAATATTCTGTCACCAAACAATTTTGATAAAAATCTTCAGAATCGTTTTTATTCTCTATTTTGTTTTCTTCATAGATAATATACATGTATTCCAATATATTTTTCGGTATATGACACAATGAATGCAATAAAATATTTAAAAGAATTAGAAGAGACAAGTAATTCCACACATAAAGTTATTATACAATTATATAGATATGCTTCATTGTTGCATCTTATAAATATTGAGATTCCTTTAATGCTTTTTCCTTATGGGATGGTACAGTTGGTTGTACAGATATATTTTCGCCAGGTGAAACTAAACCTATATTATAAATATCCCATTAGTTTGTATGAAATATGATAATAAATTTCACAATGTTTACCTTCCATGCGTAAGTCTTTCAAACGTTGCTCCAATTTTTTAATTTCTGGATTTGATTCAGAAACATCTACATTAGAAACATCTACATTGTCTTTATTCAATAATTCTGCTAATTCTTTTTCCAACTCGGCATCCGAGTCTGTGAGAGTCAATGTCTCAGATAAAATTGAGTCTATTTCTTGTTTCTCTTCTAAAATCTAGTCAATGAATAATAGATATTAATGTATCTTTCTTGTTACAATCACTTACTAAATATGTATAATAATGCATAATAATCCCCTACCTCATTAATATCGTCCATAATGTCTCTAACATCGTATTCCATTAAACCATTTTGTCCTATTTTCTTCAATACATCAGATCCAGTCTTGTAAGCAGACAATACAGCAGAATTAGAATGTGCATTTTCAATATTGGTGATTAAAGTGCGTAAGTTTGCAAGAGCTTGTGCACGCTTTTCTATGGTTTTTTCCAATTCCATCTTTCTTCTTAAGCATGTTTTTGCCATCTGACGCAGTTCTTTCGCCAAATACGATTTTGCTTCATTGATAATATTAAGTTTCTCTTGCTCCATAAGTTCTATCTCTTTGATCAGCTCATTTTCTTGCTTCATCAGTTTATATGTGCCTTCTTCTACTTCCGTAATTTCATTTACTGTTTCTCTAGTAATTTTAACCAGTAATTCACTACTTGAATTGAAATTTTTTCTGAAAGCAACCTTTTTTCTGTGCCTTAACCATTCCAACACTAATCTCACTGTATTTTCTGAAATCTGTTTCTTAGTTTTGCTCTTGCAATATTGTACTATTTCAGAGATTGGGAATAAAACATTGTCCTTTTTAATGTCAGCAATGGAAAGAATAATATCACCCAATTCTCGAACAATCCGCAAGTGTATGTATCTTACTTCTGTGTTATTTGTATTCTGGCCTACTACATAATTCTTTACTTTGGAGAAAGACCAGTGAATTGGTTTTTTTATAAATATATCAATTGACCATGCTGTCCATGTTTCGCATGGTTCTTGTAAAAAATCAGTCTCTTGAATTATTTCATTATTTCTGAAAAATTTTATAAATATATATATTAAGATATGACAATATTAAAGAACGCATATCAAATTAAATAATATATCTGATTTATATAGACAATAACACATATACACAAATAATTCTCTTTATTATAATAAAGACAATCATTGACTAATAATGACTAAAGTAGAAATATTTAATTAATTTACTGCATATTATATTTAATAGACTATAATACCTGAGAAGCTCTTCAATCACAGTAACCAGACAAAGAGGTGTGCAACCTCTTCTTTTAAAAGCTTCATTTAAATCGATGATAGAAAAACTGCATTGCATAGTATATTTCAGCCATTCATATATCAAATTATGCCAGAATTTGTATTTAGAAGTCCAATCTTGTGGATTAGCTGATTTACTGCGAAACGGTGAAAACAATGCACTCATTCTCTCTTCTTGATTCCAACATTCTGGTAGTTTTTCTGCTGGTAGCAGAAGAATGCCACTGGTGTTCTTATTGACCATCTTATTGTCAATGCTGATTTCGTTCATGAAGTCAATTATATAAAATCTCTTATAGTCTGCTTCTCAAGTTAGGTTATATAAATATTGCTTGGCTATAATAAAGGCTATAATAAAGTTTTATTTTCGCATATGCAAATCTTTTTTCAGCTTGCTTTTCATTTTCGTTAAACTGACCCTAAATGGCGAGATTTGTGCTACAAATAAACAAAAATATACAATTATAGCTAAAAAAAGACAACTTCCTAAGACGTAATACAAATGACTATTAAACTCTGAATGTCATATTTCAAACTCAACATTTTGATAAGATATTTGCAAATTACTTCAAACGATGCTCCGTTATAAGAAACTGATGAACTGTCATAAAAATTTATAAAATTATTTTTTTTTATTCGTTCGAGCATTCACTTATTTTGATTGCTTCAGGCGAGATCGAAAAAATATAACTGTTTTTATCCATTGCAAGTAAAAATGTAACACGATCAACAGATAATTAGACTAACAGATGGCGATGTTTTACAAATTCATCTTGAAAACATATGTGGGGTACGGTTTAGCTGGTCCACCTCCTAGTGTGCAGTGTCAGCCTTTCATCCCATGCACTGCCGGTGTACATACCCTGGGCAGTGTCGTAAGGATAGCCAAGTGACCAGCAAAAGTATTATGCGTATGTCCTTTGTTTGGACCATATTTTTGTGTTTAAGGACCAAGCCCTCAAGCACTTGGTCCAACCCAGTTTTCTTACCAGTCGATAAAATATAACGATTTCTATATAGTTTTGGCTGTGAGGTCTGAGAGCCAAAGCCTGCTTTTGCATATTTAAAGAAAAAAAAAAAATGTACTAACCTAATCACATATTATTTAACCTGAAACCATACGTTGACAGATTCAATTCAAAATACTGTGATAATGGGTGTGAAGGATTTATGCAATGTTTTATCACCTTTATGCGAGAGAAAACCGCTGTATGAGCTACAGGGAAAGAACATCGCGATTGATTTAAGCGGATGGGTCATTGATAGTCAAACGATCGTTGACAATGCAATACAACCAAGGATGTATCTCAGGTAAATTTATTAATAATAATTGATATAATTTCTTAGATACATTAGAGCAAAATTGAGTACATAATATTAATTAATACACAGCATTATGTTACGATTAATGAGATGTTTTTTATTGATTTAAATTTGTATTGCAGGAATCTATACTTTCGTACAGCATTCCTTCTTACGCAAGGAATATTTCCAGTATTTGTATTGGAAGGAAAGGCTCCCACTCTAAAACATAAAACTATTGCTATTTCGTAATGGATTTCAGGAAAGAAAGAAAGCTGCTAAGAAAGGAGGGAGGACACTGTTTAATCGAGTTTTAAATGAATATAGGGAAATGTTGAAATTCATGGGTATTGCTTGTGTACAGAGCCATGGTGAAGCAGAAGCTATATGTGCATATTTAAATGAGGATGAGGTACATTTATAACTTAATTTTCTTTGATAAACAAATTACTGATTATCTTAATTATAAAGAAGAAATATATATTTTTAGCTTGTAGATGGATGTATAAGTCAAGACAGTGATTGCTTCTTATATGGCGCAAAAGTAGTATACAGAAACTTTTGTACAAGTAGTCAAGGAAATCATGAAGCTACAGCTGATTCTGTAGATGTCTACAATATGGAAAAGATAGAAAAGACATTGAATATAGGACGAAATAAAATGATAGCATTGGCTTTATTGTGCAGCTGTGACTATAATGAGGGAGTGAATGGTACTGGAAAAGAGGCTGCTTTAAAATTTTTCAAGACTGTAGACGATGAAAATGTTTTACAAAGGTTAGAATATTAGATGCATCTAAAGATTATATATTAATCAAATTTATCAAATTATTATAACTAAATTGTTTTTATTTCCTCTCTTTTCAGGATTCAAGATTGGAGAACTGACACAAGTTTAGATAGAATTTAGTCAGATCTATTAAATTCTGATTTATGTACAGCATGTGGTCATCAAGGAAAACTGCAAAAAACATAAAAAATCGGGTTGTGCTGATTGTGGTACTGTTGGAAAGTGTAATGATGACTTCAGGTAAATTATTAGTGCATTACAATGTCTAAATATGATTTCCATGTTTCCTGCATTATCAGATCACCACCGTCATCACGTATATTTATTATTCTGCGTTTAATAATAGTACCTATATAGTTTTAAGCCCATGTACTTGTATGCAGAGTATTCTAGAAGTATATATCAATTGTAAAGTTTTATTCTTGTAGGACTGTAATTAAAAAATTACTGAAAAGATATAAAAATAAATTACTTTTTATACAATAAATCAGAAAGAAATTAAAACATCAAAAATTGATAAATTTGAGATATTTAATCACACAGAAAATAAATTTTTGTCAATTTACATATAGTAATTCTACATGTAAAAAGTATACATGAATATCTTTGCTTCAAAAAATCGATAAGAAAAACAATAGAAACAGAGTCATATTTTATATGATTTTATCATAAATTATCATTTCAAATTCATATTTTTGTTGATATAGGAAAATCCATTTTTTTCGGTTTTATATATAGAATTGTATCTTACTTAAAACGATTAGATATTTATCTACAGCTTATACAAATATGTAAGAATATTTTTAAACAGAACTGACAACCCGTATAGCACAAACCGCGATGGATACGTCTCGAATTAGTTTCAGAGAACTAATTGTTAAGTGTTAATAAAACAATACTTAGCATTGCAGATAAATATCGGATATGAAACAGATATGTCGGATACTTCGCAAACTGATAACTATCGCATAGCGAAAATCGATCTACATCATGTAATAGTTACCTAATATTTTAGTAAAAATTCCCGAATTCAAGAAAAACCCCTAAAATGTGTCACTATATGTATAATTTACTGCGTGTAAAGTAAAAATTTCTTTTCCTTTCTCTCCGTGTGTAGTAATAATATATAAAAAACAATTATATAAATTAATAAATCTCTATGGCTCACATACACACATTATATATGCGCGTATAAGAGTCATGCATGTTAGGCTTAAAAAAAACAATAAATGGACTATATAATAATGGACTTATTCTTTACATAAATTAAATCATATAATGTTATAAAATAAACAATATAAAATTTGTTGAAATTAACGTACAATTTTTTCAATAAATATTTAAACCGTTGAACTTAGTATTTATATTCTTTGTATTTATATTCTCTCTTACGATTTTCGCGCGATAATCTTTGCCATAATCTTTTCGTATTATATACTGTCTATATCTTTTCGCTTTGTACACTGTTAGCGCAGTGATATAAATCGGGAAATGTCAAAATTTGCAGTTTTCTTTTATTCATTTCAAATCGTAGACATGCTACAAATACTACTGCAGCATATCGTCTGTATAATAATTAAAAAAAGTTAATTATATTATTTACATATTATAATTCAATTATTCGCTTGTGCTATGACAGGTGCTATAGATTTTATAAAGAATATTGCATACTTAGCAAGGTCATCTGAAAGTAAGAAATGCTGTTTGATATTGGTTGCGAGAGAATCTGGTAAGTCCTCGACAATTTTAAACACTCTTTTCACATTATCATATTGTCGTCAACAACTCTTCAGTGTGATCCCCGTCTTCTTTGCCACTTCATCCATATCCTTTCTACTTTTGGATGTTATTTTCTTTCCCAGTAATTCGCGTATAACATCATCAAATTCGTAGTACCTGAAATAAATAATGATTTATATCAGTATCTCGCAAGGAATTAATAACAGTTTCAATTTTACGATCACTAGATTACATCATACTTTGATTCTTACATTTCTATAAGCATTTGACTAGTTTGAGTTCTATCTGAAAGGTTAGCTGTTCGCTGGCGAGCTTAGTAGGAGTGTGAAGTAATCTCTCAAGTAGAGCATAGGTGCGATAGTGATCAAGTATGTCAGATGCGACCAGCTCAAGCGGTGCATTAGTCTGTTGACATATTCCTCGCTGATGCAGAATATTGACTGCCTCGCTGGCTAAAAAGAGACATCCATTATAATAGATTAATAAATCCAATTTATGTGCAGGCAAGTAAATAGAAGGTTAGATTATATTCCTATCACTCACAAGAATGCCCGTCGACCCAAAGCTGATAGATTTCAGGATCGACCAGAGTGTAATTGCTAATAAACACATCAACCTCCGACAACATGTTGAGGTTAAGTTTACGCTTATTTCATTTTACACGAATCGATCACAGACGCGAGATCATCGCAAAAGTCATACTGACATCGACTTGAGACACGTTCTGTTTGAGAAAACTCGTTTATATAAAATCATTATCATGTTTCCACGTATAAAAGTTACGGAATCTCATCGACGAAAAAGCTATCGATCATATTTACTATACTTAGGTTAAACATAATTCCACGTTGGCCACCATGTTGGCTGTGACGTTGTACCGACGCTCGTTTGACTCATTTAGTACCGACGCTCGTTTGACTCACATAGTGTCGCGTTTGAATGAGAAACGGCCAAACAGCATACTAGAAACGGTGCGCGTCTTCGAAGACCTACGTGAAATTATATCTGTGCGAATCGGTGCAAATCGGCGTCATCATCCGGCGATGAGACGAAAATAATGAAGATCTCTTAGGTCGAAAGGTAATTAAATGGATATAAATGAGCGAGATCGTATTTAGATGTATAAATTGAGCGATTGAAATATCGATTCTCTTCACCGTCGAACTCGTCGGCCGTGCGCGCGCGGAGATGTGCTTATTTCATTTATATATAAAGCTATTTACAACTGCCTTATAAATTGTTAATGTTTTATATATTATTAAATTATATCACATTACATAGTATCATATCATATGCATTATTAGTGGATTTATTATTTATCGTAAGGAAGAGGCGGTTATACGCTGCATATATGTATATGTAGACGATAAATTTACAATAAAATAACACATACAAAATAACATGCAAAAAACTCATATTTTCTGTCTTTCGATGAATATTTCTGAGAAGGTCATTCTTCATGACGAATATTTCATAATGTAGTATCACAATTATTTAATAATGTAGTATCTTTTTGTGATGTATAGATCGCCGCGCGCTATTAATATTGGGATGCGAGTTTGCGGAGATGAGAAAATGGCATTCGAGTGCTGTGCTGTTAGCGGACAATTTCCTCTACGAAATGGTGAGTGCAGTAAAATATTTTTAAATTTATTTTAATAATTGTGTTAAATTGAGAGAGAGAGAGAGAGAGAGAGAGAGAGAGAGAGAGAATTTTTCGCTATCGAGAAATTAATATATTCCATTGTCCATCACAACAATGATAATTAACCAACAAAATTAATATTAAAAAACATATAATAAAATAAAAAACATTACATTGTATAATATAAATAAATTTTAATTTATGTCTTACATATTTTTTAATAAATTAAATATACATAAGTTTTTATGTTTCATAAATCTTAAGACTTTATAGACTTTTGATAAACTTGATGGATATTTGTCTTCAAAAAATTTATACGGATTTTATTTTGATTTCGTTAAAATGAATGTACCATGTTTAATAAGGGTAATGTTTAGTCATTTTTTCCTGCTTTTACATATTTATTTAACATTTTAATAATTTTTGCTCAGATGCCGTGTGTTTCACTTATTCGCGAACCCGCGTAGGCGAGACAGAAATGCATCTTGCTTTATTGCGCGACTTTTTTGAATTTCGAGGAATATGCATTTTAATGGTCTTTAAAACATTTCTTTTTTTTGAGCAGCAGTTTATGAAATAATACTATTTCGCGAATATTCGTTATTTGAATTATTTATGAAAAAAGTGAGATTTTTCGATGTGTGAACCTTATATATTTTTGCGCACAAATAATTTTTTTTGTATTTTTTATTAATTAATAACATTAGTAAAACATAAAATAATGATATTCTATTTATGGTCTACTAATTTTTTCATATTTGTCAATTGGGTTAGGATGATAAACTTTTGATACAGAAAATTTTGTGTACTCTTTTCTTAAAAAAATTAAATTTACTATTTAATAATTTACGAATTTAATAAACAAAATATTATTTTAACATGTGTTATAGAAATTTCAAAAGATCTAAATAATGCGATTGCATCGATAATTATTTAAGAATCGACCTAATTATTTTATTAATTATTCCAAAATTTACTTTTTATTCGGAAAATAATTTTCGGAATAATTTGCTTCTATTTCTTAAACCCTAAAAATAAAAAGGACGGAGAAGATTAATTCGAATTCTTTGCGATGTCTGAAAGTTTTTTTTTTATATAGAAATAAATGATCGAGCTTTTTCGCATAGATTCAATAGTTTTTTTAAATTATATATCCGCTCATTATTGTACGCATCAAATATAAAATTAAATGTGCATACAATAATAATTGTTTAAATTATTAATTATTTTGGGCGCTGCTACAATTTGAATTCTACTGTTATATTACAGATCAATTTAAGCTGAAGTTCCTGTGACAACCTTGGAGGAGGAGCAGGCCTAGGAGAGGCATCGAGCACCGGCGGAACAACCCTAGGGTTAGTATTGTTATTTGTATATTAATTATTATAAATTGCGTACACGCATTAAATCGGTTTATTTGAATTATTCAAAAAAAGAAAGAGTTATACAAAAAAATATTTTTATGAATTTTTTTTATAAATCCTGTAAAAGTTTCTTTTATAAAAAAATTGTTTTTTTTTCAAAATTTAAAAAATTATTTCATTATATATCCGCTCATTATTATACGTCAAATATAAAATTAAATGCGTACAATAATAATTTTTTGAATTATTAATTATTTTGGGCGCTGCTACAATTTGAATTTTATTTTTATGTTACAGATCACTTTAAGCTGACATTCCTGACAACCTGAGAAAAGGAGAAAGCCTAGGAGAAACATCGGGCACCGGCGGAGCAACCCTAGGGTGAGTATCGTTATTTGTATATTAATTATTATAAGTCGCGTACAAGCATTATTTCGGTTCATTTATTTGAACGATTTAAACAAAAGAAACTCAGAGAGAAAAAGAAACTTTTAAATAAATCGTATAAAAATTTCCATTTTATTTAAAAGATTGTTTTTTTTAGAATTTATAAAATTATTCCATACTTTTATATTTGTATATTATTGTATGCATTGGATATAAAATTCAGCGCGTACAATAATAACAATTTCTTGAAATATTAATTATTTTCAGCACTGCTATAATTTGGATTTTATATTTGTATGTTACAGACAACGTAGCTTCAATAACTCAACAACTCCGCTGTTGCGCATCGGTGCCGGTGAGTGACAACTTTTCTTTAACTTTTGAGGTAACGGATTTGTGGAGATTATAGATGTAGATTGTAGATTGTAGATAGGTCCGTTGCCTAAAAATGGATGAGCTAGAACAAATTAGGTTAAATATCTTTTAATAAATTCTCTTAATATGCAAACTCTGTTCCAAACATAAGTTAAAGCACAAATTAAAGAAGGAGAATTATAGAAAGCAATTTTTACAATTAAAAAATTTTATCTAATTTATTTAATAAAGAATATGCTAATTATAAAAATTACATGTAATGGTAATAATTAAAATTCTTATATCGCTTCGATGATATTCTAATTTGTTATAGCTCATCCGTCTATGTTTTAGAATTTAGAACTTGTTTAGTAGAATTTCATTTCTGCGCCCTCTAAATATATGTTGAATTAATGTTATTTTATTATAGATTATATAGTATCTGGATGGTTAATCCTTAAAGATAAATCTTAACTTTAAGGTTTATCCTAAAGGTTTATCCTGAAGGAGAAGGACCCTAAACACAGCATTGCCACGAGTCTTAATGGCTCTTATGTGGCGCGCTCATTTGATGGGTTGGACGCACGTGCGTCGTCGGTTTCCGATGTGCCGCGGATCGGCATTCGCGTCGTCGTCGCGTCTTCGCGTAATAGCCCAAATTCATTATTGTCATCGAGGATCGCACTTCCGATGCCGACAGAATGGGATGTCTCATTGGGGCGTTGCGAATGCAACGTTTTCATGCCTCGTGTTTCGCGACACGAGGTGATGCCGGCCGCGTGCGTATGGCATGTACATTCACGTACGATGCTTGCGCGGTTTTGAGTTTATTCTCAAGATTCGGCTGATTGAGGTATACGCTCTGCTTAGACAAACGGTTCGACCCGAATTGGTGGATTGTCTTGGAATCGTTGTTAATGGGTTCCTTCTCTTTTACCGTCTACCAGCCATATATCGCAATGATATTTATATTTCGCATGGGTCGGCTGACGAGACTAACTTAGGTACGATTTCAGCTCGTGAAAAGAGGTTGCACTCCCATTTTCTAGATTGTCTATATTGTTAGCATCGAAAATGGGTATCTTCACTCTTTTCGCGTCTACCTGCCTTGTGATATCGCCTGTGGTATAGCACCCTGGCGTCTCATTCGAAATCGTGCCTAATCGAGTTCGAGTCGGACTGAGATACGAATAGGCGCGGACAAGAGTCGAGCGAATCCCATTCGCGTCGATTCCATCTTCTTCCGCTTCGGGCTTAACCTTTGCTCGAAAGTACCGTTGTTATCCCGACTTGTTGACTCGAAGTATGATTTTCATGTGAAATGGGCTTCGATCGTAAAATTCGGGAGTGCCGTTAAAAGTATCGCGCGTACAAGTGCGGGAGTATCCTTTAAAGACAATGTCGCGTGTGTTAGTCAACGGACTTTAACAACCCTGCCAATCTGAGAGGAAGAGGAGGCCTAAGAGAGGCACCAGGCATCGGCGGAGCAATCCTGAGGTATTTATTATTTTGTATATTAATTGTTATATAAATCGCGTACGCGCATTAATTCGGTTTATTTGAATTATTTCAAAAAAGAAAGAATTAGACAAAAATACTCTTATGAACTTTTTTTATAAATCCTGTAAAAGTTTCTGTTAAAAAAAATAGTTTTTTTCAAAATTTAGAAAATTATTTCATTATATATCCGCTCATTATTATACGTCAAATATAAAATTAAATGTTTGCAATAATAATTTTTTGAATTATTAATTATTTTAGGCGCTGCTACAATTTGAATTCTATTTCTTAATTACAGATCAATTTAAGCTGACATCCCTGACAACCTGAGAGGAGGAGGAGGCCTATGGGAGGTGAGGCATCGGGCACCGGCGGAGCAACCCTAGGGTGAGTATCGTTATTTGTATATTAATTATTAAAAGTCGCGTATACACGCATTAATTCGGTTCATTTTTTTGAACGATTAAAACAAAAGAGACTCAGAGAGAAAGAGAAACTTTTATATAAATTGTATACAAATTTCTATTTTATTTAAAAAATTGTTTTTTTAAATTTACATAATTATTCCATATTTATATATCTGTTTATTATTGTATGCATCGGATATAAAATTCGCGTACAGTAATAACAATTTCTTAAAATATTAATTATTTTCAGCACTGCTATAATTTGGATTTTATATTTGTATGTTACAGACAACGTAGCTTCAATAACTCAACAACTCCGCTGTTGTGCATCGGTGTCGGTGAGTGACTTTCTTTAACTTTTGAGGTAACGGATTTGTGGAGATTGTAGATGTAGATTGTAGATTGTAGTTAGTTCCGTTGCCTAAAAATGGATGAGCTAGAAGAGATTAGGTTCAATAACTTTTAATAAGATCTTTCAATATTCATTACATCTATTGCAAAAGTAAATTATAAATTATAAAGTAAATAATAAATTATAAATTAAAGAAGGAAAATTATAAAAAGCATGTTTTTAATTAATAGATTTTATTTGATTTATTGAATATAGAACGCTAGTATTTTATTGAATATAGAACGCTAATAATTTTATTAATTATATGCGATGGTAACTTAATCTTATAACGTGCCAATCTTAATCCTAATTTTTTATAGCCCATCTATCTATATTGTAGAATTTTGTAGTTAAACTTTGCTTTAACTGATGTAAAGCCAAGTGGTCAATTAATTAAATTACCCGTAAAGGGATGATAAATGATATATATGTTTAATTAATTTTATTTTGTTTTATAAATTACATTATATTATAAATTATATTATAAATTATATGTTACTATAAAAATTTCAATCAATTAATTTTCAAGATTCAAAACTTGGCTTTTTCTTGGATAAAGTAAAGTCATATTAAAATCAACATCCAACGAATGATCGTAATGTCACACGATCGTCGACGAGCGTGATATGTTCACGCTTATCTGCTGGCAATAATAATTAGCCGGCAAAAGAAGGAGTTTATCTCCTTGCGTTGACGTTAAACCGTCAACGCAAACGGGCGCATATAAAATCTTTGCGCTTTATATACGCCGACAATAAGTAGCCGGCAATGAAAGGAGGTTTTATATCTCCTATTTCGATTTCTGATTAGAGGTCGATAATGTAGCCAGGAAAGGTAAGTCCAACTGGCTCGAAGAATTGATAAAGGCTATGCAAAATAAACGGCCAATACTGACCAAAATGCGTAGCGAGAGGTACATTAGAGAATACCATTGAGAGAATACGAAATTTTTATGCAATTATTAGTGCATTCACGTATTTATTATGTGTTAAGTATCAGTGAAGGCAATATTTTCTGTCCGTTAAATCGAAAAGAAATGATAACTGAACAAATCAATAAACAAAAATATTTTGTAAAAAGAATACTGGATTTTGCGGTATTGTTATAATAGCATTCTTGCTCTTGTTCCATTCGAATATGTAGCCCATGCGTTTTACACGCATTACGTATACATCGTTGCCTGTATTGGAACGGGGGCGGACAGCGAGGTCGATGGGGGTGGTTGCTGGGATTTTCAGTACGCGCGCGATCTTCGTGCCGAAAACATGGTTCTTCCTAAATATTCGTACAAACTTGAAGTCCGCGTGTGCAATCTACGGCTAGTTGCTAATAAAATAATATAAGAGACGACATCCGATACACATTGTACTTAACGTATTATTGAAAGTGTGTGAATTTGTGAATTGAAAAAAGCATATAATTTCAATAATCATGTGTCCTTAATTCGAATGCAAATTGAAACAAATATTAAAATAAGACTTATAATAAATCTTTATTTTAATTTTTAAACATATTGCAATAAATGCATTTTTGTGTAAGGGATAAAACGATAGTGTAATTTTTAATATTTTTCAGAAAACAATTAGCGCTGCATATTTACATACTAATGAATTAATCACGCTGACAGTTTTGTCTAAATTCCGCTATTAATTCAGTAATGTGATAATAGATCGAATAAAACGATAAATAGATAAATCTATCATAGATAATTAGAAATGTTGCATAAATTAATTATTAAATATATATTATTAGATAAATTATATTGTACATATATTAAATTCTTTACTACATATACTAAAAAATACGCATTACAATACGCATAACAATAATATTTTATATTGATTACGTAAAAAGTTGATAAAGCAATTATTTATGAAGATAAACAAAAGTATTAAGAATTTAACAATATTTTAATTGATTTCTAATGTTACGCGTAGATATGAAACCTTTTTCCGACTACTAGAAAACATTTAACACATGTATAAAAATATATCATGTTAATCACAAAAATAATTGTGATATAATAATAAGCGTTAATAAGAAACATTTATTTTTATTTGAATTTTGTTTTAACTTTAAACGCGCAAACATAATAATTAACTTTTTTTAAGTTTGTTACTTATAAAACTATGCTAACTACAGTTACATCTAAATATACACTTTTTACATGCTAATTTTTACAAGGTGTCGGCGCTGGATATTACATATTATCCACATCGTATCCACGATACGAAATATGCGACATTATATAAGATTATATTTTACGAGCGATATACATACGACGTGTTTGATGTTGGTTTTCGAGCACTTTGCTATATCGAAAATACTTTAATTAATAAAGTCTTGTAAGACGGGAGTATGTAAACAATTAATGCATATGCGATGCATATGTTAACGCTTGTATTATATTATAATCATAACTCATATTATATTTACATGTCCTTCATTACAACAATAATTGCATGACACATGCTAAACAAATTATTTGTGTAGATTAATGACTAATGTAGATTAATAGACTATGTATTTAATGGTGTTATTTATATGTGAGTAATGATGTAATTAATCGCGCAAGTTGAATTAATATCACACTTATGAGATAAACTGATTGATACATGTGAATTGATACGTCTGGCTGTTAATTATTTGGTAAGTTATACATATTTAATATTATATTAATATTTATTCAATGTAATTAAAGTTGTGTACTGAATTTAATGTTATATTGCTGGTCTTTTATAGATATTTGAAAGATTTTAGAACGATAATATGAAAAAATAATTTTCATTTTATAAAAAAATACAGAAATTATATTAAAAATTATAAATTCTAGAAGCGCCAGAAAAATAGAAGAAAAATGATCAAAGGTAAGCTTATATAAGACAACAGTTTACAAGCTCTAATGCACAAAAATAGTGTCAAAACCAAAATATCAAACATATAAAAAATCTTAAAAAAACTACTTTTCTAAGTAATATTAAATTACTTACCAATGTATAGGAAAAATTGTTTTAAGCTTTTTATAATCTTTTTGGCATTATCCATATCTTAAAAAAAATTCTTAGTGATAATTAATGCTTTCAAAATAAAATAGACTTTAAAATAAAATACAGTTTTTTTTTAAGATATTAAATTTTTACCAAAAACGATAATAAATTATTTATGCTAATCTTTCTATAGATAAATAAATATGGCAATAATTTACTATATATTAAATATATTTTATGGTAATAATTAACTATATAAAAAGTGTACATTAAGGAAGTCGTTATATTTGTAGCAATCATTAAGTAAAATATTTGATACTTTTATATATATATTTTATATAGGAAAAAATATAAAAATTTTATTTTTAATGTGCTAATATTAGTCTCAACAAAATTTTAATGAGTTGTTATTTGACAAATTTTTTCATTGGATTTGTAAATCTTGATAAGATTTACAAATGCTAACAACTATCACAAACAGCTTATTAAAATGGCTCCTATGCGATTTCAAAAGCCCGAGAAAAGATCATAAATACTGAAAGAAACGACAATCTAAAGACTTAAAAACATAGATAGAGATCTGACATATCGAAATCACGGTGAAAGTATAGTGTAGTGGGTAGCTGTCACTACAAGAGATGTAAGTTTTCAGAGAAATTTCAAGATTTTCACGGTACATTTAATATACATATAATAAACAGCTTCTCAATGCTATTTTCTTTATATTTGACGATATTTTGTAATATGAATTTTTATATTCGATTAATTTTGAAAAATAAATCTTCTGTGCTTATATACATACTCAACAAAGTAAAAGTTACATTAATTCGACATTAAATTTTTAACATTTTTTATAGCTTTCTAGATAGATAGAGAGAGTTTTAGAGAATGAAAGCACACATAGGATTAAACTAGATGCACTACTGATATTAATAAACTTCTTATAGAAACGCTGACCATAATTATGCGCGCTCTTCATTATTGCATAGATTAAATTAGTTTGGGCTTGTGAATAATTAACCGAATAACTGAAGCAGCCCGGGGGAAAATTATCATGTTAAAGAGTTAAAGTATTATATACAATATCTGTAATTTTTTCGTTCGCAGATGCGTTGCTAGCAAATTTACTATCTTAGTATCAAAAATGCAATGGGCTTATTCTACAATTAATAGTTTCATGGATGAGTAAATTTGTAACAGAGATATTACAAATAAAATCGAATATTGTAATCTTGATCGCTTTTGTTTGAATTCGAAATAAGATTGCAATTTAATATTCGAGGAATTTCTGTTGTATTTATTATCAGGAAACTTAACTCTGGTATTTCAATCCCTTAGGAAGAATCGGAATGTTAAGCTGAGTTATGACAATAAATAGATTTCAAGCAAAATTATTTATTGAAAATAATTGTTGTTATAAGTTGACTTTAATGTTTATCCAAATTCATGTGACAAATGAAGCTAAGTTTCATAAATCAGTGTTGGTCTTAATGAACAATTGTTTTTAAAATAATCGATTTAATTGTAAGATGTGTTTAAAATTCCACGAGAGATAGTTAGCTTCGCGGACAATTCGTCATTAATGATACATTTCTACGAGTAAATTTGTATTAAAATCGATGCGCAAGAGATTCGAGCGCGAAACACCGTTTACATTTACATGAACGGCGTATTTTTATGCAAAATCATCACATGCTCGAGTATATTTGAAGAATTATTGTAAATTTATTACATTGCTTCTGTAATTTCCGTGTTTGAACACTATGTTTTCAATCGAAAAAAGTTCAACTTGAATCATAACTGCGCAAATAACTTAATTTGTTTTCTCTTACTCTTTGCTTCTTCATGCTCCTCAGTTTGCTTTGTTATTTAATCAAAAACCTCAGGACAAATCGTATTCATTAATTGACAAAAAAGTTTAGTTAGCTAGTAGAAATTAAAGATTTTTATCTGACAATTGTATATATATATATATATATATATATATATATATAATACATATAGCGTGCTATATTCATATATTATGTACCGATATGTAAATTAAAAACGTATAATAGTCTTTTTTAATAATTGCATTACGAAAACGTCGTTTTCTTGTGGCTGTTATGCGTTTTTAATTTACATGTCGGTATCTACATAACATATGCAGGATATAGCGTGCTATGTATGTATATAAAATTGCCAGATAAAAATCTTTAATTTCTACTAGCTAACTAAACTTTTTAATCAATTAATAAATATGACTTGTCCTGAGGTTTTTGATTAAATAACAGAGCAAACTGTTATGTACCGACATGTAAATTAAAAATGCATAATAGCTACAATAAAACGACGTTTTCGACGTTTTATTAAAAAAGGCTGTTATGCATTTTTAACTTACATGTGGGTATATAACATATGCCAGATCTAGTGCGTTTTTAATAATTAATATTAAACGATTAAACTTTTCGTTAAGAAATATTATTGACAAGTATACGAAGAAGATAACGTAGGATAACTTTGCTTGTTATTCTTCTTGATCGTTTGAATAATAAAAAGTGCTTGATGCGCCACTTCAATATAATGAATATTAATTTTAGTATTTAAATATTAATCATCAAATATCTTAAGATTTTTAAATGTTTCAAATTTTTCACACATTTTCTATTTTGTTTGATAAGTTTAAGCAGATTTCTTCATAGTGAAAGCTGGATAAAAAATTATCTTTTTTGCATTTTTTAACATTTTAAAATTAGATACTCTTGTATCTCTATAAATTAAATCGCTGTTGAAACAAAATTGATAAAATCGTGAGAAATAACCGCATATAACAATTTATTGTGTTAGTTGTATAATATATTTTTGATTTCTTATAATCAATCTTACATAAGTTTTTAATAAGAAAATATTCTGCGCCTTGCTTTTATTAGCCCGTTTCCTACCTGAATTTGTATTTATATATCAGAGCCTTTTCGTTTTAACGTAGTAAATTGATTTTTTTTAAATTTTAGTGTAAATATAAAAAACTGATACATGATTCTCGCGCGTGAACAGTTGATGTTTTTTAATAATTTATACATTAAAAGTATTACACTTCTGGCATATTTGGAAAAATCGATTTTGCATTGAAAAATATTTACAATGATTTAACTCAGCATAGGTTTCACTTGGTTCAACTTGCATTAGACATTTCGATTTCAAGGATAAGTACTTGCATATCAGATAGGTCGATTTAAAAAACAAGCACTTCAGGTCATCTTGTATGTTATAACAAGATCGCTATTTTTATCTGCTACATCATATTGATTGCAATTATTAGACCTCTCCTCTTATCGCATTGAGCTGACTCCAAATTTTTATGTCATCAAAGTATGTACTATTAGATACACAACGATTCTTTCTTGTCCATGTTCTCATAAGCGTAGTGAGAAAAATGAATGTGTTGGAACATCTAGAGATTGCTGGTTTAGTAGATGTTAATTGATTAAACACGTTCGGCTTCGCGTTTTACAAATGAGAGCATTATTGGTAAATCCGGGTCGTGCTGATCTTTTGTTATACCGGAGCAATCTCGTAACACACTCTTTTGCTCTTTGATATTCTAATGACTTCTGGTTTCTTGTATTGTTGCACTAGTTTTAATTCGCAGTTATTGCACATTTCTTACTGTATAAGCAGTGCATCTCGAGCTAACAGGGTGCATACAGTTGTTTAATGAAAAATCTTATCTTAAAATGGTGACGATACTCTTGGGAAGTACCGTTATTTCATTTGAAATGCAGTAGATATGCATGCATCCAATGCGCTTTCAAGTTCTTCAAGGTATTTTCTCGAGGATATTAAAGCAAAGCTGACATGATAAAAACAAATAAGAAATTGCTTATTCTCATCTTGCGATTTATCATTCTGTGTATATTATAGATATATTTAACACTTTTTTAAGGAATAACAATTTTGAAATTAAGTTTGGATCAAAAGGATGATTTGGATCAAGCTCGATTTATTTTGATGCGAAAAGATTGCATTTAAGATTGATTGACATGTTAGGAAACTCAATGTTTTTATATATTCCTCAATGTTTTTATATATATGATAAGTTATCTGTTTTTTTTTGGTAAAATATTACAATAAGTTTAAAAAAGTTTATTATATTAGAAGAAATAACAAGAATTTAATTAATGAAATAAATTATTTCCACTCACATACGTGTGTAAATATAACATATAATATAATTTACTTCGCTCATGCAAGCATAATAAATAATTGCAAGATTTTCCTAGTAATCTGCGCCAATTTTCAATCGTAATATTGCGTTTTAATTTTACGATAATGCTTAAGGACAAATAAAACGATTTATAAATGTTTGTGTAATACATTAAAACTTTCATTAAATTAAGTTGATTAAAACAATACTCGTGAATGAGTTAATTGAACAAATACAAAATAGTCTTTAATACTTAATCAGTCTCTTTGCTTATCTATTCACTAAGTCATCGAATTATTTCTCAAGTTATTCTTATTGTTAGATTAAGTTATATTGATATTAAAAATATTATCAATATTGTATTAATTTTAAAAAGAAAGATTATAATGTTTGTAAAGGGATTTAGAAATTGGTTAGAGGAAATTTAGAAAACGGATAGAGAAAAAGTGTCTATGTTACGAATGGAATGTTACTAAGTGCAATTATCCTGTCGATAAAGCTCTTCAATCGATCCAGTGATAAGTAGTAAAAGGCTGATGCAGGTTTGTTCCAGAAAGTTATTGAAGTTATTGATAGTTGATTCGAATACTTTATTAATAACCAATAGTTTTACTTGCTCAAAGTCTTATGCTGAAAGTTTTAATACACATTGTACATATATCGACACGTAAAGAATTTTTAAATAATATATTATCATCAAATGGAATTATTTCGTCACACAGAATACTCAATAACATTATGCAATAATTGCCCACTGGTTATTAAAATCAGATAATTAACAATTCATTTTTTGAGTTGAAAGAATTTTATATACCTAGTGACCTAACTTTCAGGAATACTTCTAAAAAAAATTTAATAAACAAGATGTTTGATTTCCATGCCAACTTCTCGTGGAATACTCAAAGTTTTGCGGCCACTGCAGTGGCCCGTTGCCATTTGATTAGAATATATTAAAGTGCAACCTGATACTCTTGTAATCACATACATCGAAAGCGCATTACGTTTATTATCGACTGTTTTGAGCGAGCAATCTATATTCTTAGAGAATGGGACAAATAATAGCAGCTATACAATATCTAAGCAGATGCTGTAACATGGCGGATAAAGTAAATCAATATTATAAATAAAAATAACAACTTATGAATGACACACAATACATATTTACCTTAAAAGCAGAATAAGATTCACCATTAGTTGAATCTAAAGGACGATAAAACAAACGATATTAGAGAGGAATCCAATGAGCAAAGAATGAAAGAAACCGGTCAGTATAATTGACACAAAGAGAAGATTTGTCCACTTAAGTGTAAATTATCTTTGTGGCAGTAGAAAAATTGACTTGAAGAAAGACAGCACTTATTAAAAAAGAGACGTGAAATAAGGAGCTTTACTGTTCATTAAATTGCTTTAATAACTCTTTATTTGACTCATTGTGAATCATTATCAATACGGATCACATTAATCTTTGCTACATATGATTCATGAATCACTAATAATGTTTTTCTTCATTTTTCTTAATGAATGAAATCGAAGAGACGAAAGCTATTTCATATCGTTTAAGTTGAAATAGATGCGCATTGATTGAAAAAATTCAGTTGTTCATGTCTAAGGTCTAGTTTATGTTATATGGATTATATGTATAATGATATGTATAAAATAATAAGAATATATAAAAAAATACGGATATGACATCGCTTTAAATGCATTATTTTATAATTGCGCAATATAATTATAAAATATGTTCTTAATGATTGTGGTAGGAATATTTTTGTATTGCGTACACAACACAATGCTTTGTCAAGTTTCAAACATAATATTTTATTTTCGGACTATTAGCGTAAGTAAATAGGCAAAAAGCAGAAAGCAAAATAGGCACAAGCATTACTTGAGAGAAAAGAATAGACAAATTTATAATAATCCTGATTTTACTTTAGGACTAATAAAACAATTAAAGTCGAGAGAAATTAATTGGACAATTAAAGAAATAAACCTTTAAAATACTGCCAAAGGCAATGGTATATATTATATGTATATATATATATCGTATATGTATTATATATAGATATATAAAGTTTTTTATATATATAAAAGTGTACATTAAAATTACAAAGAAAGAAATATAACTGAAAACGAAGTCTTAAAATTTCATACGAGCGATTCGTATAACATATCAAGAGGTAGCAAATAAGATATATAAGATATATGTATAATCTTAGAAGAGTAGCAATACATCTTCGCGGAACTTAAATCTTTAAATTAAATAAATACTTGGAAGATCTTTTTCTCTCTATATAACATTACTAGTAAAATAGCCTTAATTATGGTAAATATATATTATGAAAATATGAAAAAACTATCATCGTTATCGCGCGCGATTTTCTTAGATCATCAGATTTAACGTTAAATACGCATCATCATCATTTAAAAGATGATTATTATTTAATTATAATTTTTATATTAATAATAAAACAAATAATTTATATTTGATTATTTGATTATAGTAAGAAAATTGCGAATTTATTTATATCGTATAGTTATATGTATTTCTACAAAAGTAAAGTAACCGCGTGATGTAAAGAGGAAAAAGCATCACATGATTATGAAAAATAAGTTAAATTATCTTTATATCTAATTAGCTCATTTTACATATTCTGTCACTGAACATAATATGACGTATAACGCAATTAATTGATGAACTGATTAGGCAATGAGTTTTATAATTATATAACAAACGTTTCACACGGGCGTTATAATGAAGAATGCAATCATGACTATACATTTTGATTTCCATTTTAATTAACTGTTTATTATTTTACGCATCTATTAACTTTTGAAGAGAAAATTTAGGATTTAATCAATCGCTATGGTCGTAATTAAAATTTGCAATGCATCGTAATATACATATGTTTACATAATAATTTATACATTGTACATCTGTATTGATATTGAATACTAATTATATTGAATTGAAAATATTTAGTATTAATTAAAGAATTAAATGAAAAAAATGTTCTTTTATTTTTTCCATCAAATAAAATAAAAATACATTATATAAATCATATACCTCATATTATGAACACAGAATCAAATATATACATATAACATTATATTAAAAATAAAATTTATATATATATATACATATATGTATATATGTTACTTTTATATAGCCAGCTAAAATATATTTACATATATAAAAATATTTGATATATAAAAAATACAACTTTATTATAATAATTTTATAAAGAAAGAACTGTGAAGTGTGTGTGTTTTATGAAATATTGTATAATTATTAAATTTATATAAGATAATTATATAAGATAATAATTTTATAAAGAAAAGAACTGTGAAGTTTTATGAAATATTGTGTAATTATTAAAATATAAGACAATTATAGATAATATTGTACGAAAATTGGTAAAAATATGAAAACATTTAAGAATTTTATTTTTACTGACTTACATCATTATTTCGTTCAATAGTTTATTACATTCTTTCAAAGTTGATAGTTAAGAACTGAGATTTAATGGAGAAAAAGTTGTTAACGAGATTTTGATTTTCCTATTGCATTGACTTTTAATTTAAAAAACTTTCTTGTAGATGTTTCTCCTATGTAAGTTTTTTAGTCTCCGGTCGGATGATATAATTTATGGATCTACAACACGCGACGACATTGCGACAGAAATCAACAAGCAGTGAGTTTACTATTGCAAACGTAATTTCCAACGTATCTATACTGAATCATTGACATAGTATAACCATGTTATATTCGCGTATGAAAACCTCGTTCGCTTTTCATAAATATGTTTTGAAATATTTTATGAATTTTAATATCAAATTTTTATTTCTAGTTAAAGTAACGTGTGTTTTTTTTATTATTCTGCCAGGTGCAATTGAAATAACTTACGTATCCCTTGTGTTGAGCATTGGTATGAAATTATAGCATGTTCTATGGAAAGCTAGAAAAACCTATATTATTAACAGTTTTGTTTCAATCGATTGTATATATACTTATAAGTACAGTAATTATGTGCGCTGTATTCAATTTTCTCTTAACACATAATTTTCATCGTAACTTTGAAAAGCAGATGCAAATTAGATAAGTTTGAGGTAATACGTGCGCTTCGAGTTTCGCCGCGTCGTATTGTAGTATACGTAGAAATCGTTCCTCTGTTGGTTACATCATTTAGTTACTGTGAATTAATGTGTTGTGCGTGACAATTGCTTTTGTCGATAGCGAGTTTAGTACAGTATAGAGAAGAGTTCACGAAGTTGTATGGCATGACTAGATCTATGAATCTATTATATCGTCTACAGTGACTTGTATTAAAACACTCTATGGTTTAATCTCTAAAATAAAATATCATTAAAATGTTTATTATGATTTTTTTGCAGAAAATGATAGTGCACAGTATATATGGTGATGTAAACAGATATCTTTTCCAAATGAAAATTAGTATACCAAAGGGGGCTGTATATATTCTGTCTTATTCTACTACTCCATGTGCTATTCTTCTTTATTTACTCCTAATAGTTGTTAGCTAGTAACTCCTACATATATATTTCTGTTCTGCTATACTTGTCGAGAACAAATTGATATACATACAATGAAACTGAATCGTCAGATATTGATTATTTCAATAATACTTTAAACATTTAAAATTGACCAATTTTGTTAAAAAAGCAACAGTTATATAAAGCATATACATTTCTTCTAGTTTCCGTAATAGCTTGCACATGATATTTTATCTTATTTTACCCGCATTGCCAACTGATAAGATAAATAAAATAAGATAATGCACATAAAATAAATTATATCAGATATAGAGTAAAGAAAATATGAAAATTGTCAAATACGTTCTCTGATAAAAAAATTTTTGGAAAGAAGAATCTAAGAACGCAGATTTAATTAATATAAAAATCAAGTATCAATATGAAACTTTATATTTTCTTGTTAATATAAAACGACAAGGGAGTAAAAAAAATGAGATTCTCTTTTCAACTTTCAAACCATTGAAACTTACACTTAGCAATATTAGTGCAATATCAGATTTTGAATATATCTGCAGAATATGAAATTAATTATAAATTTTTATGACTTTCATTTATCTGATAAATATGAGTCTAGAATAAAATTAATTAAAGAAATATTATACGTATATTTATAGACATTTAATATATAAATATACTAGAAAAGACAAATACTTTTTTACACGGATACATCCATAAAGATAAATTTAAAAAAATATTTTTATTTTATAAATAATTCTATAGTAATTTGTTAAATAATTTCCATTATTTATATATAAAATAGCAAATATTAAAAGAAATTCATCTCTGCAGTGGATGATCAATGTAAGTTCTTGTTATATTTTGGTGTCTTATATATTTTCAAGTGTATTTTATGTATCTTTGATATCTTATTTTTTAAATGTGTCCGAATTTATTTTAACTCACAGAATTTTGCTCGAAATTAGGCTGCATTATTCAGATATAAGCAAATACTTGGCATTTATTCTCTGAATGTATCTTTTGATTAAATTCCGTTGATGGATGATTATTTTAATATTTTTAAAATCAAGTTGAATAATTGGATTTTTTATTTTTCTCAATTTTACATATTCGCGCAATGATTTCAAAACTTTTTTATTAATTCGTCCATAAATTATGAAACTCTCTGCTTGCTGATATCGAACTGTGCCTGGTGCTTTATTTATGTCGTGTCTCTATCAGTTACTTTCATTTAAAATGTAATATACTTTCTTCTCGTTTTTGAATTATTCTCTATCCTAATTTTGAAATTTTTCGCGCCGGATTAAAATACGTCCAACATCATAAAATGAAAGGACATTATGAGTATTGTATCGAGATGATATTCTCATATGAGAACAGTATTATATAGTTTTGAAAACAGTGATTATATGTATACACATTTCTGCATTTATTTTTTCTGCATAAAAATGTATTTCTAACACACATGTAGGATTTTGTATGACTAACATATACAGAAAAACACAGTAAATTATATGAAATTATATATATATATATATATATATATATATATATATATATTCCTTCTTTATTTATATATTTGTATTTAAGCTTTTTATCACAGCAATGTGTGAATTGTATGGCCATGCGTAGTGTAATTCTATCATTTCTCTTTATTTGCACAACAAATGCCAATAAAAGTAATGAGGATCAGATCAAAAGAGTGTTTATGTATACCGCGCCGAATTTTCGCAGAATTAGTTGAAAATTTAGTCGAGAAAATGAGAGAAGCATCGGTTTCGATCTCAATGTTTGATTGCTTTAACTCTGCTCGAAATGCAGATAGCGCTTTAACTTTTGCGCGCTTAAATGTAGCTTAAGAATAAAAAATTGAGTATGTGAAGCAGTTTAGCAGATTTTCGTTCGTTCGGAACCCGTCTGCATTGGGGAATATCACAATGAAAAACAAGCGTTATATAAAGCTTCAATAAAAATATATTAGGCATAATTGCTCGCAATTGTAAACTATAGAAGGTTGTCGGATAAAAAAGTTATTGCTATAATGCAGTCAAAATGCATATTACTAATTTAGCAAATTTTTCGGATATACATTTGTACGTATTTAGAAACAGTGTGGCAGCCAGTTATGATTATATAATTATGTATTTGTCGCGGTAAAATAAGCATTTTCGAAGAGTTAATTATGACTACTGACAGCCGTTATGATATACAAACGTGCGTTGAAATTTGTCACATTTTTGCAAATGTATTGCACTCGTGGTAGTAGTAATCATATTCGTTAATTAAAAGACCTGTGGATATTATCGCAATTCTCTTCATTTTTCTCAAAAAATATATAACAACACAGAAAATATTATTGAACATTATATCTTATTAGCTTCATTTTATGTTAATTAATGAAAATTCCTCGAATAATAGAAAATCTAATAGAATTTATCTACACATTATCTATATATTATACAAGAAAAATATTATAATAAATAGCTGTCGGTACGACATAATCTTTGCAATCTGATATAAATATTTGCTAACTAGGTAAGATAATGTACAATATCGGTTTTTGAATAGTTTTGTAATAATTGTATAAATATCATTTGAAGAAAGATGGAAATTGCATACAAAGTATGTAATAATCGCTTCACTGTTGAATGCAGAATTACCGTCCTTCCACCTTTCTGTGCTTTATTCATGTCGTAATGGACGTGTAGAATTCGTATAGTAAAATATACATACGTATTCACTTTGCATACAGGATATCCATTATCGGTATTTTGTTTCTCTAGAGAATATGAAATGCTCAGAAGTCTGCTTTTAATGATAAAGATCGATTCACGTATTATTATCATAGATTACACGAATTATTAATTAATCGGATAAAATTTTAATTAACATACAAATATACACATGTTCGATGTTTATCTTTCTTTAATTAAACACTGTTACATGTTTTGGGGAAATAGGTATAAAAGTTACATTATTTATATAATATTTTATTTTATATTGGTCAGAAAACTGAATGCCATATACAATATAAAAGCTTAATCTTGATTAATTATATGTATTTATATAGAATATTTAAAAAACATCGAACTATGTCTCCTTTTATTGATAGTTTCTTGGATCAATTGGGAATTCATTCTTTCAACAAAAATATCTATAGTTTTTTTAGATTTTAACACTATTTTAAATTTATTAAAGGAATTCAAAATCTAGCTACAAAAATGTCATGCTCCAAACTTATTATAAAATACATATAAATTGTAAAGAATAGTGGTTAATTATTTCTTCATGTTAAACTATTTTTTAAAGATTTAAATTGTATTGCTAAATTTATGAAAAAGATTCTATGACGTTAGACTATTATTCCAATATAATGTAATATTATTCTGGACTATTGATTTGGGGCTTTGATTCTTTGATTTTCCTCTTTACGGATCGAGGAAATTCGTTAGCATAGGAAGTGTCCAACAAATTTCATTGTGGTATTGAGATATTAACAAAGGCATAAAGCCGTTTGATCACCGATATTTTCGCATAATTCTAGAATTTTTTGTATCGTAATAACAATGTCAATTTCTCTGTTAAGTTCAAATAATACAAACTACAGTATCTCTTTTATTTTATTAAATAATATTCAATAAGTATTGTTTAAAAAGATAGAAATTAGACTTTCTTTCTAGAGAAATAAGGAATAATATTTATTGTTAACTGTACATACAAAGTTTTTATTTTTTATAATTAAATTTTTGTTTATATTTCGTAAAATAGTAGAGCGAAACAATGTCTGTATAATTGCATAACTGAATTAGCAGATTTATTATATCCGATTTGTGAAGAATGTAATTAAGTAAAATAGGTTAAAATATAATACTTAGAATAGTATAATCTTTCCAGATAATTAGGCTTCATGTTATAGGCTTTTTTTAAAAAAATGTTGAGTTTATCATAGGTGGTATATTTCGTAATATTAGGTCATATTACATGCTCTTATATCATATGATTTATCGTGATTGTGGAGAATTAAGAACATTTTACCATATCAATAAAGGTATGATAAGATATCTCATGCTAAGCACAAAAATGGGAGCTTATTGTAACTAATCTATAGATGGATATATAAATTTTTAGCGTTATTAAACTATGCAAGAAATAATTTTCCAGCTGCTACTTTCAATATAACAACCGGCAAAATAGTGGCTTTTGTAAAATGTGATACACACGTTTCTTAATCAACTAGAATTGCGTTCTTTGTCATCGACATTACTAGCAGCCATCACAAAGTGAGTAACGTGAGTTCGTTGAAATGTGCCAGATGCTATGGCAAAGGATAGAGCGACAAAGGATAGGACATATAAATGCTTTTGGCTCTCACACCTCATAGACAGAATCGTTCTATCCATTAGGCACTATAGGTTTAGTGTTTAAGGCTAACAAAGTGCTTGGAATTTGAAAGGAATATATTGAAGAATAAAGTTAAGAAATAAAAATTGTCATATAAGAATTGATAAAATTATAATTATGTAAGAACAACAAGTTTTACTTGCTCTTTAAAAAAATTGCAAAAATTGTTTTCAACAATAAAAATATAAATGATATATTTTATGGTTTAATTTTTAATAGATATATTTGATGTTGATAGAGTGAGATCTTCAAAAGCTAAACTGCTATGAGATTTACAAACAGATCTATTTGAGTTCTACTTGTAAATCTTTGATCATTGATAATAAAATTATACACGCGGAATAATTTAATCTAATTTCTGATTGTGCAACGGCTAAATATAAAAATAGTTACTTTTGCAAAATGTAACTATAAAATTTCAATTATGATGTCTCGGAACTGAGTAATTAGAAATAAATGATTATTGCGAAGAGCAGAGAAATAATAAAGTATAAAAGAGATCTTTACTTTTTTTCTTATTCTCTCTCTTTTTTTCTTCGCTGTGTGTGTGTGTGTGTGTGTGTGTGTGTGTGTGTGAAATAATAAAAAAGGTATATAAATATTTTATATTATTAATATTTGACGTGTTTTTAGAAGAAAAAGGTATTTTTTACTTTATATATACACACATATAATGATATTTATTGTGTTATTTCTGTTTACATAAAGCTATCTTCAATGATTGTTTATCTTTTGAGATCTCAAATTTTTGAATTTAAGAGGAGAATCTAAAGAATTATAAATCTCTCGTCAGAAGATAGAAGAATCCTGTCAAGCAATGCAGGGAAAAAAATATCAGTATATATAATGCAAGTTGTGAGTCTATGAAGATACATGCAAAATTTTTTGTCTTTTTGAATATTTTTTAAAAATCTTATGCTGAACCGAATGCTGAACATTAACAATAACAATAAAAATATTAAAACTAAAAGTGGCTGTAGGTACAAAAAATGTAAAATTTAAATATAATATATGACAAAGAATCACTCGCGTTTACCATAAGAATTGCGATACCTTACTATGATGTAAATCACTATTCTCCCAGCCATTATCTGCGAAAATAACGTCGCACGATGACACTGCGCAGTCAGAATTTCTATCGTCACGTGTGAACGAAAGCCCGGGGGGAGTTTTATTTTATAGTGTCCCTCTATACACAATTTTTGCATGCTGATCTGCACCAACATGCGGCGACCAAACGTTGCATTTGACGTTCGGTACATTTTTCATTGAAATGTTTCGCGCACCGCGTATATATACATACGCGTTCGCCCGTTTGACTAAGTGCAAAAGAGAGGAAGCTTTTAAAATAAATATTAAGGATAGTCTAATTATTCCGTCCAGCAGTGTCGTAATGCAAAGCGTAAAATTTTTACAGATTTCACGTGTTGAAATACATAAACTTATATGTGATGCGTATATATATCTTTTATATTAAAAGAGAATATTTTGTGGATATGTGAATGTGAATATTAATTTAGCAGCGGAAAGTGTGCAGAACACGGTATTTCTGGTATATGCTTCCGTATTCCGAAATTCTGACGGCATTGTTTCCGTCGAAAGAAAAAGCTACCATAGTGGAGGAACGACGCTTAAAAGTTTTAACGACGCGACGTTTAAAAAATTATAGTTATATAACATTAGTAGTATATCGATTGTTTTATAAAAGCTAATATTACTTGATATTAGATTATCGTTTAAATTTTCATCATCCTTGAAAGTTCCTTCATTTAACGTTTACAAAGAAGTAATTTCTGCTAAGAAACTCTGATGGTACGGTAGGGTATTAAAATGCTTGCGGCTACCTAACACTATGTGTGTGCATGTGTATTTACACAGAATTTTTTAAAAATTTTATTTACAATAGAAAAATCATTAACTATCAATTTCTATATTGATTATTTTTAAAAGTCGAGAATTAAAAAGCAAACTGAATTAATGTTACATTTTATGTGTATGTGCGTATGTATCTATTTACAATATATAAATATATATTATAAAGAGTATAATTTCAAAATAAGTAGTCAAAATATTATATGATAGCATATTTTTTTTACTACATAAAACAATAAATCACATTTTAAAGAAATGCAAGGTATTTCGTGAGCTGTAGTTTCTTTGAATCGGTTGTCTGAATCGCTTGCTTCAGATGCGCAAATTTAAATCGGTGATGGATTTTATATTGACAGCTTGATATTTAACGATTTAATATGCAGCAAAAAATGATTGATAGAAAAGAAATTGAAAAATAAAACATAAATTGCTAATTGTGTGACCCGTGTGAATAAATTCTGCCTGATAAAAAGTTCTAATATTGATAATTCGATATTTGTATGTAAATAAAGAAATGAATGATTGAAGACAAGTAATGAGAGCGAGACATAAAGTACAAAACAAATATAAAAAATCAAAACTAAAATAATAAAATGTATTCTACGAGAGAGAGTAAAACAATAGTATATATGTTGCGAGCAAAAAGTGCTTATATAGTTTAGTAAGTGGACTTTTATATCCGCGTTAATCGTTGTATCTCTTAACTCTCAAACCTTTTATAAGATTTTCTATCTTCATGAAATTCTTCGGAGACAATACGACAAAGCAGGGAAAATAAATTCCTTGAAAAGTAATTTAAATTTATACGCACTATATGAAAAAGACATTAATATAAATATATTTGCTCACGATATCTAGGAGTCACATTCAAGTTAATGCAGCCCCTCCGCCGTTTCCGTTTCGCCGCAACCATTTTGCCTCACCTCTTTCATCGCATCCAATTTGCCACAAACCAGTTTCCATCGAGTACACGTGGCATACCTTGTATTGTGTTGTCGTATGCATTAAACATCTTGTATCCATAAGGAATAGTAAGTAATGCTAAGCAGATAGAATAGCAAAAATAAATTATTGAGCAAATTCAAAATTTATATTTGATCTAATTATTACAATAGTACATTTTAAAATATTAGAAATTTTAATTTTTCAAATAATAAACATGTCATTAATGTTGAGGCAATCCTTTTAAAAAAACGTTCTCTTATTTTAAAACTCTTAATTAAAAAGATAACATTGTCTCGAATTGCCCTTTGTAGCAACATAATTTTAAAATTATGACAATTTCTTGCGACAATATAAAATAAAGAATGATAAATATGTATCACAAATGGAAGACGACTAGACGTTGAGATTGTTTCTGCATCAATTAAAAATGAATGTATTCCGTGCGCTTTTCGGAAATTGACATTTTGCATCAGCAATATTTCATTTACGAAAGCTTGCATATTACCTTACTTACCGTAAATTAGATTTTCGCGAAGAAAGCAGTTTTGTATTTTACTCTATATGCTAATTTCAATGATGTTACAACGTTAAAGCATAGACACATAGTATGCAATTGAATAAGTATGCTTTATAGCAACTACTCATATGTCCGTCAACATGCAAACTTATAAGCAAACACAAACTGCATTCGCGCCAACACACAATCCGATATTACCACTGCTTGATATGCATTTATTACTGTAAAAAATATAATATATACAAGCTCCCTTGTATTATGTGTCAACTTGATTGTAACACATATTAGCATATGTGCACTACAAAGTTCATATCAATTTGCCGTCATAATGCTGCTATTATGTTAACTACATGATAATGTGATATATTCATAACATCATCGCGAATGTTTTGTTCATTATTGAATATGTAAATGAATATCGATTAGAAATATCAGCTATGATTGGTGATAAATTTGAACAAAATATATATATATGGGCAATTCCCCACATCAAATCGGACAAGAAATGACCTCGTATTTTTTAAATCGATCTAAACTTTTTTCACGTGAAATATACATAAAATAAGGAGATACGTATTTTTTTATTTGTTCAAAATATCTTTTTCTGAAGTTATAAACATCAAAATTTTCATGAAAAATGAAGAAGTTATGTCAATTTTAAAAATTAATATTTTTGATTATATTTGTCGTAGAGAAATTTTCAAAAATGCATTTTAAAGCTAAAAAAATAACCTTTTTTATAAAAATAGTTTAAGTTACAAAAAATTGCTAATTACAATTGTTATAAATAATTGAAATGTTTAATAATTTTTTTCACCAAAAATAACACTTTTAAAATTTTTGAAATAATGCTATTTCATTCTCCATTTCATTCTGAAAGTGTACATATTTTTTATTTTATGAGGAATCAATAGATTTTATTTTTTATATATTTTTAATGAATGAGACGCCGCGCCGTGCCGCGTCACTGGCTCGACCAAGTAGTATGCTACGCGCTATGGCGCACCGATTTTTTCGGAAATTTTGTTGTAGGAAGAATATACAGTATGAATGACATAATTTATAATGTTGATTACATTCAACATAATTTATAATGTTGATTACATTCAATTCATTCATACTGTACATTCTTCCTACAAAAAATTGCCGAAGAAATCGACGCGCCATAGCGCGTAGCATACTACTTGGTCGAGCCAGTAACGTGAGCACGGCGCGGAGCTTTATTCATTAAAAATATATAAAAAATAGAATCTATCGATTCTCCATAAAATAAAAAATATGTGCACTTTCGGAATGAAATGGAGAATGAAACAGCATTATTTCAAAAATTTTTTAAAGTGTACCTTTTGGTGAAAAAAATTATTAAACATTTCAAGTACTTATAACAATTGTATTTAGCAATTTCTTATAACTTAAACTATTTTTATAAAAAAAGTTATTTCCTTAGCTTTAAAATACATTTTTGAATATTTCTCTACCACAAATATAACCAGAGATATTAATTTTTAAAGTTGACAACTACTTCATTTTTCACGAAAATTTTGTTGTTTATAACTTCTGCAAAATAATATTTCGGACAAATACAAAAATACGTATCTCCTTATTTTATGTATATTTCACGTGAAAAAAGTTTCGTTGGATTTAAAAAATACAAAGTCAAAAAAAGTCGAGTTTTGTCCAATTTGACATGAATTGCCTATATATATATATAAACCAAAGAAAGTTTTAGAATTTATAAATAATAAAAAATTCCTTGTGTAGATATTTATAAATTTATTAAATTATTTTTATCATTGTATTATCAAAACTTAAGCTTTTACCTAACAATGTACAAAAAAGAGGAAGAGACATTTTTTTTATTTCTTATTTCTCATGTATAACTAATTCCTACATGCATATAAGAATTACGGTACACGTACGGTTTTTATCGTGCATGTATAAAGCTTTGTCGCGTAAGCCGGTAATAGATCCGATATGTATAGGAGAAACATAGACTGGTATGCATTCTCTCACAGTTTACATACTACAATAGTAAACAAAATGGTCAAACGAAAATAGCTTCATTCGGTATTAATACGCGATGTATGTTATATGTTATATGTACAGAATGTCCCGCTAGATATATTACTCTACTTCAGTTACAAAACTTTTTCGATTAATTAGCATTCGATTTCCTTTTATTAAATTTAATATACACATTTAATAGAGAGCTAAAAAAAAATGTGTATGATAGAAACTTTTTATCACGACTTTTTAATTCACAACATCAAATAACATTCACATCTTAATTAAAATTTAACTATTAAAAGTAAAATTGATATAAAATTTAGTGAAAAATAAGACACTGTTATTTATCCCTGTTTTAATTATTTATAATTAAGATATTTCTTTCTAAGAAAAAGAATCGATTTCAAATTTACCAAACTGCTGAAAAAGGGGGTATTAAAAAATAAATGACAGTAAACTGATGAGACACTTTGCATAATTAATCGTTTTCACAGCAAAGAAAAAACTTTACGGTCTCTGTGGATGTAAGAATCTTACGAATCTCATAGCTAGTCTGAAAGTCGGTCAATTAGACACCACTGCTAATTTTACATGAAGAGAGCGTTGCAAACAAGAAGCTCTTTAGGCCTACAAACGCGGTGTAAATCGTCGAGTTCTATTCGGAGTTCTTTGAAATAAATTCGTGGTTTTTTTGACTTATTTGTCACAGAACTTCAGTAGTGTGAAGACATTCGAGATATTCCCTCAATGCGGTATTTCAGATGATACAGAGCATGTCAGGAACATGTAACTTAGCGATGTTGAAAACTATCTAAGTGCAGAACAGTATCACGTACGTAAGTAATTTAATCCCTTTCTTCGATATACGAGCGTGAACGCAAGCTAAGTGAAATTCAAACTCGCTTTTTGCTACGAACAGAAGCGATACGTGACGAAAGTGAAGAACTGATTAACTCGCACAATGTATGGAGAACGCCCAATCGACTTTTAAAAGCTATTGCCGGCTGCAATTTGTAAGAGAGTAATTTCCTATTTTTACAAAACGCTTTTCAATCGACTTTAAACTTTTGCTTCTCTTATTTCTTTTTCCTATTTAATTTTTGCTGTGCTCAATGCATTTTATCTTTTCCAAACTGAATATCTCTTTAATGTTCTAAAATATGTTGCCTGTAAATAACATGAAGAAAAATGAGAGGTTAAGCAAAATTCCAAAAATGCTTTTGATTGTGGTACGAAAAAAATTTCAGTCTTGCACGATGCATACTACTCTTGCTTTTCATGAAACAAATATCGCAGGACGTCATTCTCGATACAATCTTTCCTTTAATATAGCATAACATTGCAAATTTTTTTATATTACAGAATTCTCTCTTAGAAGTTTTCAAGAATAGCTTTTCAAGCATAGGAACTTGCTGTTGAATAAAAGTAATATCGTTATTTCCACGTTGTTCGCAAAGTGTGACTATGAGAGGGAAGTAAAGAACTGATTAAATTACAGTATATCGATAAAAACATTTAAACGTTATCAACTTTTGAAAGCCATTGCCGTTTCTACAATTTATAAGAAAGTATTTTATTACTTTCGTCAATTACATTTGAATTAATTTTAGAATATTTTTTTAAGTCGTCTCTTTATGTATGTAACAGATTTTAGTGTTCTAACACTAGATATTCCTTTGAGGTCTCGAAAAATGCTGATTGTGAACAAATGCATAAAAAGAAATGTAAGACCAAGGTCTTCAGAACCACTTCTTTGTTATAAAAAAAGAATGTTAATCTGGCAGACTGCATATTATAATTTTTTTTAATAGTTTCAGGTTGAGACTGTTAAATATAAGCACGAGAAAATTATTATAATATAACTTTTTATTTTCATCTATATTAATATCAATTCTTGTATATATTTTGTTTTATATTGTGCTTGTATATTACAAACTTATATAATTTATATCTTTTGAGGATAATGTAAGAACTGCTTAGTTTCTTCAATATTTTTCCATTTTTTAATTAACTAAAAACGCACAAATAAATAAAGAGTAAAATAATAATAATATATAATAAAAAATATAATGTAAAATAATAATATAATGTAATAAACAAAATGTTAAAAGATCATATTACAATATAACTGAGTAAGATTAATTAGCCTATAATAATTAATATTAGTATAATTAACACCACACTGAAGTGTGTGATACATGCCCAGTATTATAATATCTCTTTCAGTATAGTATATTATGTCTACATTAAGAAAAGTTAGAATCTATGTGTATAAATTTTATTTTTTTATGCGCTTTACAAAATATGAAAAATGGATTTACGTTTGGTTTTGCTTCTCCATCGTTGTGCTATTTTATGCATCATATTTTTCGAGTACAGTGTTAAAACGCGGTTATTTGCCACTCTCACACTCACTTTTTTTTCGCAACATGTTTTGGGTATGCTTACAAAGCACAAACTATTGCGTAGTCGAGGTAGGCGATAATCACCAAGATCATAATCGAGAAAGCAATTTTATGCGCTACGTAAAACGGTGAGTGATAATACCGCATTACGTAGTGCAAAGCGAGTAAATTTTAAAATTCAAAAAATTCACCAGCTTAGAAAAAAAAGATAAAGATTTATATTCTCATGTTGGAAATTGTGCAAATACGAGGCGCGTACTAGCAAGAAATATTAAGTGAACGTTAGATTAAAGACGGAAGACATAGTAAGTGTTACGTTATAAACACGCAGATTTATTTATAGAATATAGTTGTGTAAACAGGAAATATTTTTTTGTAAAAATTATATATATTCCGATCTTATATAAGGTACTTTATATTTATTTTTGAATGATTTAAATCAATTAGGGATCAAGATATTTAAGGTAAAAAAGGCTAAAATGTAATTGGAAACAATATATATTATTATAGAAACATATGCTGCTTGTATAATATACATATATGAAATTTTTTATAAAATTATCTCTCTTTTTCAAAGTGAGTTTATGTTACTTTCAAGAGCATTCCTTCCCCTTTAAAAAGTAGACGTGTAGCATTTGTAAAATCGATGCCTCCGATTAAGTCAACAAATTTTACATGAAATTCTATTTCGGCATTTGTAATAAATATATCATCTTATTTACGTTCTATTCCGCATCTGTATTTCTGTACTTGACGAAAAAGATTAAAAATAAAATCACGTTGTTCAATTTTGCGTTTGCGAGTCTTTTGATGTTAAATAAATAATGTAGGTATGTTTATTAAAGGAATCAACCCAGAATCAACTATATTCAACTAATAGTAGATAAAATATCTTCAACGTCGTGTCGTGTTTTTAAGTGATAAAAATATAGCAACGGATAATCACAAAGGTACTCAATTTTCATTAAAAGATCTGACATTTTTGACGAATAAAATTCTGAAATTAAAACAGACATTAAAATATTGTGTTTAGATTAATTTTAAGCAAATTTTTAAAAAATAGATATTAATGTTTATAGTTACGGGAATTAATATTTAATAATAAAAAAGTGGTGAGAATAATATTACAAGCGAATTTTGTTTAAAAAATATAATATTATTGTTTCTTATAAGATAAAATAAAAATTTATAACTAAAAATGTTATTGTTAAATTTGTATGTGCTATAAAATAAGATAAAATCAGCAATATATGTGTGTGTAACATATGGGAAATATAATAAAAATAGAAGAGATTATTATATAAAAAAGATTATTATATAAAAGGATTATTATATAAAAGAGATTATTATATAAAATAATATCGTATATAAATATATGTATAAATATGCATATATAACATAAAAAAATTAGAAAGTCTGTGTGTGTTATATTAGATATTGAGTATTGGGGATCACAAATGCAAGAAATGCTTTGAGTTATTCAAGGAATCTTACATGGAATGTGAACACAGATTTGCGATCATCCTGTCTATAGATCGGAACTGTCTGTGTCTCCTATCATGCAGTTATGCAGGCGGAAATCCTTCGTTCTATGCACTTATGCGAACATTCATCTGGCAGTTAACTATCATTCATTTGCAGTCTGCCATGCGTCAATCAGCAGTAATCAGACTTTAGTATTCGCACATTACTTGCGCATATACGGTTGGCGCTTATGCTATCGGTTAAACATGCATCCCAGCAGCACATACAGCTGCCACATATGCGAGAACGCACATCATATTAGTACTCGACGTGATGTTGGTGTCAAAAATATGTAGTTCATATTTGATATCTCACGTGCCTTGTCAGCCTGCAAGCTCTATTCATTCTCTATCCAACTTATTATTATAATCATAATTAAATTTTAAAAGATTAATCAAGCTATACAATTTATATATTTACACATTCTTTTGATATGATTTAAATACATATTTTAAATAATAATAAAATTATCATAAATTTTCAAATTATCAAATTCAATTATTTTTTGAAATCTATGAAAGTTAGTACAACATAATATTATTATTTAGCATTTTAATTTTTTAGTATATCTTTAGTAAATTATCAGATTACCTTAAAAAATATGGACGTAAAGAGAAAGAGAGAGAGAGAGAGGAAGTACATATGTATAGTGAGTTTTATTTGGTTGGAAATGCTGCAACTTTCTAGAGAAAAAGTTTTCTCATACTATTCCACCCACAGATGTTAATCAACTAAAGTGAATTGAACTTTATAATTTATACAAAAACATTTATAAAAAAAGACTTTAACCACATTTTAGTTCTGTCTGTAATTCTATATATTTTAAATATATATACATCCAATCGGATTGAAATCGACAAGAAAATAATGTATATAAAAGAATTCAGTTTTAATTGCAGCCATACTGTGAAGGGACTGAATAGCATATTTTTGGAATATCTCCTATATATATTCGCAGATATATATATTTGAAATATAATCCTTAGTTCTATAAGTTGTGAACTTACCGAGGAGTAGATTATTTTAACATAAAGTTTGAACGTGAAAGTTTGTTCTGTACTCTTACCTGATTAATGTACAATATCTACTGTAACATTAATGTGAGAATATTTCTGCGGATAATATAATAAAACGTTCTGCGCTTTGAACTTTTAACATGTTATCAAAGTTTGAACATTAATTCTTCTTCATGTATCGCATATATTATTAGAGCAACAGCCATTTGTGATTTATGTTTAATATCTGATACGGTACAAAGCTCGTTTTTGGCTTTTCTTGTTAAATACAAATTATGCATATTTGCGCGCATGATATATGTATATAAATATGTTTCTATACAATAAGTTGTCATAAATATTATTTTTATATATCCCATATTTTATTAAATAATTTTTTTTATTTTATATCAGATATTCCATTATATATTTACAATAACATTTTCAATTATAAATTTTATTTTACATGCCGGCGTATTATTTTCGTATTATTTAAAATTATATATTCATACGTAGTGTACGTGAATCAGTATCGCAATATATTTTCCAATAAACTTTTTTCATATAGATAAATAATATTTTTATAAAAATTACAGTTATTGAAAAAAGTCGTGGAAAATAAGCTATTTATTGCAGATATAAAATATTTAGATTATTCTGTCATATTTTTATGTAAACTCTTGCGTTTACAATTAAAAATTTCGATATTATCACCGTTTTATTTTTGTGCGATACATTAAAAAATATCTTCTCAAAAAAATATCTTCTCCAAAAATATTTAATTCATGCTTGACTGGTTTGTAGTCTAATGAATAGACAAATAAATAACTTTCTTCTTTTTAGAAGACAATATACGAGTTTGTGAACGTCGAATACTATCATTAATAATCTCATTGGTGGTATTTCCAACTATTTCGTATATCTTTTTGTATGTATATATACATATTGCATATATATATATATATATATATATATATATACATACATATACATGCCGGACGATGTAATAGCGCGATATGAGCTCGGTAGGGAGTACTGTATTTCCGCGGTATTTCCTTGGTATTTCATATCTATTCCGAACAGTTGCCTCCGCAGTATCTACGAACATGGAGCAGTGGTATATGTAAATGCACCTTGCAGCATATGTCCAATTATGTCCGTGATGAACGCCACCCTTAACGACTGCAAAGCTCAGGATGCTAGCCACTCGACACTTATACGTCTGGGAGATTATGTCAGCCGCGAAATTATCTTTATAGTTGGTAGACGCTATATAGCTGAGCACGCATTTTGTCGCACGAACCATTTGGTATGTTTTCCTTTGCTCGATTGTAAACGAAATTTGTCAGAAAGAGAAAGAGAGAAAGAGAGAGAAAGAATATATAAAAATAGATAGAAAATAAATTGTAATATAAATGTTAAGAATTGGCCTGCCCAAATTTCAAGTTTCTTCAATTTTTGCGTATCAAATTGATCTGACGCTTCTACTTCTATTTTTTATTTTTTTTTAAATAAAGATTTATGCTTAAGTATTATAAGTAGAATATATATGCTTAAATATAAGCTTAAGTATAATATATATTCGTCATTATATGCATATAGAATAATACACATTATTTTACATAAACAATTCTTTGAACGTAATTTTATTTTACGTATATTTTATTAATTCTTTGAACGTATTATTAATTCTTTGAGTATATTGCGTACACATGGTATCATAAATTTTTCGTACAATCAAAAAACATGCTCATTATTCTTGATCCAACAGAACTACATGATTTTTAATAGAACTACATCAAAACAAGATTCCAAAAAAAGAGAAAGATAAGCTTAAATACGTACAATAATTTTTAATATTACAAGCATTTTCTAATGATTGATGCAGCTATTCAGCTGTCATTATGGCTATTAGCTGCTGTAAATTCATTTGATTTAAATATCGCAATTGGACATATTTCCTATTATTTGCAAATATAATTCGGTAACATGCGACTGTGTCCCGCAAAAACTGCATTTGTTTAGAAAAAGAAATCAATATATACTTTGCTTAAAATTAAAAGTAGAATAAGATTGTTATTTATTTACAATTCTAGAGCTTAATTCGAGAAAATGGTACATTGGTACTATGGTAATGTTTTAATTGCTTTTACAACTAAAGCGATTACCACATACTTGCATAAATACAAAACAAGAATAAAAAAATTGAGAAATATTTGTGAAAGATTATTCTCCCCTTCCACTTTGGCGAAACTGCTTGTATTGTTTCTTAAGCGCAATGCGTGATTTGGCGATTACAGCACGAGCAGAACAGTTATAATTCTATGGAAATACGGGAGATTAGGCTGCCACCTTAAACGCTTAGGCAGATCATACATTCATAATCTGTGCGTGGATGTGTTACTTAACTGTGTAATTTACCCAATATTCCAGAGAAACATTGCACCTGCTTCCACACCATGCAACATAGATACTGTGACCCTTTAAGCTTACTGTCCAAAGTATACTCTTTCCGTATTACATGTAGATAGCATAACATTTATATTCATATAATTAATAAAATTATATATTTAAAATTATAATATTAAATATTAATGCGCATTTTTATATCTTCCAAAATTTATGTTATATGTAAATGTTATATATACATATATAAGGGTAATTCTACGTCAAATCGGACAAGAAATGATCTCGTATTTTTTAAATCATTCGAAACTCTTTTCACGTAAAATATACATAAAATAAGGAGATTCGTATTTTTGTATTTGTCCGAAATATTTTTTTTGCAGAAGTTATAAACAACAAAATTTTCGTGAAAGATGAAGAAGTTGTCAATTTTAAAAATTAATATTTCTGATTATATTTGTAGCAGAGAAATTTTCAAAAATGCATTTTAAAGCTAAGGAAATAACCTTTTTTATAAAAATAGTTTAAGTTACAAAAAATTGCAAATTACAATTGTTATAAATAATTGAAACGTTTAATAATTTTTTTTCACCAAAAAGTACACTTTTTAAAATTTTTGAAATAATGCTATTTCATTCTCCATTTCATTCTAAAAATGTACATATTTTTTATTTTATGGAGAATCGATAGATTCTATTTTTTATATATTTTTAATGAATGAAGTGCCGCGCCGTGCTCGCGTCACTGGCTCGACCAAGTAGTATGCTACGTGCCATGACGCATCATAGCGCGTCAGCCCTATAGCGCAGCCTTATTAATTAAAAATATATAAAAAATAGAATCTATCGATTCTCCATAAAATGAAAAATATGTACACTTTTAGAATGAAATGGAGAATAAAACAGCATTATTTCAAAAATTTTTAAAAGTATACCTTTTGATGAAAAAAATTATTAAACATTTCAATTATTTATAACAATTGTATTTAGCAATTTCTTATAACTTAAACTATTTTTATAAAAAAGGTTATTTCCTTAGCTTTAAAATACATTTTTGAATATTTCTCTACCACAAATATAACCAGAGATATTAATTTTTAAAGTTGACAACTACTTCATTTTTTACAAAAATTTTGTTGTTTATAACTTCTGCAAAATAAATATTTCGGACAAATACAAAAATACGTATCTCCTTATTTTATGTATATTTCACGTAAAAAAAAGTTTCGTTCGATTTAAAAAATACGAAGTCAAAAAATTCGATTATTGTCCGATTTGACGTGTAGAATTGCTCATATATACATATATAAAATTTACATGTTAATGCATCGCTAATGTTAATGCATGGCTAAAGAGCCATTGAGCTAATGAAGAAACTATTCTTAGATATTGGATGAAAAGTTATATCTATATGCTAAATATTGGAATACGTGACATCATACGTTTTCATTTGCACCAAAGTATCAGGGGAATTTGGATTGCATAGAATTTTAAAATATCGAAATCTCTTTTCCCAAGTTGTGGAAACTGTCGCAGATAATCGTCACGCAAATTTAAATTTTAAAAAAGTATCGTTATTGTATATATTATACATATATGTTACAATGAAAAAAGAGAGTGATATGATTTTTAATACATATTAATAGCGTACGCGAAATGTATACAGCGCATATTAACAACCTTTTCTCACGTAGTCATATGAATGAACAGATAGTCTATATCTGCAGGATGCTGTACATCCTTCTTCGCAATGTGAACAATTACTTTGATCCTAATTATTGAGATAATAGCATACTAATTGAGTGAACAAGATGTAAAGCAGTATATATCAGACAATAGGTAAAGGCTGCTCGTAGTCACAGTACTAAGCACTGCTGCTAATTACATTAATGCGCTAGCGCGATACAAGTAATTCAATTTTATCATTAATTAGTTTGTATTATTGGCTCATCATGTAATCGTCATATTACATTTCGCGCATTATTTTGCATTTCCATAATTCTTCCCATTTTAATGATATTTCCTTTCATCTCGTAATTTATGTTACGATATGACTTTAAATATTAAAAAGTAACATACTATTACGAAATTGGCACGCGAAATCTGATAACATTATTGAAAATCCGCGTATTGGTATTATATCAATAAAATTTGTCGTGCATAAGCTAAATAATATAAATTGCACGTGCGGAATCTATTAAATGGAAATGAGGCTCGTTTAATTGCTACGTTCCGGGCGATTATGACTTTTCGATCGAAGATTAATAATTAATCATCCAACTAATATCCGGTTTACTGCCGGCACTGAGGAAGTAGAATCCCTTAACGAGAAATATTCGTTTTGATTTAATCTTCAGTCCGCCGACCACTTTGCGGAAATATTACGGACTGCAGTGAGAATTGCGAGCTTTCAAAGTGCCAGCAAGATAATTCTTCTAATACTTAAAGAAGTGAATTAAGAAATATCTCTCTCTGCTGATCCATGATATTATCTTGGGGTAGCATTTGGCTGTGTGCGGTAATTAATTTTTTCAAAAGAGGTCTTTTCTTCCGATATTATCAAACTTAAAATTCTGCGCTGTATTATTAAAGATTTTAACTTTGCACGTTCTGGTCTTAACCGTGCGTTTTAAAATATATATATGTATATACATATATAAAAGTGAACAATGTATAAGATATAAAAATTTAAATATTGCAGTATATATTCACAGTTAAAATAGATATGTAAATAAGATTTTTGTGGAATATATATGTATATATGTATATATGTACGACCGCTATATCTATCGATAGTTGCTTTCCCGTTGCGGTCAAAATTGTGGTCAAAGCTATCTTATCTATGTTCCGGCGAATTGCGACGAAGCAAAATGCATACAATGATATCAGTTGTGTGTACTTTCAACAAGTTCCATTCTGTGATATCGGAACGACTGGAGCATCGTATGTAAAGTTTATAAATAATAGCGTGAGAAACACAAATTACGCCAAAGTTGATTAAGTTGAAATATATCGCATATTTAAACTTATCGAATAACAAATAGCAAATGTATTATATTTTTGTCATACAGAGACATTCTTTAATATATAGTATATGTATATATATACATATATATATATATATATGTATATACATATATATATATGTATATACATATATGTATATACATATATATGTATATACATATATGTATATACATATATATATATGTATATACATATATATATATATATATATATATATGTAATATATGAAAGAGAGAGAGACAATATTTTAATATTGTTGGAAATGTTATGTATATTAAATAAGAAAATATTATATTTAATATTTACTCAGATTTTTAAATTGCATAAATGTAAGGTATTAAAAAAAGTCACGTATTGACTTTTGTGAAAGCTCTTACAATAAATAAAAATATTAAAAATAATAAATTAAAAATGTTTTTCTCTAAATTTAGATATAATTAAATATTTACAAATATATTAATCAATTACAAATATAATTGATACAATCAAATATAATAAATAACAAAATTTAAAACTGCTTAAAAATTATAACGCAAAATACATAAAATAATTAATTTTTAATATTTGAAAATCTGTTTATATATATTATCTGTATACACATATCTTGCCTTTAAATTGAATCATAAGACAAAAATTATTTTATAAAAATGCACATTTTTTAAATAACTTATTTATCCAATTATAAAATCCAATTAATCCTAATGATCTCGAAGGGCAGTTATGAACGGCTATTATTTAGCAGCATCCATGCTTGCTGCCGTGCTTCTGAATGCAGTCGTTTCAAAACAAAGAGTCTTGACGTTGGATTGATAAGAGTCCTTAGCCCTTTGAGAGAAATTCATTACAATTGAATTCGAATCCGTGCATCTGCAGTTCTGATGTTATAACATACACTGTACCGCAGTTTTCTGTTATTAACGTTATTTGTACTCTCCATCGAGATTCTAGATAAGATTTAGATAAAAACAATTTTTCAATTGTATCGCCAAGGAACAACGTATTTTATTAAGTTGCTCGTATGATATTTATAAAAAAATCTGGGAAATCTTGAAAGAACATAAAAGTTAATAGCATAAATATAACCGTTTGCGTATACATATGCATCCGTGCAATTTTATATATCATATACTCTCTGTATTTGTTAAAGAATTAATAAAAGCGCAATGAAATCATAACAAAAGTTAGTAGATTAAGTTTGCGTAATCGATTAGAGAATTGCATGAAAAATGATATATTAATTAATATAATGATATAGAGTAATCGCTTGTGTGCGCGTGAGCATTTTTTTTTGTTTTTACTTCATGATACGAGAATGTTTATTTCTTGTAAAGGCAATATGTTTAAAAAAGTCTATTAAGTAAGAAACTGAAGAAATAAATATATAAGTTCGGTGAATGTTCAGATTATAGTTCAATATTATAGATATATGAGAAAAGGATATTTACTTTCACTGGTAGTAATATATGTGGAAATGGAACAATTGGAAATAGGTACATTCTACCATATCTGTGGAAAATTGAAATCACGATTTTTAATTTTCGTTTCAAATTATATATAAACGAGGGTGCTTGTTGTTTAATTCGGTTCGCAAATTATTTCAAAAATTTTCGTTTTGTGGTAACCACAATTAAAATAAAATGAAAAGAGCATTAAAGAGAGAACTTTTATACACACAATACTCTTTTCTCCAATGTTTTATGTATACTCATTTTAAGTTATATACCATTCTTTTAGATTATATAGATTAATATGTAATTCAGGTTTTTATTGAGTTTTAAAACTTTTAGATGTAGCTACATTTTTTTCTTTTTCTCTCGAACTTATGTGTATGTTGTAAAAAGTTAAAAAAGATATTAAGTTATTTATATATGTTATACGTTATTTTCAATGTATATATATAAGTATGTACATATATATATATATATATATATATATACTTATATATATATGCCGCAAAATTAATGTTAGTCTGATAAATAAATAAATTATTTTAAATTTGATTAGTTAAATCTTCAAAAAAAATCTTTTTTGTGTTATTTCAAACAAATGTGCTTATTCTGAATATGATTTTTTTATACATGTATATGCATGGCAAATATAGGCAGTTATAATTAAAATAGATCACAATGATCTATCAAAGAATCAAACTGGCTAACACATTACACATCTTAATCTCTTCTCGTTTTAAAATAACGGTGCTTTAAGCTTTGCTAAATTGAAATATTTAATATTGGTGTATATATATATATATATATATATATATATATATATATATATATATATATATCTTTAAAACAGCATGGCAAATAAAATAAATATCTATATTATTGAGTATTTATATTTAAAAGTTTTTAAATAATTTTTATGCGAACATATATACTGAAGATAATAAATAATAATAAAATATTAAGATTATAAAATATTAACAAAAAGATGATAAAATATAAAAAATTTGGACAATTGAAGTTTGGACAATTGAATCAAGTAATAACGTAAGAAAAAAAAAATTTGCATGCTAATTTAAATATTTGGTAAAATAAAGTAATGTTTATGAGATAATAATAGTTAATATCATTACATGTATTTGAATCACAAGTAAAAAGAAAGTATATTCGATGGAAACGCTGGCAGTACGAAGATTATTACCAGTATTTTTTATACTTTTTTTTTTATAAGGATAATAAGCAAAATTTTTTTTAAGAATTCTATTTGCATTAAAATAGTTGCAGCGAAAACTTGAAAATTTTTGCACGTTCTTCTCTTCTCTCTTCTCTCTCTTCTCTCTCTCTCTTCTCTCTCTCTGTCTCTCTCTCTCTCTTTCTCTCTTTCTCTCTCTTTCTTTACTTTAGAATTTGCGTACAGTTGAGCGAGAAATTGCGGCAAAACTTTTTCAGAGTAGTTAAATATTCTTTCTCAAATATTAGTGAGAAAGAGAGAGAGGGGGGGAGAGGGGGGGGAGACGAAGATGCGATAATATAGTGCATTGATTCGCGATATTTTTATATCTTTAATTATTCGTGTGTGTGTGTGTGTGTGTGTGTGTGTGTGTGTGTGTGATGTATGTGTGTGACACAGATTCGTAGAATATTATTGTGCTGTCATTATTATATAATAAATTTTTGTATCTACGGTCCCGAAACTTTTGGACATATGTCCGTTTAGATTGCCCATTACACTTTATCTTGTTCCTGCGCATTTGCATATTATCTGTGTGATCTGCCAGAACAAAGTCTGACAATAATCGGCGAATAATTCGCACACGAGCAATCCGAGCAATCCCAGTACAATTGTGGTCAATCCGAAACCGTTTGAAAAGATCCTATTCGTGTTTAATACAGTGTAGTTTTAACCGCAGCAATTAATATCGAATTCTTTTTAAACACGTATGCCGAATAGGATTAAAATGTTAACAGTATTGGTTATTGTATATGTATATTTCTGTTGAAAAAAGTAGAGAGATAAAATACATCTGTGATATGCAAGAATCAATTTCTCTTTTATCAAATAGATAAACCCACCCATTGATCGCAACGTACTGAACGTGTCGAATATTAAAACTGGTATTCTGTAAGAAAGAGATGCCAAATATTTCAAAAATATTTATAATATTTAACGATAACTAAGGATAAGAAAATACATTATATTAAAATAAAATCGTAATTTAATTATTCTATAATTGATACCCACATTTCTTTTTAGATAATTTAATCTTATACTGTATTATTATTATATGTATGTAATTTAGCTTTTTTGCTGTCAGTTTTATTAATATAGTCTAGTAAAAATATTGTACCCCCCTCCCCTCCCCCAGATCTGAGAAGAGAGAAGAAGAGAGTTTTTAATTTTACATGTAATATAAAAAAGTAATAAGAAGTAATAAAAAGTAATAAGTAAAAAAAGTAATAATAAGTAATAAAAAGTAATAAGCAAATAATATTTTAAGAAATAAATTTTACTTGAATTATACTTTTTATTATATTCTCGTGAAGATAATGCATCTTTTCTCGATACAATGCACCATCACAAAGTTTCTGCGAAATATTTTATTACCGCAGGAAATAAAATAGATTCAGAATTCTCACAGTAATCCATCCTATTTTATTTTACAAGGTCGATAACGATCGTGTACAATCCCATCAGTCTATTCATCTTATATATCCGACTTTCATATCTCACAAATACTATCAACCAGGTTTTATATATTATAAACTATTCTTTTGCTTGCGTGCTACTCTTTAGTGATTATTTATAGCTGATTTCCCGTTGTTCCTATTCTGATCAAAAATTGGGACTATTCTGATCAAAAATTCATCGACCTAGTTGTGTTTAAACTATTTCCCAATGCAAGCATATTATCTCGATATTTTTACATAGACACAATTTCTCATTCTCCTGGGATATCTCGTCTTGGTTTCTGTGAAACTGTGTTTGAAAAAAATTTAATATCTTAAACGCTTTCTGTTGTGAAGGTTGAGTGATACATGAAATACATAGATATGTAGATGCAGTAGTATTGTTACTATATATTGAAAGTATGCGTGTCTTTCACGTACTTGAGATTAATTAAAAACTCGCTTTGGCATGTAATTTTTAGTTTATTATCATAAGGGATGGCATTCTTATATGAAATTTTTATAATAGCTACGTATTCTCCTATATTAATCGCAGGTACGAATGTGATAATTCAGAGTTTAAAAAAATGCAAAGACATACACTTCACATGTATTAAATAATAATACATATTTTTTTTAAAAGCAGAGAGATTATGAATCATAGTTATTTAAAATTTCCATTTTCAAATAACTAGAATTTTCTGAAAGACGTTGGATATATGTTAGGAGATATATAGTCTCTCAAAGCTACTTTATATTGACGCGTGAAAGACAGTACTTTGCATTGCATATTGTTTCTTATGATTTATTAATAATAAGAACGCTTGAAAAGTGCTTGACGACTGGAGATGTCTTGTAACAAGAAATAAAGAAAAGGAAATTTGCAGTTGGAAAGCAACTAAGATTTACAAATTTAATAAACGTAAAGAATTACAATGTTTATGACATCTTATAATCTGATCTTATAATCTATTGCGTTCGTTGCTGATGATTATTAGAGTTAAGTAAGGTGGTTATTAGAATTAAGTGCTCGGGAATTCATTATCTTTAAATTGCTTCTTAGTTCAAGTTGCCATTATTCAGTCACGTTGTGGAAGCGGAAACAGCGCTATAATTTACTTAATTCGACGAGCCGAAGAAAATTTACTGCTCGGAACAATAGTAGCGACTGGTATACATTGTTAATTATAAAAGATTAGAAAAAATATCAGAAAAAAATCAGAAAAATTATACAAAATGATGAAAAAAATGATCGCAATAAATTTGTTTATTATTTATTATTTGATTCTGGAAACGTAATTTTGTTAATGCAAATATTGTATTTTCCATGTTCTCGATCACGCGACCATATTAGCATAGCATTTAAATATATTAATGTGATTGGAGATTATTTTAATATTGAAGTTAAAATAAAATCCAGATTACATTATTAATCTCATCGTATGCTGGAACGCGATTATAATTTATTTTTTTTCAAGCAAATAAAAAATTGCCAATATCTGATATGATAAAAGAAAATATACAAATATTAATATATATCGAATATATAGTTTTTCGACACATTATTCTCAATCAAAGAAGGTAAAAAAAAACGATGCTTGTTGCGATCGCGTTTAGAAAAGGAATATATATGGAACATTTCGCACTACTTTACCTATCTTACGAAATTTCAGGTTGTTGATGGTAACTACGCCACTTTAAGAACTCATTAGAATTACTAACGAATTTGCTTCTATATTTGTATTTAGATCCGTTTTGATTGTGGCAGTTTTTTTAATGTAAGAAATAAAACTTATACTTGATAAAAAATAAAAATTAATTTTGCTTATTTTTAAAAAATAAAATTTATAATCAAAACACGTTTGTCTCCCCGTTCCTTTTTTTATGCATTGGATTGCGAGTAAAATTCACAAAATGTTTGTTGCAAAGCCCTGAGTTGGTTTCTCACATGATTTCACGCCTTAAAATCACTTTATATGAATTTTTTATTAGGTGGCGTAATTACTTGCACGTGTCGGTAAATACGCCACTTTGGACGCACTTTTTTGAAACGATTGGTGGAAAAAGAAAGAGATGAGATAAAGCGTTGAAATATTTTTTTTGAGCCAAAAGATCACTTTTAATTATGGTACACTTAATTTTTTCATTCGATACTCAGCAAAGTGTCCAAAAGGTCCAAAAAACCCAAAAGCTTGAGGTGGCGTAATTACCTGCACTGACCTTATATCACATAATACTTCTTTTTCATTACACAAATTAAAAATCATATAAGATGCAAAATAATATATATGTATCATATTTAGGATATGGATTCTTCTTAGAAATCATCATGTATCAAAATATACGCACCGCGAAACAGAAATTATCATCTATGGACCGAGGGTGAACGTCATGGCGAATCAAACAGCTGATTATCATGGGGACATTTATCAATGGAATCGCACGGTGTCGGTGGATGAAGGAGATGTGGAAACGGAATATTATCTACCCAATTGGGCCGATCTTGTTCTAGCAGGATTATTCACGATGCTGATTATTGTTACCATAGTAAGCATACGTACTATATATATATCTAATATTGTAATTTTTATAAGTATTTCTATATCAATGTATTAATGGCGAAATGTCTTATTAAAATATAAAGTATTAAGATGTAAGATGTATATAAAATTTCGAGTAGTTCTTAGAATTTTACATACATACAGAGAGCAGTTTAAAAATTAAAGAATTTCCTGAAATATATATGTAATCTGAGAATAATTTTAAAATTTTTAGTCGAAGCTTGTACGAATTTGTAACAATCCTGACTTTTTCCTTCTATTATTACAGGTCGGGAATACTCTAGTGATCGCGGCTGTAATCACCACCAGGCGATTACGGTCCGTAACTAATTGTTTTGTATCTAGCCTGGCGGCGGCGGATTTACTAGTCGGTCTAGCTGTAATGCCACCGGCGGTTTTGTTACAGGTACGTACGCGTTTGTTATTTAAAGTTTAAAATAGAATAAACGTGTACGAAAAGTTTAATTTATCTTTCGTGTTAATTGTAAGCTACGAACTTTCATTGAGCCATCGAGATAAGATCGTATTTAATATACCGTGATTGGTATACATTATTCACAGTAAACAAATTGCGCCACGCATACTATTATAACGGTATTTAGAGTAGCATTTAATTACTGTCGGCATTTAATAACCCCGCGGGCAGACACATACAATGTCCTCGTCTACGACGTTTCCTCGTCGACATTATCGCTATGCAACAGAGAGCAGAGATGTCGTTCGTTTTATGCAAATCTTTCTTACCTTGAGAAGAAATTAATTACGCTTTTATCAAATAGAATATCTTCTTTGATGAAGCTTACAGGAGGCACTTGGGAATTGGGCGAGATACTATGTGACTCTTGGGTCTCCCTTGACATTCTACTCTGCACGGCCAGTATTCTCTCGTTATGCGCCATATCTATAGACAGGTAAACTCGATAGTACGCATTTTGAAATCTCGTCACGTAGCGGTATTATCGGGGAACACCCTGTTACCCGCTTTACCTTTCGCGAATAGATTCTCACGTCATTAGAAAAGGAAATTACACATGCCGTAAATTCTCCGACGTCCGCACTTTACAAGTTTCCGCGCGAAAAAACGATGACAGAAGCGGATGAATCTTCCGGTTGGTAGAAAATTTGTTCAAGCAACGAAGTATTTTATTATGTTAGTTTATCGTTACAACCAAACAAGTCAATAATATTGTTCGCTGAAAGCGATTGTTCTTTTATGTATCTTGTCATTTTCTTTTTCCTTTTCATTTTCTATAACTGTGTGCTTTTTTTTGATAAAGATATAAATATTTAAAATATTGTAATAATATGTACATTCAAATATAACTATATATATTATTTTAATTCTTATATTATGTCACAAGATAATAAGAAATAGATTTATAATATAAAAGCTTATAATTAAACCAAATTTTAAAAGTAAAAGCATTACCTAGCAGTCGAAATTTTCTCGTTTCTTCCTGTAGCCTTTGTTTTAATTTGAATTACTTCTTGTATTATATTAAGAATATGTATATATGACTTTGTATCTTATCCTATTGGTTACAGACTAAGTTTTGTTCAAGAAGTTAAAATTACTATACGTGATTAATTGCATTTCAGAAATACAATTTTGGTATACATGCTTGTCCTTTCTGCAATGCAATGTAATTTTGGAAACACGATAAGAATGCTCCAAAAATTGTAGGACGACAGAATGATTCATTCAGCATGTTGCTGGTAAAGCATGCCTCCCTTAGTATCTGCGATATTATTTTTTGCAAATTTGTGGTCGTTCAGCACAGATATCTGTATAAAATTATGCGGAATCCATCGCGTCATCGTCGGTGTTGCTTGTTCAAGGTATCTGGCCGTAACTCAGCCGTTGATATATAGCCGTAGACGCAGGAGCAAAAGATTGGCCGGGGTGATGATCGTGGCGGTATGGATAATGGCCGGTGCTATAACAAGCCCACCTTTATTAGGCTGTTTCCCGCGTGCGACGAACCGTGATGTCAAAAAGTGCTCCTACAACATGGACTCCTCGTACGTAATATTTTCGGCGATGGGCAGTTTCTTCCTGCCTATGCTGGTAATGCTGTATGTGTACGGCAGAATTTCGTGCGTCATAGCGAGCAGACATAGAAATCTGGAGACGACCAACGAGGCGGAGAATGTCCGATCGCGTCGTAAAATCACGGTGAGAACTACTTGATTTAGTCTTCCCTAGAGATGCAATCGAAGATCATTAGTGTACGACCAGCGTTATTTCTTGTTATACATCCTGTTATTACACGACAGTTTTTGTTAGATATTTATTTTATATATTAGATATACATACTATAATTTTCGATAGAATCTGATAATTGCATCGTGTTTATTATCTAGGTATACACGTTTCCCTAATTAAAATAATAAAATTTATCTGGAAATTAATATTTTATGCGAAAGATCGCGATACGATTATTATGCTTATCTTGTGTTCTTCTCACGCTTTACAATTTCCTAAACAATAGCGTTATTATTTATTTAAATAAGTTTTATTATATAACAAAAATTTGATATAATATTGATAAGATCAGATTAAATTTTCCTGTGTTTACACCCTATATATTAATCTTCCCAGCATTATGCTTCTCTCTCTCATTTGTTCGATGGATGATATTGTAAGCTAATTCTGACAGCAAGATATTAATCACTCATTGCTGAGATTCTATTCGATCAATATCTGGGTTTATCGTTATATGCCATCGATAATAAATGAATGTTTTAAAGCATTAAAAATAATGAACATTTAAATATAAGAATAATAAAGAGAAATAAATATGGATAAAAGTAATATTACAAAAAATTAAATACTCATTAAATATCTATAAAAATGCGCGATACTAAAATTTGTATGCATGATCTATTTATATTTCATGTATAATTAAAACAAAACTTTCTTTGTTTCTTGAAGAAACTCTCTTAATTATTCGAAATGCTTTTTCATTGAGTGAATTCTCATTGAATGATATTCTCATGATGTTCATTTTACAGACAAAATATAATACAATGTCTTTCCATTCCTATAATTAAGTTTTAAAAAGAATATCGCAGCGTCCAGAGAAATAGATTAAAAATAGCAATTAGGAAGACTTAAAGTACTCGCAATGACAAACGTAGCAACAGAGAGTTAAACGCGAATATGATAACGACAAGTTTATTGAGTTATGAGTTTGTCCCAAATTCAAAGCTCATTTTCAATCAGGGAGAACTCATCGCAGAAATCAAGAATTAGCCTACTTTTAATACAATGCGTATTGTGATTTATTCAACGACAGCATCGCAACCAAAAGTAATGAAATCGTTCTCACTTCATTGAAAAAGAGATTAGAGAAACCAACTGCTCTCTCACGAGCATGCTTTAACACCGTAATGCGAGACGCGGATTTCACATATTATCCGATCTTATGCAATCAATGCGTTATAAATTATTTTACACAACATATCTTATCTAGATTGCTTTGTCGAAGTTGATTTAGTTACATAGCAATATCTGTGAAATTGCATTACAAACAGGTACCTATCATCGTTTTTATAGAAAACAAAGAAATATATATTAAGGATTATACTTAAAATATTATCGTTACGTTGATAATAAAATTATTAAAAATATGCAATATGGATGATGTGATATTATTTATATTATTATCTTTCTATATTTCTCATTAAAGCAGTGTACATAAAAATATATTTAATTTATAAAGTACTTTCAGTTTTTTTTTGATTACCGCTTGCATCTTACCATCTCTATTCCCTTTCTAAATAGCAATTTTAATATTTATACAACTATTTGTCGATTAAATTTTATATAATTATATGACAAATTGCGATGTTAAAAAGTTTTGCGATGTTAAAGAGTTTGCGCTGCGAATCGGTTGCGTGTAAATGCGCGTTTAATACAATCGGCATTGTAAACTTTACGCAACGCATCGTCTTTAATTCAATCAAATAATCAAAATTACTTCGAGAAATGATCGCAACTTTATCGCATCGTGTCCAAATTGGCAAGTGACAGAATCGCTTTCATTCTCTGAGCACACTGCACATAATGTAGCATGCTCGTTAGCAATTAAACGAATTGTACTTGTTATATCAAAATCATTCAATTAATTAAATTGATGAGATTGACATTGTGTTTCAATGTTTATGATATTTGGCTTGATTTTCGTATTATATACGCTTATGTCTCTTCTTGCCCCGCATTGCTTATATTCGCGCGAATTGGCCTTTTTATAATTAATTTGTCATTAATTATTGCGAAGATCGCAAAAACGATAGAGGACTTTTCTACTCGGTTTAACCCGTTCCACCTGCACCACACGATGGGTGGGGCAATTATTACCAGACACCCTGTATATTTAGTGCGACACAGATTTATACTGCGATATTAAATAAAAGTGGTTTAGAAAATAATTCTTCTCAAAGTACAAAGTATAAACGAAAACAGATGATCACTCTAAGCGATTTATTACAGTGATGGAATAAGAAAAAAATCTCTAATAAATTAAGAGAAACATTCATTGCAGGGAAAGAAAATCTTTTAATCAACAAATTTTTTATAGGAAGAATATTGATAATCCTAAAAAATCAAGGCTGAGAAAATGGCAATAATGATTTTAGTAATTATAAGAAATCGTAAACGAATAAAATCGAATACTAGACAGCTTAATAGAAAGTTTTAGTTACAATGAAAAGGGGATTAAAATCTTTTGTACAATAATAATTACACACAAAATATTAATATATATATCAATATTAATGTAATTTATCCAACTTTAATATTGAACAAGAAGCATACATATTATATTATGTTGAAATATATATTTAAACGCCAATAAATTTTCAAATATTGTTCTGCTGTTTTATTCAAGTATATTGTTGAGATAATTAATGAGGGGATAATATCTTTTAGAAAATATTACTTATCAAATTAAATTTTGAAAAATCAAATAATATTATATTATAAAAAATCACCTTAATGCTTTTACAATGTGTGCAAAATTGCCTGCTATAATTTAAAAAAATCCTTCTAAAAAATTTTATTATTCTTATACAGTTCTTGTTCATTAATTTTCGAATTTTCTACCTAAAATAAAAAATATGAATTAGAAGAAATAGCAGAGAATTGATAATTATTTTTAAAAGTTAGAAATTATATAGTTTATATGTTATATATAACGTACAAATTTTTCAAAGAAAGTATTCCGATAAATAGTTAAATACGTTATATTTATGTCTATCACAAATATGAAATGTATACATTAAACAGGCAAGAGATAGTAGAGATCTTGTAAATATTAGTTGCAGAGCACATAGAGGAAAGCATAATGATAATTTTCTTATCAGTTAATGATAATTCTACTATCATACCTTCAAAGTCGACTAAAGAATAAAACGAGGTTTGACGTAAATATTCTCGCGACTCTTATTGATTTTGAAAAATATGCATACACTCAGTTTGAAATAATATATGTTGCGTTAATAGAATGACATATAGATTTAAGCGAAGAAAATTATTATTTATAGAATCACGAGAAGAAAATTTTGAAGAAGAGAAGAACATTTGAAAGACTTTATAATTCAGATAAGTTACAAGATCATAGACTATACATATAAACATAAATTACATGGAAAATATAGAACAAAAGATTACATAATAATAATTCACTAAAATTGGCATGCTAGCGCTCTCAAATATGAACAAAACGAGAAAAAATGATAAAATTTTATGATATAATTAAATATTTTACTTTCACTTTCTTGTTGCAATCTATTGAAAAATTACAATGCTATATGTATATATATATATATATATATATATGTATATATATTAATTATACAACTGATCGCAATATTAGTTACATAAAAATGTACGTGCGGAATTCTGAATCTTCTTTTGGCAGATTGATCGTAGGAAGAGCATTAAAGTGCAACGTACGGATTGTGCCGAGAGTAGTGTGACGTGTGACAAGCCATCCGAGGAAACCGAACCAACGAGCATGTGTAAAAAGTTGGGCACAATTCGAGGTAATCAGCAGAGCTGCATCAACAAAGTCGCCAGGGAGACGAAAACTGCGGGTACCCTGGCGGTAGTAGTAGGCGGTTTTGTTGCATGCTGGTTGCCATTTTTTATTCTGTATCTGGCAACACCTTTTGTACCTGTGCAGCCGCCGGATATTCTTATGCCAGCTTTGACGTGGCTAGGTAACTTCTTTTTTATTATATACATATATGTAAGTTCTTTTAAAGCATGTTTGTCTTTTTTTATTATTTATGAATCTCTCTTAATAAATTTAAAGTGCATTTAACTCTCAGTAAATGTCTAAATTATATGTTTTAATAATTTTATAATTAACAACAATTACGTTTCAAATTAAAAATCTTTTTCATATAAATTAGATTTAAAGTCGAATTAAGAGAACAGTTTTTATATGCAATAGTTTTAATAAAAAATGGAAATGGATATAAACTGAATAAAATTTGCATACAATCCATTTATCTTATAGCTATATTTGTATTTTTAGTTTTCAATTTCTTTCTGTAATTTTTTCAGAATTATTATCATATAATATAACAGTAATCAGTTGATATATTATTATTCCAATATTTTTATGGAATAAAATGATCGGAAGTGATTTTATATGTTTAGGATGGATTAATTCGGCTATCAACCCGTTCATTTACGCCTTCTATTCAGCAGACTTCAGGCTCGCTTTCTGGCGACTAACATGTCGGAAATGTTCAAAGAGTAGACTAAACTTGGATGGTACGAATCGGAAATTACCCGCTCCAGTTAACTGGAAGAAAGATACGTCGAGAACGTGAAGAGCTCCGCACAAGAGTTGCAAACTTGTTCAATTATGTGGCATCTCCGGTATTGAAATTACTATGGTTGACTTACGTTTATTCGTAACCGTGATACACTAATGAGGAATGACGTGTGTCAGAGAGCTACATGCGTATAATTTCAAATATGGGCTTATAACTAATCAATAGTTATTATGCAATTTTATAAGATATAAATGTTTCACTACGCACAATACATTGGGATACATATTGGAATAGCTATTCTCAAAAGTCGTATGAATATATAGAAGTCATTATTTTTGTGTGTGCAATATAATTGGCTGTCACAGTTTTGTCCAATGTTTATTAGCGTTGGAATATTTTTGTGTGATTATGTTTAATTAAATTAAATTTCCAAAACTGCAATTTACTTAATTAATTTTATATATATATATATATATATATATATATATATATAGAAAGTAAATATATATCAGTATAAAATGCATTTTTTAATATGCCTATCATGTAGCTTGTTATAGGTCCTTTTTTTATTAAATATTTTTTAATCTTCACGTTTTATACAATTTGTTGACTGACACGTATTTGTTGACTGATACATATTTAAATAAATGTACATAAATTACGTGAATGTAAGTTAAAATATAGCAGATTCGTAGCATGTAGCAGATTTTCCTGATGAAAACATATTCTGAAATAAAGCTAGAAGAAATATGTGAATAGTATAATAATAAGATTAATAAGTGTTTAATCTCGCGAGAAAAACAATGTACAATGGATTATACAATAATATGTACGACTGATACTTAATCTGTGATTGATATCGATGTCATCTCGCCGCATTTATTCCTGATATTTGTATACGAAGAATAGAAGATTGAAAATTATTTTCCTCCAGTTTCTCTTCATATCAACATGTGTATGAAATTTTTACGCACATTTTATACTCACCTTTTCCAAGAAAATATGCTACATGCATCGAATGCTTTTTACTAATAATTTGATTTGCAAAATGCGCAGAATTATTTTAATATAATATTTTATTTATATATTTATTTATATAGAGAGAGATTAAACAAGAAAATAATAGCAAGACATTACACATTAAAATTTATTATAAATATGTAAATTTACAAATTATGTAAAAGTGAGAAAAATTATTTATAGATAGAAAAATTATTTATAGATACAAACGTTTAGGAGATATTAAATTATTTGTTAGAAATAGATAAAGATATATCCAATACTCTCTCTCTACTAATTAAATTATGGATGAATACTGTTACGAATAGATATTAGTTAACTGAGAGAGTATTGATATACATAAATTTCATATATTATTAAAATTCAACATTTTAATTAAAGACTGTATGTAGGTATTCTACGTAATATATTCTGTTAGAAAGTAGGAAACTGATGAGGGATGTATGCGTCTATTTTTAATCAGTTATTAATATGTATAATTTTAGAATATTTTATAAACTTTACAAATTATTTTCTTTTACACTTTATTTTTAAGTCCTTTTATATATTACTGCTAAATATATCACTTATTCTAGTCAGCAAAAGATTTCACTTTATATAAAATCGAAGAAACATAAGTATATAACTAATGAGCCAGAATCAATAAACAAATTACGTTTATTATTATTTTCAATAATTTAGCATATATTTTATTTTATAATATTGATATATTTTCGCAATAGTTAGTGAATATAAGTGTGGAAATCTTAATGCAGCAACACTTCTTTATTAAACAAAATAACTTATTTATATATCTCTCAGTTGTATGTATTTGATTAATTAATATAATTTTGTATAAAATATTGCATAAAAATATCATACTTTATATAACTTGCGTTTACGTAATTTAACTTATAATATATATTAAAAAATAATGAACACAATTCTCTCGACCGTATTGGCAAATTCTATTTATTGTTAAGTGCACATCACATTGTGATGTGCACTTAACAATAAATAGAATTTGCCAATACGGTCGAGAGAATTGTGTTTATTATTTTTTAATTTTTATTACTGGTGGTCAAAATTTCTACATTAAATTATAATATATATATATAAAATACATAATAGGTATTATTGAGCATAGAGATATAAATATTTGAAGTTTTAAAATTTGTATATGATATGCAACAGTTATTAGTTTATGTTCAGATAATTAACAAAAATGTATATTTTGTATGTAGCGACATATAATCAGAATCTATTGAGCAGTGTTCTTGAGAATCAATAATTGTGGCGTTAAGATAAAAGTAATATCGCAATATTTTCGAATAATACAATTAGTAGCTATACTTTTTTCATAATTTCATAACGTTATTGATTAAATAAAGTAGTTATCTCATATATTAAAAAAAGCTCTAGTGTTACAATTACCTAATCTGTTATTTTTTTTAGTTATGTCGAAAAATGTTTCGATATAAAACAATAGTAAATGTAGATCTCTCTATTGTAAATTTATGTTAAATACAATTTTAATTGTGAGTAAAAAAATTATCAACAAGTGTATTTTTTTCATACACAATTTGCTGATAAAGATTCTTATCTTGTTTTCCTAAAAAATTTTGAATATAGATATGCAAGAACAATATCAACATACTATATGCGAATAACAACAGGCGTAGTGGCACATTTTCATGCAAATGTTGCACTTTTCAATTTATAGATGTAATATTTATGAGATAAAGTAGGCACAGAAGATACAAAGTTTAAAGAAAAATTTAGTTGTTGTAAACTATGTGTGCTTTAATGATACGGAAGTATATTTCAAATTGCATAAATGATAAGAAACAATTACGTAAGTTATAAGAAATGCAGTCCATGCAAAATTTATGCATTTAATTAATTCTACAACTTACACTTTAAAACAAAAATACAGAATTATATTATAAAAAATAATCTTAACAAAACCGCATAGTTATGTATTCTTATTAGTATGCAAAAACAATAATTATGGAATAAATATAAAAATAAAAATAAAAGAATATATATTCTCTTTCTCCATTTATATTTTTCATGTATTTATATAATTTTCTCTTTATTTAAATGGTTTATTTATATGATATATAACTTTTAAAAACTTGCTATTTTAAAATAATTGGCATTACTTTATTAAATTATAACTCACATATATACGGAAGTTGCATAAACAAATATTATTATTAAAAATTTAATTTATTATTGTAGATTAATATAATAATTACACAAATAATATCTGATTATTGTTAATTGTATTTATTGTTGTTCATGTTTAGCTCATTAAGTCTATAAGTTTGAAATGTCCAGTACTTGAACATGTTCGTGGTCTTCATGATCTCCAGAATTATGTTCTCCTCTAGAGCCTTGTTTCAGCCTTTATGTAACATGCCACTACAGCAAGGCTTTTATCGCATTTATCTGTAATATCTTTTACTGCAACAAAAAATTAGTAAAAGTGATGTAAAAGTGAAGTATATTGTGAATATAAATTATAAGTAAAGTATTATATATTATGCATTTTTTTGCGATTATTATATAACATTGAACTAAATATAAATTAATTAATAATCTGTTTATAAATTTATTTAATAAATAATACTATAAATATTTTGCGTAAACGTAGTCAATAACTTTATATTTATTATAAGAACTAGAATGTGCATATAATATGGTTATACCTTTTTCTATACAATCATCCAGAGCTTTGTAAACATTGTCTCCTGGCTGGGCATTCGTTTTTTTAGTAAACTCAGTATGTATTTTCTCTACGTTAAATTCCGATTCTTCTATCTAACATGATATTTAAAAAATATTAATAGGAAAAATAAAATATCAATAAAAATTATTTTTAGAAATACAGAAATATATTTTACTTTATGTTTTTAATATAAACTATATTTTCACATCTACATATATCAAATGTAATGATATATAAAAATAGCCCATTTCCTTTTATTAGAAAAATATTAATAAATAAAATTAATGATTAATATGCTGGTTGAAAAAAAATATAATGTTACAAGATTATTACATTTATATACTCAATATTTAATAATTTTATTATTATCTAAAAATATAGTTTTCAATTTTGGACATCGTCGTCGTGTAAAAAACTATCACAAAAGAAGCTTACCATATTTTCCTTTTGTAGTAGGCAATGTATTAAGCAACCATTTTTTCTTACTTTTTCTTGATTTTCAGATTGGTTATATCTATCATTTATTATATCTCCTATTGTGTATATATCATCTGGAAAGCAAATTATGGTATTTAAAAAAATATATAAATATATACATATATTGTATCTATATATTTACTAAAATTTTCTATTAATTTTATAAAAAGTTTATATATTTAAATAAAAAAATATTTGATATATACATAATATGTATTTTCTTAGTATAGTACATTTAATTTAAAATTCAGTTATCGAGTTTTAGAAGCAATTTAAGAAATCTGTGGATTTATAAAAACTAAGCTTTCAAAATGCAAATAAATAACGCCTTATTCTTTATTTAATTTTAAATAGATTTTAGAAGAAATTTTATTTCATGAAAAAGTAATCTTTCAAAGATATTTAAAGTTAAATACTAAAAACTGTGAGAGATCAAACATATAATAAAAATTTTTTGTATGTTTAAAAAGTCACTGGTTTAATCAAAGAATTTCTAATTAAGAAAAAACACAAATTGAATGAAAGTATAATGTATAAATTAATAACTTACTCTCAGTAGTATCGGTTTCAGTTAGGCAAGTGCTGTAGTCTTTGTGTTTGGATCCTACTTTCTTATCCACATTTGGAATGCTAGCTAAGATGGCAGGCTAAAATAATAGAAAATTATATTTTATATATTATTTTAATTAATTTTCCGTTCTTTTTGTATATTATTCTGTACATTATGTTAATTATAATGTTATATAATTTAACATTTAATTTTGATTACAAAAGCTGCAATTACTTTAAAAAAAATATCTTTATAAAGAAATAATTTTTTCTTTACTTATAGTTTTAACTCTTTCTTTTATAGCAAAATAAGATATTTACAATGAGTGCGAAAACTATAACATAAAACCCGCGCGTCATCTTGCTCGTGCAATTACTCTGTCAATCTAATCTGTCAATCTAATTACACTTGTACAAGTACTTTGTGGAGCGTAACAGCATCGTCGTATTTATATCAGCTGCAAATATAAAATGCATAGATAAAATCACGAGGTCATAGACTGTGTAAGCATAAAACATATGATGTAGAAAAAAATATACTGATAATTTACTAATATTTACTGTTTCTTATTGCTTCAGATATGAGATACTAGAATAAGATGCATACATACAATTTCCTTATATATGTATGTACATGTATTTGTTATTTTTATTATTATTATTTTGATGTTAAATTTTAATGCAGAAATTAATAGGCGTTTGTTTATCTGCGCTTTCTATTCGATAAATTTCAAAGTAGCTTTCTGGTGACTGATATGTTGGAAATGTTTGAAGAATAGGTTAAACTTGGATGATACATATCGGAAATTACCTGCTCCAATTAACGAGCACAAAGATGCATCGGAAACTTTCATGTGCATGAGTTTCGAATTTATCCAATTATGCCATCACCAAAATTATGTCTATGATCGACTTACGTATTCTCATTGTCCGTAAACTTTGTATGTTAGTAGAGAACGACACATATAGAAATAATGCACATTTGTTGGATTTATTTTATATGAAGAATAAATACAACGCTATTTTATTTGATTTTATTTCTATTTAAAAAATGAGAAAGAGAGAGAATTATATTGTATATAAATATTTTTATATTCTTTTATAAATTTAAGTTAAATTATATGAATGGATTTATAAGTTGTTCGTATATTTTTAAAAGAAAACACAATTACAAACCTTTTTTCAGAAAGTGTATTTTCAAGCAGTTTGTGCTTTAATGTTAAAGTTTATTTGCAGTAACTTATTCTAAGAAAACAAAAATGTAATAAACGATAACGTGATAGAACATGGAATATTTGCAATATTAATTGGAGGATTCGTGAAGTTTATATTATAATATATACAAAGAGATTACACATAAATACATACATAAATAATATATCTTTATCATTTCAAATTTACTTATATAATTGCAAGAAAGCTATTTCAATAAAAGTCTCTATAAGACATAAAAGTTTCCAGAAATCAAAAGAAATACTTCGCGTTTTCCTTTAATTTCTTATATAATTCTGCGTTGATTTACGAGGTTTATCTGATCGATTTATCTAACCATTATTAGTGGTTTTCAATTACGCCGAGATTATCTCCTCTTGTTATTAGTAAATTCAGTCGTTGGAAGCATGAAACTTAAACACAGACATATCGTTCAGCTCTAAGATACGTGTGTTACTTTTGCTCTCGTTTCTTATCTCTTATATAATATCGGGAAATACAATTCTGCTGCATTAAAATATACATATTTATTTAAAGTATTATAATGTTGAATCTTTTTGTTAAATTTTCTATGATTAAGTCTCCTACAGAAATATACGGTTTCGAGTCGCCATAAGTCAGAATTTTGTCTATGTAGTTGTCTTTAATTTTAAGCGACAACGTATAAAAACTGATTTTTTAAACATTTTTATTTTATCCATTTATGGAATAGTGTAAAATATTGGAAAAATTAATACTGTTTTTATATTTGCTGTTGCTTTATTACATTAGAATATCAAGAATGTAACATAAGGAAAAACATACATAATTTTTATTTAAATTATGTTTTGTAGTAAATTTATATTGATAAAATTATATAGATAATGTTCAGTTAGGTTAATTACATTATAGTTAATTACATTCAGACAGTTTGTTCTGTTTCTTCATTTTCCTCTATTTCTGCTTTTCCATGATCTTCATGTTTCTGGATTTTATGTATAGCTCTTATAACACAAGTAAATAGAGAGAAGCTTTTTTCACATTCTTCCGTAATATTTTTTACTAGAATATAAACAAATATAATTAAAAAGTGTTAAAAAGTATAATATATATTTATATTAGGTTTATTGGTCCCTTACATAATATTTCAACAAGAATTATATGATCTATTTTGATTAGCTTATTTATAAATAATATAAAAATTAGCGCAAAAATGTATATATAATGAATATGAGCTTATGACCTTTTATTTTTTATAATATTTGTAGTAAATGATAATTTTTTGTATTTATACTAGATATAATAATAAGTTTACCTTCTTTCACGCAATCACGCGCAATCTTATGTGCTTTGCCTTCTATAGGAGAACCACCGAGTTCTCTACTTAATACTTCATGAAGTTTTCTTTCATTAATATTTGAATTTTCCATCTAATAGTATCATATAAACAATATCATATAAACAAAATTTAAAATAGAAAAAAACAGCAGAATATAAAATTTTAAGTATTTTAAGTATTTTTTAAATTTAGGTAATTATATATATAAAGATAAAAATATATATATAATTTAAAATATATTTATTCATAAAAGTAAAGCTAATAACTAAACGTATATCTTTATTATTAATAATGCGAAATATCAATTTTTATATTACTTTATAGCAAAATAATATTTTATTAACTACACATTGATCTGACTTTTATATTAGAAAATTATTTAGTTTTTTTAAATAATTTACTGTACAGAATAAAATATTATAATATTTAAAAATTTACCAAATTTCTTTTTTTCAAAACACATGCGATAGTGCAACCCACTTTTCTTGTCCTTTCTTCATTTTCGGATTTTGCATACAAGCCATTCATTATTTGTTCTTCATCGTACCAATCACCTGAAAATAAGTTGCAGAATTTCAAAGAAAAGTGCGTTTTTTCATGTTCTAATCTATATATTTTAAATAGATTGAGCAAATATGTTCCCTAGCTTGTAGAATTAAAAAGAATTAGCTTAAACAAAACACTAAAAAGTTGTGGAGACAAAAACCATTTAAATCAAATTTGGCAAAGCAGAATTTATTCGAAATTGGCCCAAAAATCTCAAATAAGATGAGCAATGAAAGAATTTTTTTATACTATATATCATCATACTTTACCGGCAGATATAGTATTTTCCTCTATACAAGTCTCAATATCTTCCTCGATCGTTGACATCGCATTTTTGAATTGTTGCTTTATTTTAGAATCAGCTAAGTTGGATGTCTGAGAAATATGCAATTTTATTTTACATATATATATTATTTAAAATAATTTTTTTTATTAAGTTGTAATGTAAGCATGTATTACAATTACATTAAGCATATGCTACAATTAAATATAATATTTGTATATTTCATATATTTTTTATAATATTAATTTATTTTTGTTAAAATTAAAAATAAATCTTTTTTTCTTTAGGTATATCTTGATTATATTATTTAATATATCAAAACTTATATAAAATTATGATTAATATTATTTTTACTATTAATATATCATTGTTTACTATCATTGTAACAATAAAATTCTTACAGCAAGTACTAAAACACAGATGCAAAGCGTAAGAACTTTCATTTTGCTGAGATTATTTCACTTTATTACACAGTTAAACGCAGTTTTGCAGAATATTTGCAGCTACTGGAATGCATCGTATTTATACTTATTGCAAATATAAAATGTGTGGGTTAAAGATATAAGATCATAGATTAAGTAAACATTGAATATGCAAGCAATGATAACATTTCCTAATGATAATTTTCCAACACTGTTAGTTGATACAAAATAAAACAAATAGTAATAAAATTATAGAATATAAGCACTATAACGTATTTTTATCTTTCAAATATATATAAAAATTTTAAATATAATTTTATTGTATTGTATTTATATTGTAAAATGCAAATTCTATTCATAATTTTATTATGTAAATCAAAGACAAGAGTGAGATGCAAGTAGATTTATTAATTTTTTTTATTAAACTACATTTTATTTTTACAGAACAATATCAATTATTGTACATATAATGTCTAAATATATTTAAATTTAATTTTGTTTATATTGTTTAAATATTGGAGTGCGATTTTTCTCTATACCTTTTGTTATAAATACCATTTCTGTAACGCCTTTTCCATATCTTTCTTGCGTGGCATCTCTTACTAGAATATATACAAATAAAAATCAAAAAAACATTAGAGAAGGTAATGCGTCAGATAAATATTTATTTTAGTCTTACTATAATATTAATGTAACAAATATAATAATATAAATAGTTAATCGCAGCTGTTGCAAGCTATCATATTTATATTCATTGAAAATATAAAATGCGTAATAGGTCAAAGACACAAGATTAAGGACTAACATTTACGTGATTGAAGTTTGGAGCGTTTATTAAGCGAAAATTTAAAATTAGCTAATAACAAGCACACTTATAAGAAATGATTATATTTACATCCAAAATAACATATTTAAGATAAAAAAATATTTTTGAGATAAAAAATAACAAAACAATTAATATCAAAATTACGATACATATATATATATATATATATATATATATATATATATATTTAAAATTCATCACAGTCGTCTCTGCGTTTGGTGCCAAAAAATACGAGTATGTTTGCATGCCTTGAGATCATTTACGATAGAAAAAAATTAATTTGTTAAGAAACAAGGCCCGGAAAAGTTCCGTTTATCACGATATTTTTGCATAGGCGTGTAAATAACCGTTTAAAAATTTATCATAATCGTCTCTGCGTTTGGTGCCAAAAAATACGAGCATGGTCGCATGCCTTGGGATCATTTACGATAGAAAAAAAATAATTTGTCAAAAAACAAGGCCCGGAAAAGTTCCGTTTTTTATAAAGATATATCTGCATAAGCGCGTGAATACCCGTTTAAAAATTTATATTTTGTATTTTTCACTATATATTTTATGTACATATTATACTGTACAAAATACATAATACACACACACACAACACGTAACATAAATAAAATTGAACTTTATTGGTAAAATATTACTGTTTAACGTTTTTATTATATAGATTATTAAATTTTATTTATTATTATATTTTAATTATTATTTAATAATATTAGATAATTGTCAAAATATTCTCGATATCTGTGATGCATTAATATTTTAAAAGAAATTAAACGTAGCACAAAAGAAAAAATGCATACAGTTAACGAAATATATATATATATATCAAAATGATACTCTTTCAGCACATGGCTATCTCGTCGTGTCTCAGAATTAAATTTTCATAAATATTACTATTTTTGAGACAATATATTATATATTATATACAATTTTTCTAATTAAATAAATCTGTCGTATATATTTTTATGTTAACTTAATGATTATGAGAAAAGCGAGATAAAATACAACTTATTAATGCATCTGTCTCATAAACAGATCAAAATAAATACAATCTTTTTTCTACTATAATCTCAAAGCATACTGAAGCATCTACACAAAACGAACAAACAACGTAAAATTAAAAAAAAAACATAAGTAAGGATAAAGGAAAATATTAAGATAATACTCACATCCGAGACTTGTTTCTTAAAGACTTATTTCTTATCTATCATAAATGATTCCAAGGCATGCGAACATGCTTGTATTTTTTGACATCAAACGCAGAGACCACCGAGATAAATTTTTAAACGGTTTTATACGTGCATATACAAAAATAACGTAATTAATAGTACTTTTCCGGGCCCTGTTTCTCGACAAATAATTTTTCTCCTACCGTAGGAGATCACAAGGCACGCCACCACATTTATAAATTTTGGCACAAAACGCAGAGACGAACGCGATGAATATTTAAATGAGTTTAGACCCGAATATTCAGAAATATCTTAATAAACAAAAGTGTTCCGGGCTTTGCTTTTCGACAAAGTAATTTTTTCCTATCGCAGGAGATTATAAGGAATGCCACCACGTTTGCAAATTTTGGCACAAAACGTAGATACGAACGCGATGAATAATTAAATGAGTTTAAACCCGAATATTCAGAAATATCTTAATAAACGGAAGTGTTCTGGGCCTTGCTTCTCGACAAAGTAATTTTTTTCTATCGCAGGAGATCATAAAGAATGCCACCACGTTTGCAAATTTGGGCAAAAAACGTAGAGTAGAACGCGATGAATATTTAATTGAGTTTAAACCCGAATATTCAGAAATATCATTATAAACGGAAGTGTTCCGGGCATTGCTTATCGACAAAGTAATTTTTTTCTATCGCAGGAGATTATAAGGAATGTCACCACGTTTGCAAATGTTGGCACAAAACGCAGAGACGAACGTGATGAGTATTTGAATGAGTTTTAACTTTAATATTCATAAATATCTTGATAAACGGTACTGTTCCGGGCGCTTCTTTTCGAAAAATTGTTTTTTTCCTATCGTAGGAGATCACAATGCATGCCACCACGTTTGCTAATTTTGGCACCAAACGCAGAACGTGATGAATTTTTAAATGAATTTAAATAGTCTTTGCGTTCAGTGCCAAAAGTTACAAGCATGTTGGCACCTCTTAGGATATCCTACAATAAAAAAATATAATTTGTCGAAATAGAAAGCCCGGGACATTTCCGTTTATTAAGGTATTTTTGAATATGCGGGTATAAACTCATTTAAATATTAATCGCGTTCGTCTCTGCGTTTTGTGCCAAAATTAGCAAACGTGGTGGCATGCCTTGAGATCTCCTGCGCTAGGAACAAAATACGTTGTCGAAAAGCAAAGACCGGAACAGTTCCGTTTATCAAGATATTTCTGAATATTCGGGTTTAAACTAAATTAAATGTTTATCGCGTTCGTCTCTGCGTTTTGTGCCAAAATTTGCAAACGTGGTGGCATGCCTTGTGATCTCGTGCAATAAAAAAAAATTAATTTGTCGAGAAGTAAAGCCCGAAAAAGTTTCGTTTATAAAGATATTTTTGAATATGCGGATTTAAACTCATTTAAATATTCATTGCAATCGTCTCTACGTTTTGTGCCAAAATTTGCGAACGCGGTGGCATGCCTTGTGATCTCCTGTGATAGGAAAAAAATAATTTGTCCGGAAGCAATGCCCGGAACACTTCCGTTTATCAAGATGTTTTGGAATATGCGCGTTTAAACTCATTTAAAAATTCATTCCGTTCGTCTTTGCGTTTGGTGCCAAAATTTGCGAGCGTGGTGGCATGCCTTGTGATCTCCTGTGATAGATTGCAATAAATCGTGTATTGCAATAAATCGTGTATTGCAATAAATTGTGTATTGCAAGAAATCGTGTATTGCAAGAAATCGTGTATTGCAATAAATCGTGTATTGCAATAAATCGTGTATTGCAATAAATCGTGTATAGTTACAATTAAGTCTCTGCATAATTTTAATTTATAGAATTATTATTATGTCGAAGCATGCGACACAAAATAAAAACCAATCAGAGCCGTGGGAAAGCGACAACAATACACTTTGAGACTTTCGAGTATTGGCATAACATGCCTATTTTTAGAGAATAATTTATTGAAATTTGGACAACATCTATAAATAAGAGCGCACGTGTAGCGCGCGCTTGTGTTGTTCTAGTATTAAATATAAAAGTGATTGTACCTAACATAGTTAAAATTAGGTACCGTTGATAAAATTGCAATTTGCTTATTACTGCAAGTATTATTAAAGGAATTTAATAAGAATATTTTAAAGCGCCTGTGTACAATAGTGTTCAAAGATATCAATACTCGGTACTTTTACATTACCACCTGAGTAAAAGTACTGCAACAAACCTCTTTCTCTATAGTACAGTACACGATATGACCGAACTTGGAAAATGTGGTGACATAACATATTGATGTAACTTTAGAAAATTTAATGTTATGCAGCTTCACAATCTTTCGTATAGATGGCTGAAGGCTGTAGTAATTATATAGAGTTTATTTGTAATGCAAATTATTCATAATGAATATAGAGATAATAATGCATATAAATATAATCTAAAGATAAATAATATAAAGAACTAATCTGTGTATAATTGTTTTTATATCCAAAAGAAAGACATTTTGTATATATTGAAAGTTTTTAATTCAATATAATTCAATCTGTGTCAAAACTTACTTCAACGTTGAAAGTAAGTGTTAATTTTGTATTTAATTAGTAGGTGTTAGTAATTAGTAGACATTCTTAATTACGCGTATATCACAACATATAATTACAACAAACGCGTTTCATGTTTAATTTCCATATGTACGTGGGATTATTAATAGCAAAAAACATTTGTTAAACTTTACATACGTTTATTTAATAGCGTTCACATTTCGAGAATTTATTACATTATATAAACATAGACATTTTGCTTTTTTATGCTAATTAACTAATTTGATATACCTAATGGTATAGAGTTAGAGTACTTCTAGGCATGCAGTATTCCATCGTCATTTAGTAAAACGTGCTTGCACGATAAACACACTTATACTCATTGCCTTGCATTGCGTTCCCTTATACCTTGGCATACTCATATTGGAAACATATTTTTCTTTTACACTCATATCGTATTCACTGACGCATACATTTTTTCGCACTGTTTATTTATTCTCATCAACTCATGCCTTGAGATATATTATCGAATACATTCAAAAATGTCGCTAAAAATTTCGTTAAAAGAGACGTGTCAGACTTTCATTGTGTCATTGCATTATGGCGTGATCTTGAAAATAAATGTTGCAATATTTATTAAAAAACTTTGCTCGTGACATTCGAAATTTGTAGAGCCGATATGACCAGACTGAGATACACATAAATATAGAGGAAGCATAGTCTTCGTAAAAACATTTTTATTATTCATATAATTAAAAAATATTCCTACATCGTTTAATTATTTTTTATATTTGCAATATATAAAATTAAAATACATAAAATAAATTTAATAATTTCGACATTATACTGTGTTTTCCAAAATATAGTGTTCTTGGAAATTCCACAAAAAAATATCAATTCGATAAGAAATAACATCAACTAAATTTATTCGTTGTTAAGATTTAGAGGTGAAACGCGCGTTCCTTTTAACTAATATCTGCATTCATCATATGGAATGTTACATATCAATCTTTGCTCGCATAAGTCCTCTAAATAAAGACGTCCTAACTAAGTGAAGATTTTACAAATTGGATTTATAAAATTTACAAAATAAAATTTATTCTATAATAAGATATATCCATCGCATACAAGATTGTACAAGATTACGTATAATCTGAATTATCATCATGTATCTAATGTTAAATGCGACTGCCTTGAGAGAGATATGATTAATATTTTTATCTTAACATATCTGCGCATATTTTCGTATTGAATATGGACATAAAATATGGAAGCAGACAGTCGCATTTAGCCAAATATGCACTGCAAATAATATAATATTATTTGATTCATGATACCGATTTAATTTTTTACACAGTATATCTTTTTACGGAATGGCAGGAATAAATAATTTCATATCAATAAATTATGTGTGTTAATGTCAATTGGAAATTTATGTAGTCTCGAAATAGTTTAGCACCAAATCTTTTCCACTTGATCTGATTCCTCTTATCTCTAATTTGTTTCCTTTTGATTATTCGCGCATGCGATTTAATTAAATTCTCGTAACGAATTTATAGACAAAGTAATTTCTTCGATTCTTGCAATGTTACAAAGTATCAAAAGACAAAGTGTCTTGATGCTTATGCATCCTTTATAGAGTGAATCTGTGCGCAAAATTCACAGAAGCGAACAACCCGATTTCGATAAAAAGGTGCTTTCCCGAAAGACTTTCCTCCATAAAGTCAAGTGAAAGATTTCGTTCCCATTGCTAATGTCTGGCAAAACCGAGGCATGTGTGTGTCTTTCGAAGCGTATGATTTGATAACTCGGAGGTAAAAGTGTTCGCTACGTCCTACGAGAATCAAAGTCAAATGGTATGCGTCGGTCGCATGCGCCAGTCAATCGATCACGAAATATACATGAAACATTTTCGTCAAATAAATATACAAATACACAGTTATACACAGGAATTCCGGGGCGCACGACATGAAAATATATTACGATATTACGAGCATTCCCCCTTTTATTATTGTCTAATATATATATATATATATACACACATAGCTGTGTGCACAGAGTTCGTGATAAATATATTATATTTCTCTGCATTACAATTTCATGTAACATAAACATGTCACGACGGATTTGCCGTAATGTAATGTAAAATCATAATAACGATTTCGTGCTTAAGCGTTGAATCTGATACTAATATCCAGCTGATAGATAACGCGGTTTCTTTGTATAAATAAAAGAACGTATTTACACACTTTATATATTTCGAGCAAAATATATTCGTATAATTTACAGCCCGTAATAATATTCATTAGTCGCACATCTACAATTCTGCCCTTTAATGTTAAATACGAAATGCATAAGCGATTAAATCATATGTTGCGATGGATTACTGATACGACGAGTGAACGTACGTTTGCTTGCATATATTTATTTGTATTTCGTTGGACCAAATGTACAGAATCGTTTTACAAAAATCTGTTCTCCGACAGGCGCCAGCTTCAAATATTTCGCAGAAATTCGTCTGGATTAGTATTAACTAAATACTGATAACCGAATAATCGTAAACATAACGGCACAGAGAACTTATGCGATCACTAACACTATCAAATTATATTTTATATTATATCGTATGATCATGATACACCTACCTTTCCATTACGCTATATAAAAAAGAAAATGTAAAGACAAATGATAATCTTCGGTCCTGTCTATCAACAGATAGATGCCATCCACGTTTATACGACTTGTAAATCTTTTATTATTCGTCTCTATTTTTGCTTTGCATCAAAATAAATATACCTTTTATGCAGTGTGAAACTAAGTAAAAAAATGTAAAAAAATATGTCAAAGGTCTCCGGTGTGTTTTTAAGTCGACAGATATCTTCTTCATCGCGTTGTCTCATGTATGGCCAGATAAATACGTGGCATTGGCAGTTGTCAAGCGTGGCAGTCATATAATGGCAGTGAAATCCGAAAAGAGATATACTACAATCGTGTGACCGTTTAACGGCCAAAAGCTATGTCTATATAAATTCTACGATTGGTACTTTCTCGCGAGGCGCACGCTAGGTGATAAGATCGCGTTGAAATCGTGAAGGATGATAGCGAAATACGTCGAGAGATATTCGTTCATCCTATAGGTGTATGTTTAAAAAATAGTTTAACACATAAATGTTATCAAATAAAAGAAAGAAATGGAATAAATACGTATAAATACTGGCAGTGGAAGATGCGATGCAGTTTCCTGGGGGGGTAGGAGAGGATGGGAGATTGGGAGGAGGATAGATACGTATAAATAGATATAGCATAGGTACGTGATATACGAGACATACATTAATAGAGGCTTACGAACGAATTACGCTTCTTGATTAAACTAATAGCAAATTAGCTTAGATATAAATAATCCGCTTATACAAAAATAATTACGTGGTTTTGTATCGGCGAACGCCGTTTCGAATTACCGATGATTTACCGACCTATATAGTTACATCTGTCTCGTGATCAGCTGATCAAATGTTTATACGCAGATTGCTCCATAAATTCTCCATAATTCGTTTTCCTATCATCGCTCAAAATTATCGATCCGAAAATCGCTCGCATGCGAGTCTTCCGTTGCTCCATGCAGCTTACAGGCTGCATCTCGCACCTCGAAATGTAATATTAGGCCGTAAAGTGAAAAATTCGAAGCGCGCCCTTCGAAATTCGCGATGCAGTCCGTCTCGGCGATTTTGTCGCGATTTCTTGGCTTTTTCAAAAATTAAGCTACATTCCCACTGCTGCTGTTGGTAAGGTGAGGTAAGAAGATGTTGACGGCGTGACTTTCAATTAAATATTTTTGCCACGCTTAAAATATATTTTACATTTAGTTAAACACTTATCAGTGATTTATATTCACATACTTGTGACCCTACATGACTTTTAATGGCATAACTGCTTGTCTTCTGATTATCGTATGATTTACAAACGATCTAATATGCTAGCTAGAGATTGTGCAGTTAAAGTGATAGCTGGAACGCTAAATTAGCAGCACTGTAACTAAACTTATGAAAAAGGCAAGAAACACGCCGCGATTCGTGCCATTATTTGCCTCCGCTTCGTTTAGATTTATTGGCTATTATGACGATGTTATTCGCGTGTATATTGTACAAGCGAAATGTTTCGATCGCCAGATCAAACAATTTGCAGCAATAGCGTATTGTAATCATTCACGTCATTCTCACAAACATTTCTCTCTCTCTCTCTCTCTCTCTCTCTCTCTCTCTCTCTCTCTCTCTCTCTCTCTCTCTCTCTCTTCCTTTCGCTATTTTTCACGTATTTGTAGATCTTTTCTTGCAAAAATTCAAAGACCATGCTCAGTGGGTAGAAATAGCTATGCGATCGAAGATTCGCGTTTAGTGTAAAAATTCGCTGAAAGGAAGATAGACCTAACGTGGGGGATCTAGGCTTCGCGATATAAATACTTACAAAACTCGTCCAAGAAATTATGATTGTCAATAATTTTCATTATTGTAATAGTTTTACATAGAAATTCAAGTATGTTCGAAGAATATATAATTTGATTAAAATAGAGAGAACGGTGATTATGCAACAGATATTAATTTAATTGATGTATTGTGGCTTTCACGAATAGTTTCAAATAAACATATCAAATATTAATTGCGAAACTCTTTTTTCAGATATTTCGCAAATTTCCATCGCGATGAAAGATAATGCATTTAATAACAGAAAGTTAATACATTTTTAAATGATGACTTTTGAAAGAAGCGGTCCGATTACATTGGTATATTACACCGAAACTTCAAGGGAGATTATAATCGCCATCGGCAAATGTATTAAACAAAATGCGGTGCGTATAGATCCTATAAGAAGATTACGGAAGCCTGTTTACACGCCGCCGCGAATCCTCTATTACCAGTTAGGTCCATTCCGCGCTAAATCAACGACGTAATCGCACGCACTCGTGCGTACGATGTTACGAACACGCAAGCGCCCGCGTGCGCGGTCCGCGATCGCAAATGTTGCGGACACACGTTGTCCGCGCGCGCGCTCGCGTCACCCTTCCGTCCACGTTATATTACCTATATCGGGTTCATTATATACGAATAATACCTAGTATACGTTTAACTGCTTCGATATCGATAGAGTCTGTAGCTATATATACGTACAATATAATCTTGCTTCTTCTTTCTTTCTCTCTCACTTTCTTACTTCTCTCCCTTTTTCTTTTTCTCTTTAATAATACATATCACACTGAGCCGGCTATGTGTGTGTCCATCTCGTTTTGGCCTGCACTTCGTCACGCACTCCCTTGCGTCTCGCGAAGGGATGTCGCATAGGGATGTCGAGGGCACGTGGTAGCGTCTCGGTCCTCGCCATCCCGCTGCCGCTCCTTTCGTCATCTCCGCATGGAAGCACGAGAAGCGGGGGTGTTACTACGAATCCGGGGGTTTCTTCTCGGTCTCGTTTCACGTCTCGACGCGCGTCGACGAGACTCGGGCCGCGATGCGTCGACTGGCTAGTAACATTTGCGGGTGCACGTGCACTTACGCACCAGGTCAACGTCCTTGGTGTACCGCATGCCGTCCGTGCAAATTAATCGCACCTGAAATTAATACGTAATTGTTTATAATGGCCATCGTACAACGTTGTCGGTGCAAATAACGGCGGCCAGCTTGATGAACATAATTGCGGTAATTGGCGCGGTTGCTTCGATCGGTTCATTGCGCGATCGATCACTTTGGAAGACGCGATGGTCTATTTCTCGTTTCGCCTGACCCATCGTACTTGCGACGCGGAATTTGACGCCAATTAACAAGAACAAGAGCGATGCGGGCTTCAATATTCATCGCCGTTGTTCATTGTCGACTGTATAATAGAATAGTAGAGGTCTCATAACATGTAAATGTTGATGCAACATTAATTTACTCTGAGATTTGATGTTATGCAGAGAGAATATATCCCCAGACAATTGAAATATATATATATATATATATATATATATATATATATATAATAGAATCAATGCATTGTGTGGCGTGTTTCGTGGGAAATCGTATCGTTCGCGAGTTTCAATCGATATATGAATATCCTATGTACCTTGCGCCGCTTAGTCTTCCGCGGTAAACAGCAGGAATTGCCACAACTTCCCCAACATTTAGCAAGCTTCACGGGTCGTCGACTTCGACATCCATTCTCGCTATAGTACTCCCTTGTATGCTCCTTGCGACAGGTTGGTGCTAAGACAACAGTGTCAATTATTTTTATCGAAAGTGATGGATGCGCATCATATTATGAATTAAACATACGACATAATGTGTATTAATAATAATAAAAAATATATTTAAAAAAATTTATAATTAATTTAAAAAATACTGTATTATTTTATAAATATATGTTTATCTTACACATTTTTATGTTTATAAAGATAAAGTTAAAGGATGCGTCACATATACCTTTCTCGCAGTATCGCCCTTGCCAGCCAGTTTGACATCGGCAAGAATAACTGTTGCCAAACGGCGATGATATGCATTGAGATCCTTTTCTGCATTCGTGTCCGATACATGCATGCGAAGGCACCAATCCAGTTACCGACATGATGACATCTATAATTAACATAATTTTTTTTTTTTTAATATATTATATGACAATTTAAAAAAATACTTCAAATTATAATTTATTAATTTCTTATTTTAAATCTATTTAAGGTATAAAATTTCTCTCGTTATATATGATCGATTCAATATGCTTTATAAATGCAATATTATTACGTTAACAAATGATAAAAATATTAAATTATAATGATTATATATTGTCGATTATGAAATAGTTAAAACTTTTTTAAATATGTGATCCTATGTGCTTTGTAAGTAGCTTCGTTAAAGAAATATTTCTATTTTCAGAAATTTGAGAATTCAAGTGTGCTCGATTTTTAAATTCAGTAAATTGTAATTAGTAATTATACGTTTAACTTACCAGAATGTTCGCGAGGTATATGTTCTTGCGGCATGGATTCCTCATTACTACCGCTATTGTTAATTCCCTCAGCTGCAACAATATCTCTCGCCTCGTCGGCCTCTTCCTCGCTAGCAGCACATCCGGGAGTAACGCGATGCATCTTTGCGGCGTTGCTGAAGTCTACCAACTTATGATTGATCCACATCTCGGAGATGCAGCCTGAGATAAAGCAAGAAAACTTTTAATGGATCTGGCGAGGGAGAAACTTTTGCTTTATCTTATATAAAGAGTGGCGGCATAGGAATGTGTACTGAACGTTATACGATGCAATTGAATATGATAATAAGTGAGCACGTACTCCACGCGTCCACGTAAATTTTTATAAAAGACTACGTCACACGTGAAATCAGTGCAATTGATGTTGATAATATATATACTTTCTCTCACTATTAGTAACATTATTATTTTATAATAAAGGAGAAGTTTAAATACAATTATAATATAAATTTTGCTATATAATGCATTCCGCGTATGATTACGAATTCTACATGCCATATTGTTACAAAACTTTTCAAATCTAATTCCTCTCGGATATGCATACTGTGCTACATATTATTTCCTACACTATATGCAAACATAGTAAATCAGTATTGCGCCGAGGGACATCAAAAATGTAACCGAATATTAAATGAGATCTCCACAAGTTGCAAATTTGTGGCTGATATTCCGAGTTTGCGACAACTATCGTTTCCCCGAGGAACCGCAGGATATTGGTGTTGGAACTAGCAGTGGTGGAGAACACAAATCAACCGTGAAATCTTCGAAATTCTCACTTCGATGGTTTCGTTACAACATTATTATAATAGCTTTTTTATAATTAAATGAACGTAATTTAAAATAATTGTAATAATTATATAATAAAAAAAATTATTTAAAATGACTGATTTAAATAAAAAAGTGATAAATATTCTATTTTCTTATCTAAATATTATAATAACAATATTACAGTGAAATTAACGTCTCTTCGCAATCTTATTTAAAAAAAAAAAAATTGCTCTATCTTTTTATAATGACGATGTATCTTTATTAATAATATTTTATGAAATTTATAAGAATAATGAAGAATTTCATTAAAATTTGATGAGATATTTTTCAGTGTCAGAAGAAAATTTACCTTGGAAGCTCGTAATGTTCCTTAGGTGAAACTCGGTAAATGCGACTTTAGCAACTTCCGGCGCTACGCCACCGATGAACATCGGCGTGACAAGCTTGAGATACTCCTTCGGACCCTCGTTGATGATGCTTCTGGCGGGGCCCCGGTCGACCCTCATTGTGAAATTTTTCTTGATCGCCAGCAGCTCCGCCATGTGAGGCTTGCCATCGGCCACCATCTCGTAACTGTACATCGTCGAGGTAGGATAATTACCCACGTCGTACGAAACCCTGACCCGCCCATTAAAGAGCTCGACGGCGATGTGCCCGTCGCTTTGCCCGTCATAGAGAAGAACCCCGTTTTCCTGCGTGGTCGTGAATATGATGGTCACGTTCGCCTCGGGCCTCGTGCGTAGCGGTTCTAGCTCGACCAGCGAGCTATTGTCCACGAAGCTCAGACTCGTCAGGTACTCGCATCGTTTTCCTGAAATAATAGGTGGTCTCGCATATCACGCAGTTTGTCCTGAAATGCCACGCATGGTGCACGCAAGAGGTAATAGAAAATTCTCTATTCTTGAAATCATGACAAGACTGAATTAAATTCTGGATTTTGACGAGAATATACCAAATATTATTTATTGAAAATATTAAAAAAAAAAAAAACATTCACATATACACATAACATAAGAGAGTGATTTTCAAATCTTGCTTTATTATTAAAAAAAAAAAACCAACGCATAATATATTGTATTGATTATAAAATGAAATATGATCATTGCATCTAAATATTGAGAGAAGAATTTCTTGCTTTTTTTTTTTGAGAGACTTACCGGTATAGCCGGGATGGCACTGGCAAAGATAGTCCGCGGCGGAGGCAGGAGCAGGCTGGAAGCAGGCACCGTGCTGACAGTCGTGGTGGGCACACGGACTGGTCTGTGGATACAGCATGGCTGTCGAGGGTGCAGCCTCGCAGTATCTCCCTGTATACTCCGCCGCGCACTTACATTCATAATTATTTATGCCGTCAATGCAAGTAGCACCGTTCTGCGAAATAAATAATTTATAGTTTGCAAAGATAAAAATCTCCCGATAAAAATTTTAAATTAAAGCTGAGAGAGAGAGAGAGAGAGAGAGAGAGAGAGAGAGAGAGAGAGAGAGAGAGAGAGAGAGAGAGAGAGAGAGAAGAATATATAGATCTAATTTAATCTTTAACATATTCATTATAACATTCTATCATTCGAACATCTGACATTAGCATTTTTTCGATATTTTCAATATTACTTTTAAGGAGTCTTTGGTTTTTGATAAAGAGAAGTAAAAAAATTATTAACCTTGCATAAATTAAAAGATGTTTAGATACCATGTTTTTGCTAGATTATGCTTCGTTATTAAATGTCAATTATAAATGGGTTAATATGTAAAAAAATTTCTTAAAACTAGTATATCTGAGATAAGACATTATGAAAGAGAAAATAAATAAAAATAATAATTTGAACATCGATGCGTTTCTAATGTAGCCATCTAATTAATGTCTGCCAGTAACTTTACGGATAAGATAGAAACGCGCGCGCAAACTGTGTGGATGCAGCTAACTACTAGCAGAGGGTTACAAATCATCGAGCAGACCGCCAGTTTCACATGCCTGGTTTAGAGTCTCAAACTAAAGGCCATGTATTCCGACTTAAGTCACATATGTGCAACTATATCCCCCCTGAGTTACACGTGCTAATCTTATCAATGGCTGAATCCCGGTTGAATCAATGGAAGCAATTCGGAATGTTTGACGTTATTTAATGTTATATAAAGATCTATAAGCGCGTATCGATTATAATGATTACAATTAACATAATTAAAAATTTAATGCAATAGGCTTTGCAATTAACCGATATGTGAATAGTATATCGTATATATAAACTCAGTATTAAATTATATTTTAATTACAATATACGTATATACAGGACACACGCTCGATATACGCAAATGGAAGATTTAATGGAAGAGCCTCTGTAGATCAATTTCGCGCCATTCATGAAAGCTTAGGAAGCTTGAAATGTGATATACTATCGTGGCTTTAGAGCTAGCACCACAAAGCCGAAAACTCTATACGAGTTTCCGCTACTCCAAAACCGCGCAAACACTCGGATGAAATTTGGCCAATATTACAACACTGCGAAGAAGAACTTTCGCGTAAAATTTTATGCGCCAACTTTGCTTCTAGGTCGTGGATCTTGTAAAGTTTCTTTCTGTCGGAAGATCATATCTGTTCAGCTGAAATTCTATTTAAGAGTCGATAGTCAAATAAAAGTTTGGTTCTCATGAAAGTCAAGTTATGTCGCTGTTTGACTTTTCATGTTGATACTGCGGTGAATTAAATTGATACTATGTTAAGTGATTTATCCAAGAAATACGTTTTAAAATGCAATCTGAAGAATAATCGGTAAATAAATACATGTATATCGGTATATATTAAACATCTACCGTATAAATATACTTATATAACGCAATTTAAGAAAATTAATAATTATAAAATACATATAATATCACATAATTAAAATATTTAAAAATAACGAAGAACGCTATATTATTACAACTGCTACAAACGTAAAAAAAAAAAAAAAAAAACTGATAGCGCGGCAGCGAGAAATTAATTGTGATTGTCGCAACTGTCAGATATGAGAAAATAAATTTGTACGATATACTGCAAATGAAATAGATATCATCGACCTCGTGTAGATAAACATAGTCGTGCACGCGATTTCTACAGTAATAGTATAATTACTTATTTTAATGAATTTTACACTGAATAATAATATTATAGGTGTCATGTATTTATAAATGCTTAGAATTAATTACATGTAAATTAAGAAAATATTATAAAAAAATTTTATTAAATATGTTCTGTAAAATTTGTTATAAAATCTAAAAATATTTATATGATATCGCGCTTGATATTTAAAGTGACATTTAAAGAAAAAAAAGTGTAGAAGAAGAAATGTAGAAAAATATTGCTGAAAAATTAAATTAGAATTATTCAATATTTCGTGACAATCATTAGTAGAAGCATATCGTCTAATGTAACATTTATTTTATCGACTTTCTTCTCACATTATCTTATTGTTAGAGGAGTTTATGACTGGCAACACGCAAAATATTATGTACTTTTGCCAAACGCTTGCTAATCTACACTCGAATAAGACCTAGAATATATAATCTGATAATCGATATATTATTCCAACAAAGCGGGTTGTATCTATTATGTTCGCTACGTATAATAGCTTCGTCGCACGAAAAGACTAGAAAATGACATCAAATTAGCACAACGCGCGATGGAATTAAATCCGGCAATCGATTGTGTGAATGCAATATTAATGAAAGATATCACGCACATACCTGGCACATATGATCGACACAGTCATCCAGGTTTGTGGAACAATTGAGACCGGCGAAGCCGATCGGGCATTCGCAGCTGTAGTGGGTCTTGTGATCGACGCATCGACCTCCGTTCTCACAGGGGTCGTGCCCCTTTGTGCAAAAGGGTATCTTCTCCTCGCAGTATTCTCCCATGAATCCTGGGGCGCAGTCGCATCGATAGGCCTGTACGAGGTCGACGCAGGTCGCGTTATTAGCGCACCTGTTGTTGGCACAGTCGTCGACGTTGCTCTCGCATCGAAGTCCCTTGTACCCGGGGGCGCAGTCGCAACTGTCACACACCGACTGAACGTCAATCGAGACATTGAGCCCGACATGTGATCGCGGTGGATCCGCCAAACGTATTGTATACCGCGGGCGATAAACTGCCGATACATTTGCGCATCTCTCTTTTCTTATCCGCGCGCTTCCAGCGCGTTAAATTTGACGATTGAATGTTTATATTGTGAAATGATATAAGAATAAAAGAAATTCGGAAACTTAATGCTATATTGAGCTTCGAGAAGAAAAATTATATATATATATATAACTTACATTTTCATTATTAGATTAGAATAGATTAAATTCATATTTAATTTGAATTTGACATTTAGTTGGAATAATTAAATAAATAATTATTACATTATTAATAATTAATTGTAATTATTACTGCAAATTGTATATATGTGAACTACATTATTATTATCTTTATTATTATTGTAAACAATAATATGTATGAAGGGATAAAATTGTTCAGAATTCGAGATAAATTATTATTTCTATCAGAAATATTGTATATGTGTGAATTTTACGCGACATGTTTATATTGATCTGATGCACGCACATTGAAAATAGCAGGCGCGTAACTTTGGTACTTTGATTTTTCGATAATTGCAATAGCCTCTTTGTTATGAGCAGGTTATTGACAGCGCCGTCGGCAGTTTATAGCCGGTAGTCGTCACTCCTCGGGGCTCACGTGCAGAGGGTCCCGTTTATTACGCGTGTTGAGTGTTGGAATTTGACGAACGCTTCGATCAGATTCTACTTCAGGCGCCACTTTAAGCAACACGGCGCGCCAAAATTGTCAAAATAGCATAGCGACAACAAGACGATTTTTTTTATTAGGCGTTTTCACGATTTATCGAATTGAAATAAAATTCAAACTTCGATATACAATTTTCTATCTATACAAGCATTTTTTATCGTGCATATTTAAGTCTACTTTGATGTCCAGACGAACTATTTACAATAGACTCAAAAAACTATTTGGAATACGCGAAATGATATTGATAACGTGCAGGATCTACTGATGTAATATCTACGATTATATTATCGTGATGACATGGATGTTTTTTTTATACAATTACACGATTATGCCAATCTATATTATTTTTAATATCGTTCAATGTTTGGCAATGTTTAGATTCTTTACTATAATTAATTTGATTATTGTCTTAAATACAGAAATACATAAATCTTTATATATCTCTTTTTACACGATAGATTTATTTTGCAATGTTATTATTATTTATTTGATCACGATATTATTTTTCAAGACAATAATCAAACTAATAAAATTCGAATGTCATCAATCTCTCGCTTAATTATGCATTTGATTATACACAGTGAAAATTCTACGTAATTTCGTGAGGACAAGAGGCGCTAACGCGAAAGAGGAGAAACAGCTGTAGGGCATTCACGCAAGAGGATCTCGAAGGAAGTTTCGTCTGGATACGATACAATATAGCAAACGCTGTCTACGGGTACCACTGAACGAACAACTCTAAAGTCAGCCCGACGAGCCACTACTTTGATCAAGGACTCCGACTGTCACGTTTGGTAAGTACCTGAATCTTCCTTCCTCCAGTACTTTGCAAGTTCCGGAGTTCCTGCAAGGATTTCCATAGCACGCGTCAATTTTATGCTGACACCGGTCCCCGTGATATCCTGGCGTGCACTTGCAACGGAACTGCCGGTCCGGAAGCGCCTCGCAAAATCCTCCATTTTCGCATGGCGAGGTATAACACAGGTCGCACTTGGCCAAGACTTCGGCTGGCTGTTGCTTGGCTGCGCGGAAGAAAGGTCTACGATTAATGAGCAATTTTAGTACCCTACCGTGATGTTGGGCCAAAAAACCACGAACTAAACAGACTGCGTCGCGTTATACTACGAAAAATCAAAAACATCGTCACGTGCGACAATCAGTGCGCGATCGCGGATCAATAATGGCCAAGGATCAAGAAAGTTCCCCTCTTGCCTCTCTTACGACAAGCTACGGACGAAATAACGTCATTAAATAGAACGAAAAGTCATACACTTTTTAAATCTAATGGAAAATCGATACTCAATGGCCCGTTTTACAACGAAGTCGTTACTAAGCAGGATAATGATCTGCATTTCTGCTTTAAGTGGTGAATATTCTACTAAACGATGTTAATGAATGTCAATGCATACTTAAGCAAAACATCAGAGTTGCAAATGTGGCATAAATGATTGCTCGCTTTTATGTTATTTGTATCAATAAATTATGTAGGCGTATTATTGCCGTACCACTCGCGAATAGTAATTAATTAATTTGAGCGGCAAGCGGAGTCTCTTGGCCATTCTGCCCGCAATCGAGATATACGCTTATAAGATATTTACTTTTGCATTGAAAGGCACTAGCCGGTGTCGTCAAAAGCAATTTGTCTCTCATTGTAGGAGGTTCCATGCACCTGGCTATGCCAGGCTCCACGTAATCTTTCTTCACCCATTCGGCCAACCACCGCATGCTGCAGTCGCAGTAAAGCGGGTTAGACCCTAGAGCGCTGTAAATATTGCCATCGATAAATGGTTGGTGCCGAAAATCGAGTGCGTGTGGTTACAAACGAAACGATACTTACAGATGCGTTATAGATTTGAGGTCCTCGAACGCTCCCTCTGGGATGACCGATATGTCGTTGCCGTGCAGTGAACTGAAAACGAGATTATTGTGCATTTTCCGCGCTGTCGACATAGAAGCATTAAATTTTATCATTTTATTCGGCTGAAAAAAGACTCAGCTATCGATTAACAATTAAGACTTTTATGATTAACATTATGGAACTTTATCAGGATTAATGGATCCATTGTGCCACAACTATGAATCAAATTAAAAGTTTAATGTAAAATTTCATCCGCATTTTAATGCAATTAGTAACGTTAAATTTTATTTCTGCTCCGTTAATAGAGAGCGCTTATTAAATAGTCTCGGTTTAGTAATACAAAATATCGATAACTGCCAATGGTGTATAAAAGTGTGTGCGTAAATCGTTTCGCGACGACAGTAAAAAGATACGTCATGATAAAAACTTTAGCCGAGTGTTTGTAAATGTGACTCACATTATGCGCAGATTTTTCAATCCCGCGAGGGCATTTCGCTGCACGCACTGCAGTTTATTGTAACTGATGATTCTGCAAAAGAGATTCATACGTCGTCATATATTACATAAATCGTTTTGCGAGTTTTTTTACGAGAACTCCCCGCGGAGTAAATATTCGACTTACAGGTGCGACAGCTTCGTGAGATTCCTGAAGGTATCGTTGGACAGCATTCCGATCTGGTTGTTGCTCAGATCCCTGAAAACGAAGCGGACGTTAAAACATGGCGAAAGCCGCTCGAAAGATATACGGACGGTGCACGCGTGTTTTATTTACAGTCTGGTGAGAATCCTCAGGTGGTTCAGCCTCTCCGGCTGGATCGTCTTGATGTCGTTCACGTCCAAATACAGCTCGGTGGTTTCCGGTGGAATCCCGCGCGGAATCTCTGTAAGCTGAGACCTCGAACATCTCACCACCGAGCCCGCGCAATTACATTGAGGCGGGCAGTAATCGTCGCCTAGGCAACCCACGCTGTCGTCTGATGGGTGTAAAACGGTTGGTGGATCGTTAACGAGGATTTGCAATTCAGATCGCGAATATTATTTTATGGAAGCGAATAAAGACGCGCAGCGGAAGTAACTGGCTTATTCCTGAAATTTCTTCGCGGTCGCCATCCGGATGACATGTAAATCGAAGATACAAATAAATTCGTACAAATTTAATTGATATGTAGATTGATATCGATTTTGTACGTGTTCGAATCAGTTTGCATGCAAAGCTGCATACATCGATTTCACGGTATATAGTATCATTTGTACTCTATTTCAAATTCATGGCGATTTGATCGACATTGAATGACAATAAAATATGATAATACAAATTACACAAAGGTAGATGTATGTATCTATCTACAGTTGCACAATATTCAAATGCGATTGGACTAATTGAATAATGTATTGAATGTTACGCACTGTTGCATTTAAACTCATGGTGAGGAATGTCTTTTATGATGGCATCCTTTAATCGCGGCGGATCATGACAACGGCCAGTGATTCCAGATATATCTCGTTTCCTCAGCCATCCGGCAAACCACGCGAGATAGCAGTTGCATGATAGCGGGTTACTTTGCATGTTGCTGCAAGTAATGAAAAATATATCAAATGATACAGTAGCAAAATAAGAAGGAAGTGAAATTATACTTTTAGATGATTTTACAGCCGATAATTGTTTACTTACATAGCGCGTATATGCGGCATATCATCAAATGATCCCGGCATAACACACGTAATGGAATTGCCGTGAAGATTCCTACACATAGTGAATTATACGAATCACCGTTTATACTGTACGATACCGTTTTATTAACAAAGACAATATGTTGTATCAACGAGGGTACTTACAGTGTTTTAAGGCTCGACAAACCGGAGAACATCTTGTTGTGTACTTCTCGCAGCCTATTCTCGGATAAAAGCCTGCGAAAAGAAAGCTCGTCACTTCGCGAAACGAGGCATACGACAAAATGAAAAAAGATTGCGAACTGAGTTGCGCAGCGTTACAATTTGCCGTCGTTACTTTTACGAGTCGATAAATATCATTCAACGCATATGAACACGAAAGACATGAAAGTACGCGAGTCATTTCGAAGATGGTACCGTGGTGTATGCATAACGCTTTTATTAAAATACATTCCTTAACCACTCCAGAACATATCTCCAAAGCGTAAAATAGCTCCGAAATAATGCCCAAAATGCTTTAAAAATATATATAGCTATTAATTATGGATTTATTATCCTTGCCATCTAAATTATGAATTGTACATAATAAATGACAAGAAGGGCTAATACAGTAATTGCAATTTCAATTCCTGTATGTTATTTACTCTTCTATGAGACACAATAAAACAATATTTATATATTATTAGGTTAATTAATTTATTATATTAATTAATATACTATATTAATAGATTAATTGTGTCAATAAGAGTAGTTATATCTATGACATTGTAATATTTTTAGTAATCAGACATAAATTGCTTGCGATAAAATTTCACAAACCGTTAAATAGATACTCAAGATGTCACTCGAGTCTTTAATGGAAAACCGTCGGTATTGTTTTAATAATTTTCCCGGGGACAATGTAGCCTTTGAAAATTCCGTGGAAAATTCTCTAAAGTTGAAAATATGGACTAAGAAGGCCGCGCAAAGAAAATAATCCTGGCGTTACACAACGGTACTTCTAGAACGACTTCCATTGTGTCGGCAAAAGTGAAGTTTTCCGGAAAGACAACGACGACGACGACGACATCGTGAAGAAGAAGCCGGCTTCTTGTACGAAAGCGGCGTAAATTCGGGTTGACTTACAGGTCGGTGAGATTGTGAGCCCCTTGAAAGGCGGACGCCTCGATGCGAGAGATTTTATTTTTCCTAAGGTCCAGATGCTGCAACTCCGGCAGCTTCTCGAAGAGGCCGTCTCCTTTGATCTTGTCCAGTTCATTGTTGCTCAACAGTCTGGCACGAACACACAAGCGGAAAAGGATGTATGTAGAGCGAGGTCGCGGCTATGATCGCGCCGAAATGCTTGCGTGTTTTGCGTGTATGTATCGTTAGTCAAACAGCAAATAGTAAAAAAAGAGAGAGAGAGAGAAAAGAGCGAAATTGGTACTTGCCGTTCGTTACTCCATCACTTGTTTTCGACTACTCGCCGAGCAATTTATTCTCTCTACCGCGTTATAACAATGCGCCGCTCAATAAATTTTGCGAATTGCGCGCTGGAATAACTCTCATGCAGAAATTGGTGTGTTGCAGAATTTTCGTGCGATATACCGAGCAATAGTGTAACTTGTGCAGTTGATTGTTTTGCTTCGTTCGTAATTAATACGTTCTAACGTTCAGCTAAAACTATTAACTTGGAACCTATCGGAATATAAAAATGCACGCGCACATGAAATAAAGTAAAATGATAAATGCAATTCCTATAACAAATATTAGTAGCGTTCGTTGTTTTATTTTCGAATATATGTAAAGTTTTAGTTTTCCGACAAAAATATCCGATTGCAAGAGAGTAGAGATAAATCTGGCATGTAAATATATATCAGATATATTATAAACTTTAATATAAGAGATACAAATAAGATAATAAAGAAAAACTAACCATATATACATACTAGAAAAATAATTTGCTATGTCCGTATATTTTTATTTTTAAGAATTTATACATATGTATCAATCTCTCTCTCTCTCTCTCTCTCTCTCTCTCTCTCTCTCTCTCTCTCTCTCATTGAATGGTATCGAGAAATTATTTTCCAAAGCGCCGATTCATTAAACGGACCAGATGCATAATTTACTGGGAATAATAGCCCGATCTCATCATTGTCTTTTTTTCATCGCATTCCACGATTTAATCAGGTGATTATCTGGTTCGACGATCGAATTAATATTCGAGCGAAGCGACGAGGAATTTTCTATAGACGAATGATATTCATTTTAACTACTCGACTGGACCGTCCCGACTGATCGATCGACTTGTCCGACATTCGGTAATTCGAAATGAACACTTCCTCATAAAAAAGTAACAGTAGTCTATAATTATTTAATGAAATGTGTATAATATTTTATTATAAAATATTATTAATGATTGCAAAAGACATATTTGTGCGTGCAACAAGCCAATAAATTTTATTGCACTTATTTCCAGCACTCTATTATCCATTTTTTTTTTAATTTTTTGCTATATATATTTTATTATATATATTTGAACGGTTTAATCAACTTTTTTGTTTATTCCAATTTATCTTCTTGTGTACTTAGATTATTATGCAATTGCATTCTGCAATTTATACTAGGGATTATTAATGCACATGTATGTCCGTATTTAACGCGCTAATTGTTGCCATTAGCTAAAAATGATTATCACTCGGGCTAACACCAACGTTGCATTTAACGCCGATATTAATTGCTTGTATAATTCCAGTCTTTAATATTGCTAATAATATTGTGGTTCATTATGTGTATCCATTGCATATTTAAATGTTGATATCATTATCTGTATCTATACTTATCGCGAATTGCTGCATTCAATAGATAAGTCTTACTGTGTAGATATTATTAAAATTATGATGGTATAATTATATCGCAGTAAACATATATTGTAGCGTATAATTATTACCCATTATTTATTAGAAGCACCTTGTTATAATTTTAATTACAAGAGACAGAATTACCTGGCAAAGGTATAAATTGCGCTATTGTTTTTACTTGAATATCTTAAATAAAAAAATATTTGCGGGAATATCTCTCTTATTTTAGATCGACCAACTGCCTCTTCATCAACGCGATGTCACATAGTATTTCGGGCGGCACTAAAAATGTTCGCGGTGCAAGTGCGTTCAGCGTGACAAACATAACTGCATGAAATATATTGCGGATGCTGCTACATCCTGTATGACATAAATTGAGTTTGCCTTTGGTTCTCTCATTTTACACGCCTACGTTTGCCGCTCTCGCGATGTAACGACAAGTAAAATATTGTTAGAGGAAGCTTTAACGGAAATTATCTGTTTTTTTATCTATCATTTTTCTGTTATCAACGGATTTATTTATCAAGAAGAAGATATAAAAGAACAATTTATAGAGTTTTCCGATAAAATGTTTTGACACTGATTATAGCACTAACAACGAGCGTTCGTTTACTGCGCGCAAGTTTAACATGTCAATTAAGAGATGTACTTACAGAGTCGACGTATAAAGCGGCAGGTCCTTCGGTATCGCAGTTAATCTCTTGTTGGAGCAATCAACCGTTGCACCGTTGCACGTGCAGGGCGCGGGACAGGCGCCAGGCAGAATACACTCGCCGGCCCTTTTTGTTAACAGCTCCTCGTCACCTGCGGACAAAGTTTCGAGATAGAGTCGAACTCGAACAATCGCGCCTGAGCAACACTTCCGCACTCGATCACGACCTTTCTCCGGGTTAAGATGGGAATAATGTACACGTGCCGTGCGCAGAGCGTCGTTTGATATCCCGGTCATGAATGAATGCTGCGTACGAAGCATTCCTTCGTGAAAATTACGTCGGTCAGACGTAGTCATACGATAAACGTGATGATGATGATGATGTCGATTCATTAACGATAAATTTTGATAATGAACAGTGTAATTAATGACGTCGTTAAACGAACTCGTACGCGGGATGCCGTATGTGCTTGCACGTTAATCGAGTGTTTAACGTTGTGCGTTAGTGTTGAGGACTAAATATGTTTATGTATGAATGCGGCTACGGCAGAAATGATTTATCATCGTATTATACACCACATTACAATTTGCCGGGTGTGATGTACGCATACGTAATTATATTGACGATACACATTGCACCGTGTATAATGCCGGTTTATATGATGTATATCGATTGTGTTTTTTTCTACGGTAGTTAAAATACAATAGTAATTTTTATTCGCCGGTAAGACCGTTAAAAGAGAAGGAAGCAAAATAATTAAACTAAGAATTAGCTTTTTCTCTTTTCCGATATTGAATCCGCGTACATGCTTATTTTCGCCATCTTCGATGCTGCATTTTGTAAATGAGTAAAATCGCGAATTAAAAGCTATAATAATTCATGATTAAAGAAAATAAAAGAAAAGAACTACCAATTATTTTTTACATTAACATAATAACATAGTATAATATAATATATAAAAATAAAGATAATATCATATAATAATTTTGTAGTATTTGTCTTACATAAATACGTACTAGTTTGATGTGTATGATTAAGGTAAATAGTAAAATAAAAAAGAAATTTGCTAAGTTAAAATTCATCGATTACTCTCCGTTGTGTCTAATCCACCTTTCAACGAACCACTTCGGTGATATTCTTACGGGAGTGCTGTTTAAGGAGCGACATTCGTTTCCTTCTGCAAAGACTAGAAGCACTTTTCTCCTAATTCTCGCGAAATCCTTCGTAAAACAGAAGCAAGAGTATTGTGTAAATTTTTGCTGTAGCCGGCGGCGCGCAAGTTGCGAAAGTTGTATACAAGTTTTACGCTGGCAACGTAAGTTTTTGTTTGCAAAGCTACACGTAGCAGTTATGCGCATTTATACCGACATATACCTATGTATGCACATATGTGTGTTACCAACATGTTTGTTTTCCACTAACTCGGAATTGAGTTTTGTATAAATACGGGGTATACAAGGTAAGTCGCGCGTCAGAGATGGATATCATCTTTTCTTCCAGTGGTATTAACTGTGCTCGTATGCTGCCGGAATAATGTAACAATTTGTTTCTTATTCCTTCTTGAAATGTGAATAAATCAATATAACAATAAAAGTTTAAATAAATATTGTTTATTTCTTAAAGGCAAATTTCTATCTCTTGCGATATTGATTTTTAAATATAGTTATTGCAACACACACATTAGATCAATTCTAAATTTTGACTATATATAATTATGATGGACATTATATCAATATTTATACAAGCATGCTAAATTTATTTTTTTTTTAGAATACATTGATTAATATCACAAGTTGCGGAACAGTTTCTTCTTAGCGATATTATATCAAATTTGTTTTGTGCGACTCTTTGGTAGATACGTATTCAAGATGTTAACAAGCAAGATGTTACGCGACTCTTCGGTTTTTGCATCTCAATCCTATATATCCGAATATATGCACATACAGCAGTATACGTATATGTTTTTCGGAATTAAGTGGCATACAACGAAAATACATCCAAGCGAAACTTGAAGCCACATAGGAATGTTAGAAACTTCTAGGTATTATAGTCAAATGGATACAGCAAACATACGAATTGCACAGTAAAATGTATGTCATACATGATGCATTTCAGAGAAATGTAATGATATCCATACACTTTTAATGAATTTCTCTCGAATTATATAAAAGTCGCGAAAAGACAAACGATAAATGCAAACGATCATGTAATGGAAATAATCGAAATATAAAATTCTTGTAATTCTGCATATCAAAATTTGTGAATTGTGATATGATAAATACATTGTAAATCATATATATATATATATATAGTAAGTGTGTGTATGTGTATGTCTCAGCATAAAATTCGATATTCATCGAAGATATGAGTGACTTTAAATCATAGAAAATATAAGTTTGTTTTGTATGTAAAATTGATGTAATATTGTTGAAACGTCTTCAGCTGTCTTTCTAAAATGCGGAGAATATCAAAACGACAATGCGTATTAAAATTTAAAACAGTTATGTATACATAAATCATAGTTTCTTTATCTATATCCAACAGCATCCTTATATCTTAACGGTATAACGTGCTCGAATATTTTCTTACAATTTTCTTCCATGAGCTAACATAAAATTTTATGTCGGCAGACAGATAAAACGTCGAAAAATGCAATCTTTCTAGGGCACGCTTATCTACATCGATCATTTGTATGCAGCTTTATTTCGGTAAATGATTATCGTTCGTACGAGCATGAACGAAACGAGTTTGCGAGTGTGCCTGCAAATGCACATAATAACATCGACTGACATTAATGCATACCTACCATGTGATATTAGATTAGCGAGATACATCCATCGGCAATTACATACGTCCGGCAAAGTGACCAGCATTTATCAAGGGATCCTACTGTGCGAGAACACCTATATAGATCGTCTGGTCACCTGTTCCGGACGTGTCGACAAGAACGAAGAAGAATCGAGACAGAGAGAAAGGAGAAGACGTACGTGTCTGGATATGGGATGCAAGAAGCATTGGAAGTAACGGTGGGTGATTTCACACGAGCGAAAATGGAAACCGAGGTTCGGAAGTGGCACGCCGTGTGCCATCACCCATTGGGTGATGGATAATAAAATAATACGATCGATCAATTTCAATGATTCGCATCGACTTTCAATATATTCTTTCTCAGCAAGAGAAGAATATTAATTTATAGATCTTAAACTAATTTGATCTTTTATTCTGGTTATATATTCGCTTTTTGTTGCTTTCTATGTAAGATGAGTGCACGTTTTGATCTTTCAATGATTCAAAAGCCACGATGAAATGAATGATGACAATATTTATCTAAATTGTGTTGATGCAATGATGATTAATTTTACACAGATACATATGTGTATGAATATATGAAGATTCACGAAGATATGAAATGTGAATGCAAGTCAGCGGATAATAGGGACCTATTTACATTCATCGTGCAATATATCTTCCTCCACATAGACTACCGACCTGTATACTATCCTGCCGAAGTGTTAAGAAGAGATATACCGGAAAAGTCGAATCGTGCTTACCCTTACATTTGAACTTGTCGTCCCGCATCGAATCGATCTTCCGTTTCTGCGCTCTTTTTGGCGTTTCGCATTTAGCGCCGGATGTCTCTATAGGGTGCGCGTGAAGATACGCGCTCAGCCATCGTAGATTGCAATCGCAGATGAATGGATTCCTCGCCAAGTGTCTGTGAAAAAAGAATCAGGTTATTGCAAATGTTTAAAAAATTACAAGAAATACTTTCTTGATTAATTATTTTAAAAATAATGCTTTTACAAAAGGATTTTTTTAACATGCTAGTTTAAACTAGCAAATGTTTATAAGAATTTTTTCATTAATAATACGAACAGCGTTTTAATGCTTCGCAAGTTGGCAAAAGTCCCATTAGCTAATGAACGTATATTGTTGTCGTATAGAGACAACAAGGTGAGACTGGTTAAGTCTTTGAACAGGTCTGTTCGTATACATGATATCTCATTGGCATTCAGCAACCTGAAACAATAAGTTTCGCCATAATTTTCAACAGTTGCTTCATTGCAATACCTCACGGGAAAGCGAGAACAATACGTAAGGCCATGAATAAAAACATTTTCTTCAGTAGTTATAATATGAATTATTAATTCTCTCGCCTTCTTAAAGTTGACCTCGCAACATGTAAGAAAAAAAAAGACTATCTATATATACTTTAATTTATTAATTTTCACAAGATTTTTTTCATGCAATTATATGTTTTAGCTCTAAACTTTAATTTTGTTTTGTAATTTTTCTGTATCTACTCACAACAATTGCAAATTTGTCAAGCCTTGGAAAAGACCAGCTGGTAGCTCTGTGATTTTGTTTCCGTACAAAACTCTGCAACGAAATATATCGCCCTTTATTGTTACACAAAATAGGAGATTATTTAAAATGTTTCAATAAAAAGAGAAAAAAATACATACAGAGATTCGAGTGACTTTAAACCGTGAAAAGCGTCCGCTGCTACTTTTTTTATCTGGTTGTTGCTCAGGTCACTGCAGACAAAAAATCGAAAACATACAAAATGCAAACATACAAAATTAAACATTTCATGCGCGATCGAATAATAGTGTGTATATATGTTAGAGCAGGTCAGTCACGAACGTCACTCACATTCTTCGCAATTTTCTATACGGTGAGAAGGCCTTGGGTGGAATTTCCGTAATGCCATTCTGTTCCAATCGCCTGTGCGGACAATCAAGAAAAAGCAAATTATAAAAATAAATGAACGAATTCGCACATTTATGCTAGTGGCCGCTTAAAACGCCGGTTATCGATCGGCTTTTTATCTATTCGTATTATTTCGTTAATCTTTTCGGTTTTCCACATGTATATACAAAGATAATTTTTTTCTCACGCGCGTCATATGTATTATTATTTCGTTCATTAATAGATTCCACAAAATTATCTGCGATTGTTGGCTTTACATAAGATTGCATTAGAACATTATTAATAAAAATTACAAATTGTAAAAATTATTAATATTAATTATTTTTTGCTATTTTTTGTCAGAAACGATAATTATAAGCGTTCAATAAAAAAAAATAAAGTAACACACACTTGAGATACGAATGTGTACTTGAATCAATCCGCGTTATCGATAATACTCGAACAAGAAATAAATTTCAGATGAAGAGGAGATACATACAATGCGTGAACATGGCATGGCGGTTTTACTTACAACTCAGTGGTGTCCTCGGGAAGGTGGGTTGGTACTTTCGTCAAGGAGTTCTCCCTGCAATCGACGATCCCATCAGCGCATTTACAAGGATGCGGGCATTGAGGTTCAGCGCTGCATTCCGATCCCGTACGCTCAACCAGGCCTGAACACTTGAACTCGTGCTCCTGCAAACAATAGGTTGAGAAGTCGTATCAAGCACGAAGTAGGTTAGCAGGGAGTATCGATGAATTTAACGATTGTTGAAATGCTCTGCTGAAACCTTCTTTTTCATACAATATATAGTTAATAATTAGACTATTCTATTTCATTAGAAAGTTTGACGGATACGTAAATAGTTTAATAAAGATACATTTGTATTATATACATATTTGTGTAACATATTAATGTATTATAAATATATCAGTATCTATATATAAATTACAATGAGAAATGAACGTTTGTAGATTTTGCAAACTAAAGTTTAATCGACGGTAATTCGTCTCTCCAATCAGCCTTACCAGTAGATCAGCGAGATTGCGATCCTTGAGATTAACCGGAGATGCACATCGTGTGTGTTGCCCTAGGCGAGGATAACTTCTCAAATGACGCGATAGCCATGCTAAATGGCAATCGCAAGCGAGAGCGTTATCCGCAAGCTTCAAAGTTCGCAAATGCGACAAGCCGTTCAGCATCTCCTTGCCGAGCGTTACGAGTTTATTGTTGTTTAGCATTCTAAAATGGATATTAAGCACGTGTTTATCTTCAAGCGCGAAATTATTTTTATAGGAAATCCACTCTAAATAATCTTGACAGACACATCTCTACTTACAATATTTCTAAATCTTTCAATTCTCGTATCGAAGCTTCGTCTACGCAGGTCAGTACGTTGTTGTCAAGTAATCTAGAAAAGAAGCGACAATTGTTTTTCAAATGAGCAAAATAATTTAGTATAATGTAAATCATAAACTTTTAAAAATATTATAGTTATATAAAATCTCAAAGTTTTGCCTTTTCCGCGCACGCTTCGATTTTGAAATTGTCTGACCACGCAGAATATTACTACTTAAACTGAATACATGACATAGAAAAAGATTTACAATGTAGAAGAACATAATACTATAGTTAAGAATTTAAGAATTTAAGTAAGAGGGGCTCTCTCTATATGAAATATATAATACCATAGTATTTCTCGACATATATATTTAGAAAGTAGACTCGCAATCATAGATTTTATCTAGATTTTTGTTAAAGAACATTAGTTGCAATGTGAGTAAAGTCGTTATATGTAAAACAGCTTGAGTTTAGCTTTATAATAGACTAGTGGACTTTGACTAAATGGTCTCCAGAGAGATTGTTACAAAACAATCTATCTTTGTAGTAAGTACGTCCGATAAGATACTTACAAATGTCTAAGAGCGGACACTCCTCTGAGCGTCTTTGGTCCTATGGTGGCAATCTGATTGTGACTGAGGTCTCTGAAATATAAAATATAATACTTTTTCTAAACGTCAGAGTATGATCTATCAATTAAACCATTCGTTTTTACAATTAGTCAAATCCAGTAATTATTATTTTTATACAATCAATATTATCATTTAATTTTTTTTAAGTAGTATAATTTAAAAAATGTCAAACATACAAGTAAAATATATTAAAACATGTTTTGTTAATTTCGTTACGCATAATTTTTTAAGAAACTATTGAGGAGATATTAATAGAAATATTTAACATTTTTTTTTTCTTATCCAGTCAACTTCGGAATTCATTTTAAAAGGGGATCAGAAACTAAAAACTTGAATATATATTTTTTGTACCATACATTTTTCAAAATACATTTGACAGTATAACATCTATGTGTATGTGTGTGCGTGTGTGAGTCTGATTCTTTTTTCAATTAAATTAAATCAGTTTTCAAGCATACTCCAATTCAATAGTGCTTTGCCCTAATTTTTCGTACATGTGACTGTTTCGAGCGTGCATGTAAAAACTACCAAAATCCATCAGCGTCACGTTCGCCAGAACCGCGTTACAAACTCACGACTGTCCATTGACCTCTCGACCTATACGTTCTCGAAGGCGGATGACCACGTCCACCATCATCGGTGCAACACCCGCTCGTTCCACTTTATTGCGGCCATAGTCGCGAGTTCGTCCTACATTTTCGATCAATTATTCAAGAGCGTCGAATGCCGCAGCAAATGTATCTCCTCCGCGCGCCTCCGATTATCCCCCGGAAAGTTGTCGTTCGTGCGTGTGACCGGCTACACGTGCACCAGATCGTCACGTGAGTGACTATAGACTTACTCCTCATCGCGGTCGGATCATTACTTGTGTAACGAGGAACCATTTCCACGATCTCACGCGACAGCCGACTTCTTACGAGCATCTTGACGTACTTCGTAATCATACGAAGCTCGAAGTTAGTTTCACGTTATGTTAAAATTGGTTCACAAAAAGAGAAGAGATTTAAATCTGAGTAGAACTGTACTATATTGATGTACTACTGAGAACTGTACTATGATGAAAGATATTAGTTGTTTTCTCTTTCCAAGATAATAGAAATTTAGTCTTTTCTGTGTATATTTATTCATATTATAATTGCATGTCTTTAAATCAAATTAAATACGATATCACAAATATAAAAAAAAAAAATTATTATACATTATACTAAATATTCATTCTTTATAATTTACTGTATAATTAAATACGCTAATGAAACAGCGAAGAAGGGTTAACGAATAATTGAATCGTTTCCCACTGATACGAAAAGACACCTCTGAACGATCGAGGATTAGATAAATGACGCGGTTGGAATCTCTCGAAAAGCGTGCGGATATCGTGGAACCTCGAAATCTCTTCTCGCGGTCTGAGTTAACCAGAGGCTTGTGATGATAGGTTAGTGGTCTCGGAGTACGGCTCTCGCCATTGACCATCCATTGGGTTGGAACTCGTAATCTGTAATTATGTTTGCGAGAGAACGCGAGGAGGGGACGTGGGGGATGAGCGAGAGAAAAAGAGGAGAACAATAAAATTGCGAAACAGGGAACGGGAGAGAGATGGTAACCGGGAGAGAAAGAAAGAAAGACGACGAGAGGGGAACGTAAGGTGAGAGTGTGAGACTGGGAGATTGAACTCCCAGTTCGCTCGAGCCAATCCAGAAAGTAATTACCGAATTTCGACGCGCGGCCGCGTCTGCACCGAACGCACAAAGAGAACTCGCGTCATTCGCGTTCGAGTTGGTCGGCGCGAAATATTATTGTCCCCATAGAGTTTGATCGTGCCATCGAATAAACGTTTGTCACACGCCGTACAATAAAAGTTTGTCTCTCTAGAGCACTTCGCGGAACTATGGAACAAATTAAAAATGGTTTCATAACTATCGATTATTGATCAGAAGCTATATACTTGACACTACGCATTTTTTCTAGACAAAATACTCATAAAAATTGTTTCGAGTAACAAATATACATTTATTAATAAATTGGAAATATTCTATATTTCGTATATGATAACGCGTTTAATAAATTGGCAAAATGCAACAACAAACGGATATGGTGAATATGATAATGAAAAACGGGAATTGAGAATATCCTTTCAACATATATAGGAACTTGGGATATTAAATTCCTAGTGCGTTCGGTCCAATTGCAAAAAGCAATATCCGAATTTCGATCATGCTGATTCGACAAAGAGAACACTAAAGCCTGTTCTATTTCGAAATACCGTTCGTTATTTCAAGCGATTGATTACGAAAATGAAAGCAAATCGCGCTATTGTGCGTATATAATCAGAGAAAAAATTTTATATAAAATAAGCAAAATAGATTCATTATGTATGGCATCGCATCTTCAAGCTCAGCGAGCTCAGAGAATAGACGACGATAATGAGCTGCGACAATAATCAACAGGAAGCATGTCGGACGTTCGCTTTGTGTACTTTCGCATCGTGGTATGTAAGACGAGGGAGCTGGAATAACTCCCAGCTCGCTCGGGCCAATCCAGAAAGCAATTACCGAATTTCGACGTGGCCGCGCCCGCGCGAAATTAACAAAAGGACTTTGGTGGTCCTCGCCTCTCGCGACCAGCCTGTCCAATTCCGAATGTTGCCGGTGCCGCTAACTGGGTTACCGCGATAAGAACGGGACAAAACGAGATCCGACGGATCGCTTGCTTCTGTTCATAACAGAGAGAGAAGGCCCGCGCCTTACAATCTTTTCCTATAGCCCTGGTGTGGCGTAATCGCGTTCTCACGAGGGAGATTGTGAAATTTCGAGGGAGAGAAGTCGACGCGCCGTGAATTACAATCGATCGCGCATTCTTCCGATGCTTAGACTGTTACGCAGAAACATTCCTGCGTGTATGCGGGTTTAATAGTCTTTAACGACACTCTACGCTGAGATTCCTAATATTTTTTGCTTAGCGTACTTGAGTAAGTCGAACGACTGCACGGTAGTTTGAAAACTTTGTGTTCTCTCGAGTAGACATTCTAATTCGTACATATCTATCTCAGTAATATGGAAAGTCGAATAAAAATTAAGTAACAGAGTGTTTACGGTGCGTCAGCAGATATAATTACGTTTTGAAGAATATATGAAAATGTCAGGTGATATTAACGCGATTTTACATCCGACTCGCACGTGATATAACACCATACGTCAGGATGAGAGGGATTTACCGCAAGGGTCGTGAAGGCTGCATAGTACAGCGTATTACGATCGTCGGGATACACGATAACAACTGTACGATAATTATTACAGCCGCTCGGGCGATAAACCGGAGTTGAGTGCACGGCTCCTTGTATGACGGGCCTATAATTTGTCGACGTTGAAAGCCACCGCGGCCTCCTCAGGTTCTCGAATTTTGTCCTCTAAATCATTCGCGCGGTCGCGCGACTTCGGTTCGATTCGGCGGACGTTTGTCCTGGTTATTATCACGCTTAAGCTTACAGCGGACAAATGTTTTGCAACGTCGTTGTAAAATACAAGCTTGCACGTTGCTGTATCGCGTTACAAGCGCCGCAAATACGACCGTGCGACGGAGTGATACTAATCAGCGGAGTGCCCGCGCCCCTTTTCATTGTGTCAAACCATTTATTACCACGTAGGTTTCATCCTCTTATCGTATGGAATACCGTATCTTTTTACGTTTGCGCGATGAGTTAATCATATGTTACGTTCACCACACGATCTGCCCACATCCCGGCGAGTCGAATTTACGAGACGAGCACATAATTAAGTCCACGTGGTTTTCGACCGTGCATTAAGGAGGGTTTAATTAATTGGCTGCCCACTTATCGCTCAATTATTAGGCCCGAGATTCTGTCTTGGCGATGATTTTCTGAATCGCGTTTGGATGTAGAATATTTAATTATATATCAAGAAAGTATACAAAAACGAATTTATATGTTATGTATATATATGTGCAAATAATATATTATAAATATAGTAATAAATATAGTGTGTAGTAAATTTTATCGTAATATTACAATATTGTGTAAAAAGAAAACGTACGAAAATAATACTGCGATATGACATTGCTTCGTTGCTTCGTTGATTCTTTCGACAAAAAGCAGAATCTCGTATCTGGAATCTTTATAAAGAGAAAAGGAAAAGATAGATCGAGTTTTGTAATGCGGGAGATCTGATTTAATTATAAATTAGAGAAATATCTTGGAGGAGCTCTGCAAAGCAAGCTGTCGCGGAATTACGAGTTTCTGAGAGTTTCTGAATAACGGCCGGAACAGTGCGCGAATTAGCATCTTCCACTTTACGATTTTAACGCCGATTTATCCGCACCGGATGAAGGATTATCGGGCATCCGAACGCTCGTGGGAATCTCGCCGTAAGGTCGTAACATAATACGTCCTTTTTTAAGGTGGCTGATCCAGCCTTATCGTCAGAAACTGCAGGTTATGCCCGAACGAAGCAAGAGCGCAGCCTCGAAGAAAGAGAGTCGGGAGGTTTCGAGTCCCGTCCATCTTGCCCACTTTGCAGGATGATAGATGGACGATCTCCTCCTCTCCTTTTCTCCTTTTTTTCTTGCTTTTCTCCCTTTCTGCCGCCGTTCCTCTTGTCTCTCTTTTTTTGCGCCTCGGCTCTCTTCCCGGATCCCACCATCCTGTCATCCACGACGAGAGGAGAAGACTCGTGCACTTTTCGACTGCGTGGCTTGGCAGCTGCCGGGAACACCAGGAACCTCGGAACGGAAACGGTTCGTGCCCATCGCCCCATCGCGATAAAGACGCGATATCGCTGCTCGTCAAGCCGGTCTGTCTCTATTTTGTTTTTCTCTACAACCGAGGTAGCGTCGTGCAGCATTTGATTGAGATTCCGGATCGTGAAGAATGTTACGGCGCGCGTTTAGAGGAAAAGCATCGAAGGCGGGACAGCGTAATCACGAGGGATCGGTATTTCTTATAAACGTCAAGGTGGTTCTTCTCGTTAGCGAGAGGCGAACCGTATGTCGGATACGGAGGACCAGTCATGTCGTTGGAAAGAAGTCGGTTCGCTCTCTCGACGGATACCTTATGGATGAGTATAATTTGTGTATACAGAGCGGCGTGTGTTCTTCCGATACAATCACTTTCTGAGATATCGTATAGCCGTAATCAGGAGTATGCGGAATATCTTTGATAAATTGTAAGTAAATTTAAATGATCATAAATCAAAAGTATAATAATTTTTTTAAATATTATATTACTAATTATTTCTTGATATTCATAATAATTGAATATAAAGTTTACTGTCTTTTAATACGCCAAAATTAATGAGTTTTTATGGATTACGCTCTATTAAAGATTCATACATAACATGAAGCATAGATTTTTATCATATTTGACTAATGACTTTATCAATCTTTGTACTTGCAAATGTCTAAAATCGTGGACTCTCTCCCGTCTATTCATTTTGCCCACCCCCGAATCAGGCCACGCTAATAAGACAGTCGCTGAGCGATAGCGCACCCCGTACTCAAGCAACTGGTCACGGAAGAGTGAAAACACTTTAGAGCGTCGCGTGCAGAGACGAAAGGCAAGTGTCGAGACGGCGGGTAGCGTCGGCGTTGCATATCGAACGATCACCTTTAAGAAACTAAACCTCGGGGTAAAAAGTCGCGTATGCAGCCGCGCGTACATTCGATCGACTCGCGCGGCAAATTACACAGGCTTACGGGCTTGGGTTGCCTCTTGCAGTACGTACGTACATACAATAGGTATGTAGGCCGTCGTCTGAAAAGTTTATGTGATAACCTTCGTTGTCGCGCTTAACACAATGACGGGAGAGAAAGAGACAAAAGGCAGAGACAGAGAAGGGTGTAGAGGCGACAATATGTACGTGCATTATTGTGCATATCTGAGGTATATGAGACCTGACGTTTGAACTGATCTCACATGTAATTATTCTCCCGAGATTTTGCTTCTCGAGAAATCCGCGCGCGAAATACCGGCATGGATATTGCTATGATATTACGAACTTTCATGACGTTGTTGCAACATCGCTCGTATCTCGCAATGTTGCTGCGCTATTTAGCCTCGCGTTATGTACCTTATACCACTGACAGATTGCATAAATCCCGCGACATATAACATGTTACCGGCTCTTAACAAATTTTGCTGTTCTTGTTTGTCGATCTTTCGCACGATGAGATATCTTGAATTTGCAATATCAACGCAATAATGCATAAAAATCTGTTAGCAAGACGCTTAATGCCTAAGGTTAATGATCATAAATGTCGGAAGATATTTATCTCTAATTGTGTAGCGTAGATAAAATCCAACAAATCTATGTTTCAATGTTTGCCCAGCTAGATTATAATAAGGAATATTTGCACGATAATATTGTACTCACAGGCGTTTTAAGTTCATCATATTGCTAAAGAGAAGATCGGGCAAGTGGCGTATTTGATTGTTATTTAGACGTAGCTTCTCCACTGCTACCAAATCTTGAAAAGCCCCTCTTTCGATGGTGTGAATTTGATTGTTGGATAGCAACCTGTACATAAAAATATTTTCCTAATATACAGTACCAATCGAAAAAAAAGATTATTACAATTGCGAATAGAATATGAACGTTTTCATATATTGATATACTGTATATATTGATATCTTCAAATATTGATATTCAACATAATATACTACAAAATTCTGATTTCTGTACTTTATGATTAATGTAGTTGAGAAATTATATATAAGTAGGTATATTTCTGAAATAATTTTTTTATGTTCAATTATAAAAATTAATACAATAATATAATTTTAATATTTTATATTTCATTATTTATTTGACAATTAATTAAAGATTCGAGTATATCAAAGTAAAAGAATATTACTTACAAAACGTGGAGCGTTGCCATATCCTCAAAGTCTGTTTTGAATATCACCGATATATTATTTCCTTGAAGATCTCTGTAACAAAAGAAAAACAAAGTCAATGTAAATATCAGTTCTTAACAAGTAACAAATTAAATAAATTAATAATAACTGCTACAAAACTATTTGTATAATAAACCTACAAACATAATACACGTAATCTCACATATAATTACTGTGCATATTGCGCAAGAAAAAAATACTGTATACTTAAACAAGTTTTATTTCTGACATAATGTATTGTCATATCATAAAATTTTTTAACACATAACTCTATCGATTCAACGAATCTAGTTCCGTATCCCTCGTATCCCTTGACGCGGAATAAAAGGTTAACAATCGTACCACGAGAGAAAGAGTAAGAGAATGACGAGTGCACGGTATCGCTGTTCTGCCAATAAAGGGTTATACCACTCCGTTACGAGGAAGCGTGAATTTACTCTTCATGTCGAAAAAGAAGAAGACCGTGAAGTAGCCGTCAAACACAGCCGTACGCCAAGCGTCTACCTCCCTCGGGGAAGTTTTATTAAGGCCTTATTAAATTGGTTCCTTTTCCCGGGGAAACTTTTTACCTGACAAAAAGCTCAGGACAAGAACGAGTAACAAAGTCAATCAGCCTACGAGCGCCTTTTCCTCTCAACGCAGATTTCTCCTTTCTGACCTGACGACCGGCGTAAATTATTCTCTCGTTTTTGTCCACTGACGTGTAATTATTTATCGATAACAAAATGACAGAAGTGTACATCTGGACTCTATGTACGTTTCGTATATGAAATTTAATCCCTATGGCGACAAACTCAATGAACCGATATCGACTTGTTTTTCATCAGCAAATTTCTTGTTTACTGGTGAATATAATATCGTTACTAAATCGTAATATTCTGTTTATTTGTAATTATATCTCTAGATTTTATTTCAATATTTTATTCTATTTTTTATCTTAATATTAATGTTCTTTATCATATACGATTCACTTTTTGTATTTCTATAGAATTTCGCCAATAAACATAGTCGTAGACAAATATTCGTTGAATGATACGATACAATTTTAATTCTGGAAAATTCTCGCAGAAGCATTTAAAAAAAAAGTTTGGAAGTGAAAGAAAAAAAAAATCACCCCGTTGAGTCGTTCGCGAGCTAGTTAATTATAATACCCTAAGATAATGACTATGAATACTTCCCGCTAACTTTATTAAGATATTAAGCGCCCTCCTTAATACGTTGCAGGTAATATCTAATTACGAATCATTATACTTGAAGGAAGCTGAAAATACCTCCCGCGGGAGGAGCATGGCCAATCGCATTATGGAATCGAGGCCCATCGAACCTCGATGCATAATCCACTTTATCGTCGATTCGATTAATTCTCGACGGGATAAAACGGTGACAGCTACCCAGCGTCTAACGAGAGCTTTAGGAACTACCTAACGAACGATGTCACTTTTCCTGTTAACGTTGTCACTACTTCCCATGATTCTTTTGTAGAACGAGTGCGATGAATGTCGTTATGACGAACAATGCCATCGAGAGAATAGATGATAATATTATTTTAGTTTCTACTTTCATGTAATATAAAAGTTGATTTATTAAAATTTTCTTATCTTAATAAAATGTATCAAAACCTCTAATTTTAATTTCAATAATAAATTGTTTGACTAACTTGTCGCTGATTTTTTTAACTAAAATATCAAGGCTTTTCGCGCTTTGTAATGTGTGTGTGTGTGTGTGTGTGTGTGTGTGTGTGTGTGTGTGAGAGAGAGAGAGAGAGAGAGAGACAAGAGCTACATTATTTTATCATCTATGATGAATGGACGCGAACGCAATAGAAGTTTAAACCGCGCTGCCGTTATTACTGCGATTATTCAAAGTCATCGACGACATCCTCTGTGCGAAATATCGTGGTTCATGAACCAACCGCTAACTCGCAGAATAAGACAGAAACTTGGCGTGTGCCGTTTGCACGACAGATTTGCACTTCCAGGAATCCTAATGTGGCCTTTCGCGGAGACCTTCGCCATCTTATGTGGTGTTACGCTCAATTAAAATAGCGCGGCATCTTCTCGGAAAGCAATAAAGGCGATCGTTCGGATAATCGTCTTGTATGGGGAACCTTTGCTCGACGAACTGAATAGAGGAGTGTCTGAAACGATGCAAAGGGTCGATTGCCCGAAGCGACAGTTTGTAATTCGTTACGATGAGACAAAACTTCGCAATATGCCCATGTTCGTTGTGCTTGTTCTCTAAATATTTTAAGTTCTTTCGACAAAGTTTTCGACGGAGGACGTTTGCCAGATGTCACCTATAGACAAATGTCATGACTAATTTTTGCGCAACCATTGTAAAATAAAATAAAGCTTTATTTATAAAGTATAATCACACTATGAAATTGATGGTAACCATGTTAGTATATTAGTAGATTAATGAAAAAGCTTTTAAATCGAACATTGGAAATCCGTTTGAAGCGTAGTGATATTTAAAATTGATGAACCGCTGGTTGAGATGAAAATGTCTACATCACAATACGAAAATCGCTAAATGATACACGAGATAATTTGTATTTTTAAATTTATGTCACATTTATGCTGTCGCGCGATGGAACGAGTTCCGTAAAATGAGTCGCATGCATCATTAAATGCGCTTCGCGTTCACGAACGAAATAAATTGTCGTCCCGAATTCACAAGTAGTCACGGCAGCTTAGTAATATCCAGAGATCATTCAACAAAACACGTAATGATTTAGAAAAAAATAACTAATTCTGAAAGATATAAATATTCGCTGCTGCGATGATGAATGCTTATCATTGCGTTTCTGCGATTCAAGTCGCATACCTTGTCGTTGATTCGATTCGATCGCTACAATGTCGTAAATCCAATAGCATTCTGGAAGACGCAATTTTCATCTTGCACTTTTGCCAGGCGACTCACGTAGCGGCTAACGAAATTACATCTCGCGTCACCGACCGGAACATCCGCTAAATACGTTTCCACGGGTTTTCGCGAAGACGAAAGGGGCAAAAGCGGCGCAGAGAGGGATGAGAATGGCGGGAGAGTCCTCCACGGTGGTAAATCTGATGGGACGAAGGATAATGGTGTGAGAATCTGAAAGAACAGAACAGGGTAGTCACACAGGGTGACGGGGGCTTGGTAGACAATGTCCAAGAATAAGGTGTTGGTAGTACATGTCTATATTTGAGTTGTGGCAGGATGAGAAAGCACAGAGGGAGGGGAGGTCAGGCTGCTGGCAGATGTAATCAAAGTTTGCAGACAACCCCGACCCGAAGGAGAGCCTCTGCGAGAAACACAAGGGGAGGAACATAGGGGATACCGCCGCGGGATCGGCCGGATATCCGGTCGTATCTCACACGCGCGACGCCGCGCGATGTCGATACGCCTGTTTAATGTCGTAGAAATGTCGCGGGTGGAGATAAAGGAGAGGAACCGAACCGCGACAAGGTGAGACAAGTTTACGGTAAGGATCGACGCCGCGTGTCTCGATTTCCTTGTGAACAGAGCCGCTTGTCTCGTCTTCTCGCCGGGATTTGAGAATCGAATAATTTATGGGTAATGATTATGTATTCGGATTATGCGTGCGTCTACTGGTATCATGTGTCTACATGTATATTATAATATAGGAAATGCTATATAGGAAATGCTATATAATTTGCCATATGAGCGCACGCATATATATCTTTCTGATTATTTCAAACTATTTGATACAACGTAAAAAATTCGGTCTTCGCGTGATAATGTATTTCAGTTCATTTATATCTGATTGTGAGTCGCACAATTTTCCACGAAGTTAGAAAAAATCTAACATAATAACCACACCTTGTGCAATAATATCCGTTTGCAGGCCGATTTATTTCCCTGAGAAAATATAGTTTCCCCGCCCGAGTAGATCGCATCCCCGATTTTTCCAGCGCATTCGTAGCGTCTGAAATCACAGATCCAGATAAGTTGAATATTGCATTTAGAGCGACTGTTCATTTCTGCGATCGAATCCGTGGAAATTTTGGAGCAAGCTAGATGAAGGATGGATGGAGATAGCTATGCAATGAAAACATCGTGTCAGATAAGAAAGAAAGCCGCTACAGGGAGAAAATATAGTCTTCTGCATGTCGGCGTAGAAATACAAATGGAATCTCTTGATTGAGTTTACTATTGAAGTATCGACGCCCTTGATCTCTCTGGATCGAAGGATGGAAGAAAAAGGCGAGGGTGTCGAGACGATTTGACATATCGACGGCTTTCCGCTCGGCTCGCTACTCTCGAATAATTGTGACGGGTGAAACGACAAGAATGTGAACGGCATGCAATGGTTCATTCTACAAACCAACAGTTACATAAAATCTGGTATTCAGGTTATTTATAATTAGAATCTTAATACCATTATTTTTTATATTATCTCATAGATTTGTATGTATTTTTCAACATAACGGACAATAATTAATATCATTGTTTCGCAGAATAACAAGTGACACAAGTGTGTCTGTGTATTTTGCGAGACAATGGTAGCGAATTGAAGACGGGGACAGTTGATTCACAGTATAATAGTTTGGTATAGAAGAGGCGGATGGCTTTTACATAACTATCGTTTTGTGCTCCGTCCCAGAACAATGCAATTAATTTAGTGTTTAAGCTTTGGCCGCATTATCGTGGAAACTTATTGCGACGAGGGAAGTTGTAACAACAAACACACGCTGACTTCTGAAACATTTAGACGGGATTCTACGCTGTAATATAGTGTCGTTCAGTCTATGCTTGAATTTATCAAGCTGGCATGCTTCCAAGATGAAATTTCTTTTTTGTTTCGTGGCGGTCGGTCGTTCCTCACCGCGCGCCGCGCACGTGTCAACTCAGTAAAATCAAATATTAATGATTGCCAGGATGTAGAATCGCGCTCATATGCCTGCGTATTTATGGTGCGAAATGGCGACCGTGCTATATCAGCCACGTTTTATGTATAAGAAAATAAAGCGCCTTAGAAACACGAAGAAATTGCCCGACAGATGGAAAATGCAGAATCCAGCAATCAATAAAAATATGACATTTGTAATAACGACGCTGAGAGATCGACTTCAGCATAAATTTTTTATAATAATACTATAATAATCGCAGAGAGAGAGAGAGAGAGAGAGAGAGAGAGAGAGAGAGAGAGAGAGAGAGAGAGAGAGAGAGAGAGAGAGAGAGACAGGAAGTTTATAAAAATAGGAGGAGGTTATATTAGACTGCTGCTCACCGTTACGTTGAGTAATTAATAATTTGTTGATTGATTATATTTGGCAAATCTTTGTCTAATTATATTATTTCAAATTTACCTTCAGAAATGTGTCATCTCCGCTATTCTACAATCCATTATCCGAGGAAAAATTAAATAATAAAGTTAACTTATTTAACATTAAATAAAATTAACATTACTTCAGTAATTATAATTTTTGAATAATTTAAAAATATTAACATGTATAACATTTCTCATTACGTCCTGTACATGTTACGTCAGCACATACATACAAACATATACATATACATCATGTATTCAAATATAATTTTAAATTATATATTGTATATTTTTATAATATATTCTTTTATATTATTAATAATATTATAAAAAATAACAGAAGCACAATTTAAAAAATTTTAAGCTTGAAAAGTACATATATATATATATATATATTTATGTACTTAAATATAGTGTTATATACATATGTTATATATATATGTGTTATATGTTTAATACGTGTTTAAATCAATTAAACTTTAACTAGTCAATCTTATCATGATCAATAGCATTGCCTTCACCGTAACATCAATTTACAAACAGTCATTGTCTTCAACAAGGGAATCATTTGATCAGTCTCTGAACAGCGCGATTCAAAGCGAATGTCATGTTTCTTAGACGCAGTCCAGAGCAGCAATAACAATTGCTGTTTGTGGCGCAGGAGAACGCGGGCGATCACTAAGTCCGTTGCATGCATTTTAGCATTTCTCCACCAGCTGCGTGCGACGGTCTGTTAGCGTACACCTAACAGCAGAATCGATGCTAAACATCTCTGGTTATGTATACAAGAGAAGCGTCAAACTATTGTTTCACTTTCGCGACTGTCAGACCGGGGTGCGATTCGTTTGCCAACGCAAGTAGTTCAGCAAAGATAAATGCAGGGTCGCGTATAAAGGAGCTACCCGAACTGACCTAAAATACGGCGAAGAAAAGCTGCTTGGAGTTTGCACTAAGCGTAGTAATTGATCGATCGATTTGTCATTCGGGCGGCAAATTACTTCTTAATGTGTTTCTGTGTTCAGTCTTGAGCGAAAACTAATAGCAAACACATTTCACGGAGATTATAAATACATTCTCTCTGCTTAAATTACAGAAAATACCGAAATGTTTCGAATATTGTTATTTTATACATGGAGATAAATAATTTAAATTATAATTATGATTGCAAATGTCTTGCAAATGCAATGTGCGCTATAAAATATGTAAATATGTTATTTATATCGTTATTAATTCTATGACCGTGTAAATGCATTATTATGATATCTATTTGCATCAAAATGTATGATTTTTTTATAATACTTTTCTGGTACAATCTTCATGTTATTATTAAATATGTAATAACCCAAGACATCTTTTTGGTATCATTTATATCAATATTTGACGCCTTGCAAATGCTAAGGTATACTTTGTAGCCGCCAAGGTACTCGTTTCCCATTATTTTAAGTAGCGACGGTTGCAATGTAACCGAGAGCAGTAAAATATCGTTTTGCCTGGAGGATATATATTACACTTTTAAGAATTTCCGACAGTGTGGGTGGTTCGTTAGCGAGTGTAACTAGTCAAGCAAAAATAAATATTCACCCACGTAGCAGTGCAGTCCGACCCGAACTACGGAAAGCATGGAAATAACCTGGAGCCTTTTTACAATTTAGATAAGCGCTCGCGTATATTCGAATCGCCGATCAGCTGTAGATTCAACTATGTGCAACGAGAATTTATACCTACTATCAATGTTGAATATTACATATATTACTTCATAAATATTTAGCGTCAAATATCACCATAAAATTAGTGGAAGCCGGTCTGTAACTTTTGTTAACAGATCCTAGATATGAATTTAGACCATCGATCAGATATTTATATGGATACATATTGGTGTTTCTCCGCGTATAAATATGCAAGCAGCAACAATGTTTGAAAAAGTTTGTCAATCATGTAGATAAAGATGTTCTATTTGTAACATGCAAATATGTATAGTTTTATAATCGTTTAAATTATTGTCCAATTTCATGGATATATACGCTTAATCTAATTATATTTAGACGATATAATTCGCGACAAAATTCAAAATAAAATTTCATTCATAATTTTATGTATTATGCAATGCATACATATATATTGGTGTATGCGGTGAATTGCAGAGTGTCTAAAACGGGTTTAAATAATGATTTTTAGATGAAATTGATAAATAAATAAACCAGTATGAATAATACTGCAACAACTTATAAATAATTCATATTTTACTTTTAATAGATAAGGAATTGTGTTACTAATTAATGCATGCATTTCGTTAATATGCATTGTATAGGAAACATGTGAATTGATTGACAATAAATATTCAAGCAAAAAAAAAAAAATATGTGAAACGTCGCACGTTGTTCCTCCTAATATCGCTTTCGCGACCCGAAGCGCTTTAAAGCAGCAATTTTTATCGTTTTATCCAGCGGAAATGCATGCATCTCCTTCAAGGTTTCCTGACACCCGTACATTGGTCGGTACAACTGGTTCAGAAAAGACAAATGTACTAGTATGTATAACGACCGACGTGGACTTGCTATAATGCAAGGAAAATTACGTAGAGCCTCTTATATTGTTAGATAGTTCTTGTAGCCGTGTAATTTTTTTGTTCTTTCTCTAAGTGGACCGACCCCATATCGCGAGAACATAAAGCGGCCACGATGGTCCATGCGAGTTTTATCACGATAGCATGCATCTCGCGAACAGAGCATCCTCTCGCGCTGTAAAACAGGATGTACCGCGCGTCTATTACGCTGTTCGTGTAATCCAGGAATGAGATGGAATGCGTTAAGGGTTTAACGTGCAAGATAAAATCTGTGTTTCTGCATCAGCAAAAGCAAGAATATAATGCGTCCTTTACATGCATTATATTAACGATTAGCAACAAAAGAAAGAGGGAAGTTTGATAATTATTGAGAGAATACGGTTTCCTCTTTTGTACCTTCTTATTAATTTATTATTCTCCTTAATATTTATGAAGTTTATTTATAAAAAGTCTAAAACATTCGTCCATTGCATTAATTTGCCTTAAGCATTATACGGATCGCAGCAATCTCGTATTTTTTTGCGTTATACGTCACAATATATAATAAAGTACACGCCATGTCGTGTATTATATATATATATATATATATATATATATATATATATAAGTATAATTTTTTATTTTAATTTGAGATAATGGATTTATGAAAGACTACTACAGATAAATATATATAACATCTTCTTTCATAGATACATTGCCTTAAGCAGTGGAAAAATAATTAAGAACTTCGGCACGAGGATCAAAGGGCCAAGTTCGTTAAACGACCTCGAAGGTACTTTTACCTCCGCGCAATCAGCGAATCGCGGAGCAGCATTGTAATCAAGATAATTAAACAACGCCGTACACTTTCCGCGGGCTTGCTGAAATATTAAAATCGTTCGAGCTCGTTCTCGTTCTCTTGCGCCAAGGCCCGTTGTTACATCCCACAATATTCGATAAACAGAGTGCGTTTTTTTTTTCCAATGTAATATAATTGCATCGTAGACGATGTTCTCTGGGGACTTGCGAGTACCAATGCTTGGCATTTTTCAATGCAATATCCAATGCGGATGTACGCACCGGCACCGAGACATTCACGACTATTTCTGCCAGCTGTTATAGTCTACGAAACGTCAATTTTTGGTATGAATCATGTATCGTAGCAGTTTCGACTCCGATAACAGTTATCTTTGTCTCGATGTTAAGGTACAATATATGTAGTATATATTGGGAATATGTGTTTAAAAGTTAGAAATCTCTTAAAATTAGTTTTACACACAAGGTCCAAAGAAAAAATACTTATTAAAACATGGTATAAAAATTAATATTTTTGAAAAAATTTTTTTATTAGTTTGGCTTTAATTATATTTAACCAGAAATAATAACTATCTTTTGTATGTATGTATATGTGTGTGTATGTGGGGTTGTGTCTGAAAAAAATAAAAATCATTAATTTTTTAATTTATGTGGCTGCATAAATCGTGACTCGTTAAAAATATATGTTTTTTCCATGCTAATCAATATTATGAAAATAGTCATAACAAATCTAGTCTTTGTGAATATTGATAATAGCACAATCAGTCACCTATTTTCGAATAAATATGCGTATTTTCAGTTTTTTATGTAAATATTATTTGGCTGTACATGTTAGCACATGCTAATACATGCTAGGATTAGACTATGCGCGTATTTGCGTTTATAAATCGTGAATAGTGTGGATAAAAGATTCGTCAAATTCGACCAAAATAAAATTTCTTTATATTATTCACGAATCGTGAATCACGCATCGCGAATCGCGAATATGCGCATAGTTTGGCGCTAGTATTATATGTATGTTACTCGATTACTCGATATAAAGCTAGCAATTGGTGTATTTCAAAACTCTGCGCAATTTTATATTTTATTTTTATATTTTCTGAAAATTCCGATTTACATTTATTTTTTCTGTTTCAAAAAGTCATAGATAACGAGAGATATTTGTGTATGAGAATTAAATTAGGACGTAGCAATAAAAATGGTTCGTAATTTTCCAGCATTTGACCATATAAAGGTAATTGAAAATGGTTAAACATACTGCCCGTTATTGTTTCCAAAAAATTTCAGTCTAAAAACATCAACTTTATAAATAAAGAGCGTTGTTGATCAGAGCAAAATTGCAAACATTCTGAATCTCTATTAAAAAGAAAAAAATGAAAAATTATTACCTCATTGATAAAAAGTGTACAGGTTGTAGTAGCCTTTATTTTGCTTAAAACATGTTTAAACAGAGTATAATAGTTTCTTAAATATAGTTATTGTAATTTTACTTCTAAATTAATATTTGGTAATCATACTTTTGGAAAAGGACTATCGTATTGTGTGCTCATAGCAACAATTATATTTGTAAAATCAAATATAGCAGCATCCTTTTATCTTTTCATCATACATAAATCAAATTGAAAAGCAGCATTTATAAAATGTTTAATTTTATTATAACAAACATTTTGTAAATCTTTTATTTTCACGCTTACATCGTAAACATTTTATATGTTATAATGTCAAATGAATATTTTTATTGGATGACATCGTCATTTGTGTGTGTGTTTCCTCTTGTGAAGAGATTCTATTAAACTTACAAATAATTTTTCAGTTTTTATTATAAAAATTCATCGTGCAATATTGACGTTAAAATATATAGTGGGTGCTCAATGGTAATCATTTTTTTATTTTTTGTAGCACGCGCGTAGCAATTAACGAAAAACGTCTCGAGGCGGAAGTGCCTGTCAAAGTCGTGCATTTTAGCGCTTCTGTTGATGCTATTTTTTCCGCATGGAAGAGCACCCGGGAAAAAATGCTTTTGCCTTTACATCATTTTTTTCGTTTTTGCTCTTTCGTTGTCACGTCCTTCGTTTATCGTCATACCGCCATTCTGCGCGCTCATTATAAACGTACATGCTATTACGCTTACCTTTCTTAATTACAATATTCAAAACGCAATGCACTTTTAATGATCCTTTTCTTCTATCTGACAGAAAGGCATAATGTAGTTTTAATGATTGTTGCGATTTCGCAAAATAATTTTGAAAATTTCAAATTTGTGCAAATTTCTTCTAAATAAAACGCATATAATATACATTCAACATGTTCATTCATAAACGCGGACTTTGCAAGTGTGGTTTTTTTAAGATAGTAAAAGAAAAATGATAAAAAATTATAAAAGGACATTTTTAACAGGTAACTTTTTGTGTGCAATTTGTTATTACATTTATCGAATTATTAAATTATTTTAATACATAAAAGTACACGAAAATAAAAGATAATTAATGCCAGAAAAAAATTACAATAAAATATCACTGCGTAGCTTTTATGATTATGTGATTATAAATTCTCAGACGGCTCGGTTTTATATTTGCGGAGTTAAATCACGGACGTATATGTCGCTCATCGGCTGAAGTGACACGCATGCTCACGCATGCAGACATGAACGCGATGCGCACGTAACACCGCGAGTCAAACTTGAAAGGGTGCGTGCGCGGTATATAGAGAGAAAGAGAAAAAATGAAAATATGCGGCATGCTTTCATGCTTGGAAATCAGGCGTCTAAATCTAAACAGCGTCGTAACACGACGTCTCTCTGTTTCTCTCCGAGCGACGACTAATTACCGTTAACGCGAGCCGCTTAATTAGCGCCAACATTAATGCCTTGCCGTCGACTTTCGCGATGCTCACTTAAGATCCTGTCAAATCGCTGCCTGTTTGAGAATCTATTTTGCTGATGTTTGAATTGGAATAATTCATTAGACGAATTGCGAAAATTGGAGAGTTTTGATAAAGATTGAATAATCCTGAATTTTCTATTGATTTCGTTATTACGTACTGTCATTGTAAAATATAATATATAGCGGATCTAACGCACTTTGACCGTAATTTGTCGACGAATATATGTAATGTCATGTAAATCGCGTAGTCGTGATATATATATATATATATTTTTTTTTTAAGAATGTGGGCATATCACAGAAGCAGGGAGAGAGAAACACAATTCAATTACGTGAGCAATAGGATTATTTCGCCAGTCGATTTCACGATAAACTAAAAATTGAGCTCGCGAATAATTGAAACGCAGCGTTTGAGGGCTTATGTATTTTTATGTTGTTAACGGCACCCGGATAAAATTCCGCGCGTGAAGAAGCATGGAGGAAAAATGCACGGGATCAGTCAATAAATATGGACGTATCGGATTTTTGTACATTTTTGTATGGGGAAAATCCGCTGCCTCTGAAAATAAAAGAAGTGACAATGCCAGATTTTTGCCGGAGGTTACGATAGATTTGTGTTTCAATTTAAAGTTGAAATTTCAATTCACAGATGCCTGCGTATTGCTTGCAATAACGATATATTGCAACCTCGCGGTGTTGTCCTCTCGACATGTAAGGCAAATCGAACACAAAGTTTATCATTTGCTATTGACATTCTGTATTGAATGTGTGTGTGTGTGTGTGTGTGTGTGTGTGTGCGTGTGTGTGTGTGTGTGAGAAAAATCTCTTTCTATATATAGTATTGACCTGATATAACAAAATGAATAAATAATTCTGCAACTCGATATTCGTGTGTACGTTGGTACTAATTTTAAAATAAACAATATATTTTTTGCAGCGTATATTTTTTATATAGAATGCGCGCGCATCTCGTCTCTTTATATATTTCATTTTATTTTTCGCACGAAATCCACGTGAATAACGTCTTAATCCTTCTCTGCAATTGTATGTACATTTTAAACAAGAAAGCGAAACTCACGTGTCTGAGTATAATCAAACTTGGTATTGTAGAGGATTCAGTAATTAAGGAAAATTGTCTGCTACTACTTGAAATGCATGTAATTGAGCGTATGTTCGCGTTTCTCTCCCATCATGTGACGTTTCACGAGCGTTATCAAGATGTTTTTCCAGCACGAGAGAGAGAAGGATTAATGTCCTTTATATTATATGAAAGGCTAAACCCCCAGGAAAATGATATCTTTTTATATAAGAGAGTGTCCTTAAGCTTTTTTTACAATTTTAAATATTGTAACATTAATGAATTGAATTATATTCTACAACACTCCTTTGATCCAAAACTTAAGTATTCCTTATTTAATATGTGTTAAAAAAAGATAAAAGATAAAAAAAAATCTTCTTGTTACAATTTTATATTATATTATTTGTAAATAATCAAAAAATGAAGAGTTATTTTACAATTAATTTTAAACGCTTTCAAATTTATCTAAGTTATCTTTATAATATATTGTATTACAAGTGAGAGAGAGAGACACATTTATTAAAAAATTATGAGCATCAAGTGTGCGTGAAGCAGATGTATTATTTCTTGAAAGTTCATAAATAATTACAAGTTCTGGCTCTATTTTTCTCAATAGTACTAATAAGCTATTAATAGTTTAAACAAATAAATATTAGCCGTTAAATCAAAGAAAATGCCTCAGGACTAACTGAGACGTCAAATTTACGTAGCATCTCATTTTGTCCTGCGATATTTTTGTTCTCATTTTTCGTCAAATTTATAGTTTAAAGATTTATAATTTTACATACATTTTCAAAACAATCCTATCTTTTAAAAATCAATGAAAATAAAATAATCACGAGCAAACATGCACATGTACAAGTATCAAGATGCTAATCGGTATTCTGTCTATTTTAAAACAGTTCTGGCATTATTGTGCTGAGTATATTCATGCATTTTTTATAGAGTTCTAATCATAAGCATTAATATTAAAATATTTGTTACATAATTTTTTTGCCCGAAAATAACACTTATAATAACATTTATAGATAGAAGAGTGAGATGCTGATCGATATTCGAGAGTCTCTTGTTTAGTCTAAAACAATTATCCAAAGTTCTGAGCTTATTCATTTTCTCACGGACAAAATAAATCATAAATTATTATAAACAGGACTCTCAAAAATCGTCTTATATAGATATGTTAGAAACGTGGCAGTAAGCCTTTAACCGGGTAAAGTAAATTAATAAAAAAATTAATTATCGCTGCTAATAATTAGAATTCTTTAGAAAATGAAAGAATATGCTCAGAACTATCTGTCCATTTATATTAAAAATTTATATTAATTTTCTATATTTTGTAGTATTATATAATATAATAAATTATACTACATTACAAAAAAATGATCTTTCTGATGAATCATTGGCCTAAAATCCAATGTTATAATTGGATCATAAAATATTAACGTGCATTTGTGGAATATCCATGTTGATTTATCGAAACTCAAAACACGATACGTTCGTTGCAGCATGTATTGCGAATGCTGCGTTACACTATTAATAGTTATATTTATAGTTTGTGCTGTTTGTGCTTCGTGGAATATAAATCTCTGACGATTCACGCTTGTAACATCGCGGTTATGTTACACTGTATAACATATAGTTAAAATTGTAATATCATGTTTTTATAGCATGCGCAGTCTGCATATTAGACGCATTTCTCTAATACATTAAATGCATTATCATAAATATCGTTACGACCGATCATACAGCTTCAGTCGAATATTCGTCGCTATAATGTGTGTGATTACTGTCATTTTAAATTTAACATTTTGATGACATTTATTTTAGCATCTGTGCGCTTTTATCTTTAATAACAACGCAATTGCGGTAACAATGCTTATGCAACTGTATATTGCGCAAAAATTTTAATTTGTTCAATATTTTTTATCTATAAAAAATTATAGATAAAATCTATAATGTTATATTATTATAACGTTATATTATTATAATGTTATATTGTATTAATTTATATCACTATAATGTTATAAATTTTAATAATTACTGCTTTGCAGTATGACACGATTTATTCAAATTTATACGAATAGTATTTAATCATTATGGCCAAAAACGATACATAATCTGCATGCGTAAGACTATAAACGCCGTATAAGAGAAAAGCACATTGGATAAATATGCTTTGATCGCACCGCGGTTCAAACATTTGGGACGGTATTTGTGCACAAAGAGACACAGAGAACGGGAGGTTGAAGCGTGCACAATACACCTATTTTTCGCACTGTTCGCACTATTGATTACTCCTTCCCTCCAACATGTATACATGATCGGGTAAACTACGCTGTTCATTTTGCGGTTATTTTGTCACGCGATATCGTGTCATCGGCTTGCGTCTAATTGCTATTCTAGCGAGCTTACAGTAAAATACGATTCCAGATATATGTCAATGAATTGAAAACGTTAAAAGGTATTTCAAGTTGCGTTAATTCAATATTATTGTCAGTAATTATTATCAGAAAATTAGCATTTGATAGGCAATTTTATTTTAATAACGAAGATTTGATATGCATGATATATATACAATATATATATAACTTAAAAAATTATCTTTTTGTATGTGCAACAATTTTATATATTGAGCCATTTCTATATCTATTTCAAATCACACAAGCATTTCTGTATTGATTCCAGAAAATGATAAATTATACGTACTGTATCGTAAGGAGAGTAGATAATAGCTGGCTAAAATACGGAACAGTTATTAACCTAATGCAATAAGCAGTGCATTGTCCTTGATAACCAAGTTTCAGTGGTTTTGTTATATAATGTTCTCCGCAACTCGGTTAATATGAATTTCGCACGGACGCCATTATTGAAATTGCGGTTTATTCCCACATACCACACATTATACGAATTATGAATTATGGAAAAAGAAATATATATACATATATATATATATATATATATATATAAGTATATAATATAATAATATACATCGCATGCTTTATATTGTTTGCGTCCTCTAGCAAATGCTAGCTGCCGCATCGTTGTGTTATCGCTTTTAATTTTAAACTCCGCCGTTTCGGAAGTTTTAAAGCGGATTTCACGATTTATGAGTTTATGCGCGCATACACACTAAAAGCACGGCCCTCTCTTGTACACGCGTCACCGAGTAACAGGTACACATTTTATTACTGTGCGCCCGGAAATAAATTTCGCACCACGCAACAGGAAAATTTGGCTTTTTATAAACGCGGCAAGTATTTATGGATAATAAAATTTTCCGGGTTCCCGGTCGTGTGTGCGCGTGCGAGAACAACTATTGCTGCGTTTTTCATTTTCCTACCGTAAACGCGTCGCTCTATTAATTCCGGTCCTTTGCGCGCGACGGATCATTTGTTTCGTACTCGTGTAATTAAAGTAAACGAGTCGTCGGCTGCACGCGTCGGGCCGTCGACGAGACGGAAGACGGAATAGCGCGATGCCCGTTGTTTCCTCCGAGAAATCGCGAGCGCTAACGAGCCGGGAATACCTTCAATAAATATCAACGTTTTAATTAACATAATGCGGCGGCTTTATTGCCCGACATTTATCGTTGTCGTGTAACTCTCGCGCACAGACGAAACACGTCGCGCTTTAATTGCACAGTGTCATTATAAAAGCCACTATCGTGATATAAGACTAGTCGGCTGATAGCAAAGGTCTTCGGAAATGTCTACGAAGAACCGATCGTAAAGAGACTTGCTCACGCTTATTTTATTATATTTCTCGAGCGGATACCGCTTAAAACTCGATCAAGGATTGAAATATTTGCGGCGCGGCGAAATAAAGCGAGAATTTACCCTGGATATATAAACACAGATATAAATACGAATATAATGTCTGATTTAGGGTAATTAAAACTAGAGGAGATATCGTATAATAATTCATGAAAAATAACAATCTATCATCCCCCTAGTTATCTCGTACTCTCAGCGCGAATGACTGACATTATTAGATAACATATCGAAGAAATGCATTGGCTCTCTATGTCCACAACAAGCTACACTTCGCGTTATAAAAGATACAAAGTAGGGACGCCCATTAGGAACATTAAGAAATATTTCAACTTCATCTAACCGTCCCTCACTAATGGATTCATAATCTTAATACAAACTAATCTCGCGTGTCTATACTCGATTCGATATTATCTTACCACAACTGCGGCCGGTCTCTTTTCGTTCGCTTTTTCTTACCCTTGCGGGTTGCACCCTTCCCTTCGTCGTTTTAAGATACTGCTGGGAATTAATCGCGATGGTCCGAGCACTCACGTCCAACGATGGATAAAACCTTTTTCCGCGCGCGTGACGCGACTATTACCATTGGCTCGAATCCGCTCGGTAACGAATGTTCAGGAATTAATAATACATGCACACGTAGCTCCACTAGCATGAAAAGTCAAGAGATAACGTAGAAAGTCCATCCATTCCGAACTCCCATCAGCATAAAGCATTTTTGTAACACGAAAAGACACAGGAGTGTCTCTGAGAAATTGCTCATAAATAAATTAGTAAATTTATTTATATTAAAATATCTAAATATAATTATCAATCGATAAATACACTAATTATAAAATAAGAAATCATTAATGAAGCAAACTTTCCACAATAAAGATATTTTTCATATTACACAACAAATATTTAATATATTTGTATTATTTCTTAACTAAATATTGATAGGACTAATTAAAAATAACAATTGTAGGTTTTGAATGTTTTTTCACATAGCAATATTATAAACTGTGCAGCGATTATTCCATCGTCTCTGTACGTTCGTTTAGAAAAGAAAATCTTTATTTTTTACAACCGTTCAGCCCGTCATATGTAAATGCTACCAGGATAGAGTCGATTAAAGGTTTTACACCACTGTGTATATGATAAACCCGCAATATCGGATTGATATTAATTAGCCGCGAGGAACCACCATAAAGACATTACGATGGTATACCGCGGATCGACGAGTAATTATTGCCGGTTTAATGCTCTATCGACCGAGAACCCCATAGAATATCGTGCATGGAGCGAGAACCTGTTGTTTCCCAGCGAAGGGAGCTACGTTGAAGGATATCGTTGCATGCTTTAACGTCTATTTTTATGCTCTTTTTTTCGGCAAATTGTATTCGCCATATGTTATTCTAATGAGCGTCAATGGCATGCGACATCGATTCCGCTGCAGCATCCTACCGGCTTTGAAAATATCTCGATCAAATCTCTTTTCGTATTTAATAATTTTGTCGCGAAATATCACAGCGTTGTTGAAATTCTTCGAAATTCTTTTATCAGTGCTTATATTTCGACGGTCAGATTACGATGTCGGACGGAATTTTCATTCTTTCTGAGCTACGTTCGATATTAATCAGAAAAAATGGAGTCTTTACGAGTAGTTTTGCTTCTATTGCCTTTTACATTTTTATGAAATGTTATAATATTTTTATGAAATGTTATTCCACGATAAAACCACGATAAAACTCCACGATACAATTTAAATATAAATTTATATATGTATATACGCATACGTATATATCGAATAATAGCACTTTTGCATTTCTATTAATAAAGTTTTGTTCAGAAATATGTAGTTCGCGCTAAATCTACAAACGTGACAAAAAGCCACCATTTATGCGTTCGCTTTTTATCATCGGTCGTGTAATTATGGTAACCAGCGGTAGTCCATTAGCCATAATAATTCCATAAAATCTGCTTCGCTAGCGCGAGAAAAAAGTAGAGACCTGCTCGTTGCGAGTTTTATCGCCGGTTATTCCCTACCTTCCTCTTTTTTTTCGGACCTCCCTTTTCGTCCATGTCCAGAAATTCGCGGTCGGCGTATCGTACTCTGGTATCAACCGTGACGCGCTGGTTTTATAGTGTCTGTTGAAACAGATAGTGGTTGTTATGCCAGCGGGTGCCATACCGGTGGCCATAGCCGCATTTACTTTGTGGTATGTGGGAATCCGATACCTGCCGCGTTTGCACTTGATCCATACCTGTAGGTCGTACGTGCTACGAGGGATTCCGATAAGATCGTTATTACGCGTAATATGTAGGAGCCACGTTGAGATTACAAATCTTTTGCCAAAAATCATTTCAAAATCATTGCCAAAATTATAATCTTTCGTCATCTTTCCTTGTTGATGTCAAAAGTTTCACCGAGTTTTTTTACAAATGATTTTACATTCGTATTCATCCACTAAATAATACAGCACGGAAATAATAATGATAATTTTGAGGTAAACCGAAAATAAGCTAAACTTTGATTATAGAAATTATACTCTTTCATGATAAATACAATAATCAATTTCTGTATATCCGCATGGAACATGCATAGATCACATAGACACACACGTAGAAGCCGCATGCTCGGATATTCTCCTGTCCCGGCATGCGATAATATTGGCTCGCATGGAGAGTCTGATACGGTTTTGGTGGTAACCCCTGGGACACGCCATTACCGGCTTGATACGCCGTAATAATTTAATGGCGCGAATTGGGTCAATGCCGGTGAGACGACAATATTGCTTTTATAGCCGTGCTTTCGTGCGAGTTCCATGAGCAAGTCGACGCCTCGCAAAAGAGATTTGCATTACAAAAGAGAAATCTGTTTCGGCCTTATCGCAAGTCGAAGCTCGTGGAAATCGGCCCAAGTTGTTTCCTCGAGCGAGAGACCACTTTTGTGTAGCTCCATATTCAAATTGAAATTAATTGGTTTCTTTCTTTTTTTCATCGAAATCGACTTAAGTTTACTATAGTGCTAATCTCTCGAAGAAAAGTACGCCGCAAATGGAATTCGCAAAGTGAAACTTGACAATCGCTCAGGGTCGCTCGATAAGCCTGCCGAGCAAATTGTATTCATGCATTTGCGTGCTATTGGGGAGTTAGGACGATAATATGATAAGTCACATGATGAAAAATCTGTGTGGTGGGTCTCCTGGTCTATATTTATTTATAGCTTTAAATGTATAGCCTCTGTCTTAAAAAAAAAAAATCTTGTGTTCTCTTTGTATGTATTACGTAATCAATTAAAAAATAGATTTTCGAAAGCTATAATAAGAAAAATGCTAAATTTAATTACTGATTTATGCACTCTTTCTATTTTTACATTAGGAAATTTTTAATTAACGAATTGTATATTTTCCTTTTAGCTATGTTTGTACTGTATCTTACTGAGACGCGAAAAAAATGTCTCCATCTCGGACATCGTCAGAAATACGGGGAGCATTCTATCGATCTCGCTTTTTCCCGCTTAAATGGCTAAAGGAAGCTCCCTGGCCTCGTTAAGTGCCGATTTTATGGTTTCTAGGAATCGCATGCACGTGCAAAAGCCACGGCTTTTCAGCCCAGTCACCGACGTCGCATTTAAATATAGAGTCTCCAACGTCTCGTTGCATCTCCTTTTCCATTCCGCGGCATCCTCGGGATGACACCCGCGCGCCAGGGTAGGATAAGCACGACTGAGCCGCGGCACGGTTATGGCGTTATGTCACGTTAATAACATCCCGCGACGCGGCCGCCCCTCTTGATCTCATGCTCGCTATCCACGGCATCCGCGAACGCGACTTTGAAGCTTTAATTAATGACGCGCGGCGGACAGGCACGCCGAAATTGCGTCGGTCCTTCTCATTTGCACGCTGGCGGCGGGCATGTCAGAGCGGACGACGATAAATAATCCTCGCGATCGCGAGGCATAATCGTTGTTACGCCGTTGGTCTCGCTACCGATTGCTGTCCAATCCCGGAATAACGAATGGCTATTTTCGCGATTCAGCTCGGCACAGTATTAATTCCGTCAATAGCGCACTTTAATTCACGTCGTAGCTTGTGAATTCTCGCGCAAAAAACGCGGCTTTATTGATTCTTTTATTGGTTTTTAAATTTTCTATACCTTGTTATCTAATTTTAAACTATTAAAATATGCAGAATATATTTTAAGCTTTTTGTAATTTTTTGTTTTTCAATCGAGAAATTTTTAATTAATTTGGAAATTATTTTTTTTTTTTAGTGGAAATATGTATAAATGTCATTTTTTTTCAAGTATGTTTGTATGTTTCAATTTTAAATGTTTCTCTCTTTCTCTCTCTCTCTTTTTGGCGCGCATAATAATTTTTAAAATTTAATAAAGATTCTGTACTATATAGCTATTTTAACACTATCTAACAATTGACACAAAACACGATATCTTGTTGAAGAGAATTTAGATATTCTCGCAAACGTTTTAAATAACGTAATATACATATAGGTATATGATTTCGCGCAAAAGTGTTGCTAAGATTCCCAGGACACCCGGTGGATTTCGCGTGCAGCCAGACTCTCAGGCACGATAATCGATGGTGATCGACCTCTCGCAGCCTCGAGAGCCGCCCTCTCAGGAGTTCAACGAGCCGGTTGTTCATGGATAGGGACGAGGAGAAGCCACGTGCAATTCGCGAAAGATGGTCGGTCGAGTCGGTATTTATAAACAGCGCACTCGAGAACTTTCCAGCCGGCGCGAAAGATCGGTCGACGAGTGGATGAGAGGAGGCGAGGCGGATCGGACCGACGAGTAAAAATGGAGAAATGAAACGGTGGAGCTCATCGAACGAGGAATCATCGACGTGCTCGAAATCACGGCCGGATGCGCATGCAAATCTTTACGGGAGTCGGTCGCCGAACGAAGGAACCCGCAATTTGCGTGGCCCGGGAACGTCTGCCTCAAACCGAGTAATTTCGCCATGAAATCGGCATTGTGTTCCAGAGATTAAAACTTTCCAATTTTCAACGTGGGTTCAACGGCTGCCGGGATTTTACGAGGATATATCTCGTTATTGAATGGCCGGTTGCTCGTTCTCGCTCGCTCACTCACTCGTTTGCGTATATATATTGCCGCGCCAATTAAAAGGTATTCGCTTTTCGAAGGGGCTGTCTGCAATTAGAATAAATCTGTTCTCTTCATAAATCGTCACGCTGCCGGTTGATTTGTCCCCGTGGGATTGGGGATGATACGGCATGAATGTTTATCACCCTAAAACGGATACTGGAAGACTCATGTAGTTGGTAGTTTCCGCCTTTTTTTTAAAGTTGTTAAATTATTGCACGTTTTTTATAAAAATATAAAATGTTTTTTTCTTATTCTCTTTTCGTAAATTCATTCTTTATTGCTTATGTTTTATATATTTGTCTTAATAAAAGAGTTAAAAGATAATTATGTATTATGTGATATTCATAAAGCATGCAATATTCATCTCGGTAATAATGCGTCGGAATAATCGTCGCTTATACCTCTATATAGCTTTGCGTTTATTACCCTCCCTTGCAACAAACCAAGTGTTTCGCGCGTGATTCTATCTACTGCCTTGAGATCAGTCGAAAACCACGTTCCACCATATTGAGCACGTGATTACAACGAGGCGCTGTAAGAATGCGGCTTAACCGAGACGAAGGGATTCTGTAATACCCTACTGTATGCTATGTAAACACGAATTACTGTTCCCCATCGGCGCGCGCCATTTTCACGGTTGCCGAAGATGAGATATAAATTGGATGCGGATATCGGTATTAGAAGATTTACAATACTTAAGGTATATTGAGAACTACGATTGTATTGCAGAAAAACCAATAAGCTCTAACAAAAGCGCCTGAAATGACTGTCTTGTAAAAATTAGGCCAATATTTCAAGAATATATACTATCCGTTTAATTTTTTATCAAAGAATATCAAAGTATTTAATGAAAAACATTAAGATATATTAATATAAAACTAAAGTTAAACTCAAATTTAAAATGCGAATTGTAAATAAATAATATTAAGTTTAAGAAAATAATTTATTCTAAATATCGATTTCGCGTTTCTAAAACATTTCTATATAAAAAATTTATCTGGCTTAATTTGGATTTTTATCATAATTTAGCATTTTAGCATGTCAATTATTTGTTTTGAGCAATATAACGAATATATTCAAATATTCGTTACACAAAATCACCAGCTTAAGTTTCATGCAGCCTCGCGTATAGGATTTACAATTCTCGGCGGATTTAAGCGTTATCCGGCTGCAGTTTGGAAGTAAATGCGCACGACTTTAATCGAGCATAAAGTTTAAACGGGGCATAAACTCGGCCGCCGTCAAGTCGATATTATACGTAAGCCGACGAAGAGGCACGATTCACATTTCCAAGTTATTTTCGGTCCGGACGCACGCTGCGGTAACCGTATGAATTATTATTATTCGCATGCCCTTGGAAGGAGAGCAAATTGAAACGCGCTAACCAGGTGGTTCGAATCTTCTTCCTCCGACCGTTCGTTACTTATTTTCGAGCGGGAAATTTTTCTTTTCTGTGAGCATTACTTTCAAGCGGCAACCTTCGAGAAGTAAAAGTTGGCTTCAACACTTCAGAGTGGTAAAAAGTAAAAGGATGTGTCCAAATATTGATACTACGTCAACTTTTAAAGTCACTTTAGTACCTTTTCATCCAATTGTCAAATGAAGGAACCAGACATAAAATATAATAACTGACGTTTACATTGATATTATTCGATTATGCATTTCGAAAACCTGAGATCTTTTATATGTTTAATTCAATAAAATTTTTGGTTTAAATTATTTTTAACAGAGCATTTCTATGAGATTTGATACTTGAAAAGTTATACTAAAAAAGAGAATTAATTTTATTTTTATAACAGAAAATTTAATAAAATAGCATAAATCGGAAATAATAAAAAAACGTGCGCTTTTCTCTTTGAATTTAAACTCACTTCATCGAGAGAATATTTTTAATTAAAGATATGATATTATTATATGACGTTTTAATCAATCTGCAAATACGCGATGACAAAGCGTAGTGAAATTCAACTGGAGAAGCGTGCGTCGGATTCCATTCAGAAGCCACATTGTCAATAAAGCAAAACGCGTCTGGCTGTCACACATGCCCGAGGGAACTGCGACTTAATGATTGTATCGGCTAATGCAAATTATAAGGGACGATAATTTATTCGGTGGAAGTCGGTCACAGCGGCGTGGAAAGGAACGTAGTAGTCCGTGCGTAGACGTGTATTTTTGTCCGTGCCTATTAGTTGTTCAAGTCATCCGGATGACAGCCCTGTCAGACGGGTGCAGCTTTTCAAAGTCAGCTGTCATACCAAGAAACGACGAAGAATAGAAGGTCCGAGCCACCGAGACCCAAACATCGAGCATACGTGACCGCTCCTTCGCTGATTCGGAGATCTTATCCGTTTCGTCTTTTTTTCTGACCTAGGTTGCGACGAATTTATTAATTAGGAAATTTACGATAGATGAGAACTAATTATTGTTAAACATATTAGCCATGTCGTTATTTGATGCATTAATCGATCGTAAAGTTCATATTGAAAAGTCAATATTTGAAATATTCTTTGCAGAGATGGAATTCCTCAATTATTCAGAATCAAAGCTTTAATAGAAATTTTTTGATGATATACATATATGATTATTAAAGAACATTTGATCTTTGTATATTTGATTAAAATGTGAGTGTCATTTTAGTACAAAAGAAGACATTGAATATTCTACACATTTACTTACAAAAATAATACATTTAGGCAATATTAAAACAATTTTATAATGTCAATATCATTATTAAATAATTCGTATAATGTATCTTTATATCTCTATCATAAATTTGCAATAATATTTTAGTTTTGCATCACGCACATATTTTCTATTATAACTGTAATATTTAATACAATTCTTCTCTCTTTTACATAGCTAAAGCTTTGAAATAATATTGCTCTTTGTTAAGCTATATGTATATATATATGACAAAGAATGGTGTAGTTATTTTATTCAATTAATTCTCTGTAGAGAGAGGGATGCGAGATCTAACTTTTCAGCGGAGCATACGGAAACGACCGTTCGAAATTGAATTTTTTTCGCACGTTTATCTTGCGCGAAAAGTGGCGATTGTGACTACGTAAATCAGTTTATAAAAGCACGACAGTTCGGCGACAGTTCAAATAAATATCCTATCTCAAAAGTTGCGTGTGCAAAAACAAGCTTGTAAAAACGCCCGGGCGAAATATAACGACGGCGAAACTTAACTTTCCGCCTGTTCTCTTTTTATCGACATTCTACTTCGAAGTCGTTCAGTTAAGCGGGCTCATTTCATTCTACCGGCTGATTAAAAATCACGATATTAATGACCCGCTCCGAGTTAATATACATGCCGGAGAATTCTCGCTGACGGGATCGCCCTCCAGCGAGTTGCGGGCACAGACGCCGTTTAATACAACATAGACGATACCAGTCGCGCACCACGTAAATCACTCTGATGATTGTTAATTACTCGATTAATCGGCTGTACTCGTTGAAACGTAATAATACCCTTATTTAATTATGAGCGAAAATAGATCTTGTTTGCTTGTGTATAAGCTCTTTATATGTCTCCCTGCCATTAATAACTGCTAGCATATTGTTGCCATCGCGTTTGTTAAGTAAAGCATCCGATGCAGCTATAATTCAGATTTCGTGTTACTTTTGTCACTTTCGCGCGACGGCTACTGCAAATTGGAAAGCGAAAATAAAATAATTAACTTTATAATTGAATAATTTTGCATCAATACTATAATACTAACTGTAAATAGAAATAAACTTATATTTCTTTTACGATAATGTATTATAAATGCCTGTACATTAAATGTTTGCAGCAAACTACTTGCTCGCAGTGTCTCTCAATTTTTAGCTAACTATAAACTAATTCATTAAGTAGAGTGTTCCCACGAGAATTAAATGCATCTCTGACGAATGGCGTAATTTTTCCTTTTTTCTTCCGCATATCAAAGTAATCGCGCTTCTTGCTTTCCTTACAGATTAAAAGTCAAGATACTAGTAGCGCCCGCGTGGCTGACGTAGATCTTGCCGTATCCACTCCGACAGGATCGTCTTTCAGTACGCGCGAGATGTAGTTTCTTAAATCTGCATGCACGTAGCAACGCGTCGTGCAAACGAAGCAGCCTATAATGCCTCTAGGCAACTACGTTTTTTGCATACACGAGAAAGCAATCCTTTATCCTCAAAGATTAAGTTAAAGCAGTGACTTGCGAAGCAAAATTTATAATTACGAACACGATAAACGGTAGAGAAAAAATTATCATCATGGATGCTTGAAAGTTTCGATTTCTAATAAAAAATAAAAATAAAATTTATATTTTTAATATAATCGAAACAGGGAGAAGATATAAAAATGATAGAAAGATCTGAGATATTGATATAGAAATGCAGATTTTGTGAAAAAAATAACTGTAAAAAGTAACTGCCCGATATATCAAAAACGTGCTAATGTAAAGATTATACGCATAAAGTTATACTATAATCCTTTGCAAGTCTCTTTGATGGACTTTTATAGTATACATTGCAATTTTCAAGAAATGTGCAATATTGGAGCACTCTATTGAAAAACGATACTGCGTGTATAGTGGCCCATAACGTAGAATCGATATGAGATCGTATTCTACACGTTGTATAAATAAAAACATACAAAAGTATATAAAAACAAGTTTTGCACACACTTTTCTTGAAAGAAAATGTTTGTTCCATTGATATAAAGATCGTTCTCCTTTTTTCTATATTTTACTATTATACTTTTGACATCTTAATATAAGTATACCTCGTGCTAGGTATAAATAATTAATGTTAAGATTTACTCTACTTTTCTTAAAACAAGCAAGATAAAATATACAAATCATGATATTAAATGCTAATCCTATTTAATAATTTAATATGACAGTGGAAATATTAATATATTAATGTTATCCGAAAAAGAGAACAGAGCTTTCAATATACTAAATTACCTCATATTAGATAAAATGACTATTCAGAAATATTTTTTAATATTTTAGATGTTATTATCACTAATTTCAGTATAATGATCGGATCGGATTGCCAAGTTAATTTTTCGACGCTTTTCGTAATCTAATGCAAGTTCTTTTCTCTGCAGCGAAAATACTCGGATCTTGTCTGTTCCGGTCAGAGGTAATCCGACCGTTCTGAGAGATACGGAAGTCTGTCGGAGGAAACCAGAAGTCGATAGTTTCCGCGAGGTAACGTTTCCATGCACTCATCGTGTATTAACCGTTGGGTTATCGGTACTGAAAGCGGGAGCTGCAATCGCGTAACCTCGAAATACCGGGATAGCACGTCAGCAATAAATGCCGGCTGCAATTATGGTCCGATAGGTTGTATTTTTATTGATCTTCGCAAGCGCATTCGGTTGCTGACAATCGTTACGTTCGCCGCGTAATTCAGTGATTGCCATCGCGATATAATATGTCATCCGCGATCGCAAAGCCAGGTGGATCCCACGTCCAGTGGATTCATCTGGTAATGGACCGATTATCATGGCTACTTTCGATGGAAGAGCTCGTTGGGATTGATCTGTCACAATGGAGTCGATCGACGGGCAAATTCGCAGGGCGATTGATGCGCCCTTTGTTTCGTAATGCGCGCGCTATAGTAGCTGCCAGATTGTTGTAAATCAATGATAAGGGAGACTGCGAGGATCGAGTAATTATCTGTTGCGCGATATTGCAAAGAGAATTTTATTGAACATGCTTGATGTCGTAATTTCTTGCGAACTGCGTAGATCGTATATAGAGCTAGACGCATGAAAATAATACAAGTGACAATGTAAAGTAATGAATAATAAGAAATTGACAAAATTTGGCTAAAACTTAGATATTTAATCTTGGAAATTGAAAAATTGCAATCAATTGTGGGCTCTAATTTTTATTAATAAGTAATCGATGTAAAATTTGTTTAAAAAAATCTGTCGAGAGCTTAAAAAATACATGGTGGAAAAATCTATTAAAGAATTAATAAGAAATATAATCTCTGCTTATAAAATGTTTGTTCAAAAGACGTGTTACTATAAGCGCTATGCATAAGTTGGCTACGATAAGTTCCATCTTACTCCTATAAAGACGAATGTGCGAGCCGAGATTTGAATACACATGAAGTATTAAACGAACGCGAAAAGTTCGCGTCAAAGAGACTTTCCGCCCACGGCCGGAATAAAACCGAGATTGCCGAAGGTGAACTCGTTCGATCGGTCGTTCTGGCCGTACAAAGTACCATAGACTTTATTAAAACCGTTTTATTCTCTTTAGACGAGGCCGTCAACGACGTTGGTGACGATGGCGACGATAACTTAATGTATTTTTCGTCTCTGAAAAATCAGATAAATACGTATAAGGTAGAACAAGGTGCCAGGTAAAATCGCGAGTTTATCGCGGATTTATGTCGAGCGATGATTTATACGCATGGCATAATAAACAGCTTGATTTAGTTGTACAATATACTAGTGATGGATGCATTAAATTCCACAAATTGTCACGATAAAAATGATATATGATTGCAAAAAGTAAAACTTACTTATAATCTCGCTTTGTAAGGTAACATTTCTTTGTACAAAACGAATATATAAATTCTATGCCAGAGATTTTAATATATGTACTATATACATATTATATGTACTTTAATATATTTTATAGTTGATATAAGTGCAAGTTTAATCTGATTTTTTTATGAAGTTATCTTTAAACAAAACAGTACTTATTTTGTCTTCAATGTTATTTTATGGATTTTAAAAATCATTCAAACTCAGGAATTTATATTAAAAGGAATTATATTAAAAGCGAAAAAGTGACTCGTCGATTCCGACGAACCTATTCTCAAACAGAGAACAAGAAAACATTGAAATTACTTGCTCGAGAGGATTTAAGGGTAGAATGACGAGGGTTCGTGCTGTAGGGTGCGAACTAACACGAGAAAAGTGATAACGATATGTAGATCAGATCTTGGCTATCAGTTACCTTCTCCCCGATTATGTGCTATTCATCGAAGCGATAACGCGATAAATCGTGTTTAGACAAGCTGACATTACGTACTCCCGTAATGGTGTGCTTTGTTTTACGATGGTATAGCAAGCCGATGAGTTTAAGTATTCGACAAATTTATTTTTAATAACGTTAATCTTTACGTAAGATCCGGTCAATATTGCAATAAAACTTAACTAGGCTATACGGAACGCAATGACGGTGCGCGCAAATTTACTTTGTCAAACAATTTATCACGCCGGATAGTACGTTTACTCTGAAATTACTTTTTGAAAGCAACCGCGCAATTAATTACGGGAAATCGATCACGGTGCTATAGAAACCGCGGTAACTTACAAGTAAATTAACGATAGCTTTTGTAACAACTTTCTTTTGCTCAACTTCGCTCGCGCTGAAACACAATCCTCTATTGGCACGCGATGCAGAAATTAATTTAATTAAACATCGCAAAGAAAATGAATTGTGATACAATTACAAACTATAATTACACGGTTTCTCTCTCTCTCTCTCTCTCTCTCTCTCTCTCTCTCTCTCTCTCTCTCTCTGTCATGCCACGTCACGAGGCAGCGACTAAAACGTGATGCAAATAATGGAAGGGGGGGCATGAGAACCGCTGCTTAAGTAATGAGTGTGGATAAAAGAGATTAGACGGTCGAGCGGTTCTGTGCTTCGAAGGCATAACTAAGGTTTATTAACGGCCTCTCCTTCCTCTTCCACAACCGGGCTTCTTTCCACTCAGTTCATCGTACGATATTCATCTACCTTCTTCTCACCATCGTGAATGCCACCGCTGCCGCTCGTGCGACTTTTCGTCCTTTCTCGTTTCCGCCCGGCCTTTCCTTTATTTTTTCCCTTTGGCAGCCTCCGCTCTTAAAGGCCGGCCAACAAGATCGTTATATTACGACGGTGTCATCGGTTTCCGGGCATGTGCTAAAGCTGAGCGGAGCTGGCAATTTCGATGCAGATTTTGCGAGCTTCTTTTGACATGCGGCATAAAAAGAGGCAAAGATCACACGATAGAGAGTCATGATTTACGACGAAGCTTGATGCATCTTAGCGTTGGATAGTTTTAGCTATTTCGAATTTCGTGTATAAACTATGGCATACTTATATAGGTAATTTTTTTCCGGCTTAGCAAAAGAATTAAATTTTTAATGATTATAATATATATAAAATACGATTTGACATAAAGAGAGAGAGAGAAAGATATACCTATATTCTCAAACTAATAGCTATATAAATATACACAGAAATAAAAGAGTTAAAGATTAGAATATCCCACTTCCTCAAGTAGTTTGAAATTATTTAAATAATACAACGATATGATAATATTCAAATACACTTCAGATTTTACCGGAACAATGGATCTAGTTATACGCAAAATTTATTATATGCATATATCAGACGTTATAATGAAGTTTATGCATCTGTAATCATCTATAATAGATATCACTGTGACGGTATAAAATAGGGTGAAAGAGAAGCACGATAATCGGATCTTGAAACGTTAAATGTTGATACCTTGGGATACCGGATTACGTCGTACTTGGCAACGTCTGTGCGCGTAACAAGTAGTCAATGCGTGACTGCCATGCCGGTTGTGCTATTGTGGTGCGAAAGATTCTGATACACGTAAGCGGAGAGATGCACCTGCCGGGTAAAAGGGAATCGTTGCCGAGCGAAGCCGAGGGCTAGCCCGTCTAACCGGTACTGCTCTGTAAAATTCTCAACTATGCACTTAGTACGATCGGACGATCTATAGGGAGGTCTGAAATAAATTGCCGGCGCAGATGGGATCCGGACACGTCGCGTTGCAATTCGTATTCCTTGATATTCTCTGATTTGTTTTATTTGCGTGATCATAAAATGTAAAGAAGTTTATATTTTCAGGCGAGCCTGAGGATTTCATGTATATTGAGACAGTCAGATCAGACATCTTGAAATAAACGACAGCGGTGAATAAAGACTTCTCGAGACGATTTTAATCACTTTTTAGATTACTTTGTCGAAGAAGTTCAAACAAGAAACTTGTTAGCAACTAAAGTATGAAATTTAATTCGATATCATTTAATAACAAGTCTTATATTTTTTGATATATACATCAGGTCAAAGCGGTTAATTCTTGAAAATTACTTTAGAATAATGAAATAAAATCAACAATTTAGATTAATAAGAAAAACGATAACGAATCAACAAAATAAATAATTATAATAAATCGAAAAGGCTCTGATATACAAATAACAAAACAGGTATGAAAAAGGGCTAATACGAGCCGAATTCTATCTACTACTTAAGTAGTAGAAAAACAAGATTGCTGCGCCTAACATCGGCGCTCGGCTCTTATTAGCCTTTCCTATACCTGTTTTGTAAAATGAATAATCGTTCTTTAAAAAATTCTTTCGAGTCTGTGTGTGTGTATGTGTGGATATTTCAGTTTCCTTAATTAGCGTCTTTACCAGAGTTTATCGCAATACCACTTCGCTGTTTGTTCAACTCGTCAGGTTCAAAAATATTTGAGGAAAGCGTTAGACCGTGATCAATCGCTTTCGTTTATAAACGTCTACCGGTAATTCCTACTTCTCAGACGCAGACGTCGTTTCGTCAAAAATACGGCGTCTGCAAACTTTGGTGAAGTGTTTCCCGCGCCATTCGAGCTCGTATTATTAATGCGCGATAACTGGAAGTAAACGGAAGGAATGCGGTAAAAACCAGCTGAAACTTTTGACGTACACGCTAAAATATATTCACCAGTTATCATCGTTCATGTTTTGTGGGACCTCTCGCGGACTCTCAGATTTGAATTAATTCGGCTACCGGCGAATAATAGAAAGAGAAATTGTGCCCGACCAGCGGGAACCAGTCGTCTTATTTTCTTATCGGTGTCCCGTAGTCTCGCATTCAAAGGAGTTAACGGAAACCGCGTGCAAGCAGACGGAAAAGGTTGTCTTGAATGAACGCCATCCTCTCTCGTTGCCCGCAACCGATGGAGCGCCAACGCGCTAGGTTTGCGTTTGTAATTAAATATTTGCCGGCGGTTAATTGAGTCGCGCTGTGCTCTTATTCCAATTTCCGGTTTAAATGAAACGGCACGGCCGTCCGTGGCGCGCAGACGTTCTATCGGGTGTCCTGTACTTCTCTTACGCGGCTGCGTAATTAAGTTAAAAAATTCGCAGGGCAAAGTAGACAAAGCGGCTTTAGTGGCAAACGTATTCTGAACCTGTTTTATAAATTTTACAACATTGATCACAAAAATGTAATTGTTAAAATCTGTAATTATATGAGTGATATATAAACTGTATAAAATAGCATCAATTTTCATTTTATAGCCGAGAGAGAATCATGAAATGTCAGAAATCTAAACTGATATAATTTGAAATTCTCTTATGCATTTGGTATAAATTTTAAAATATTCAGAGGCTAAATTTACCATTGTCCTATTAATATTAAGTAATATGAGATAACTTGGAAAACAATCATTATTTACGTCTTTCTATCTCCCTCTTTCTCTCTTTCGCTCGCTCTCTCTCTCTCTCAGACATACTAAAGCTGATTCGTACAATTTGAACAAATGTTTGTTTCGAAGAACTAAATCTTCTCAAGCGAATCTGGCAGCATTCTGGCTAACGTGGTCAAACACACGCTGTAACTCACATAGAATCGTATAGTAACGTGAAATTACTTGGAGATCAACGAGTCTTGACGTGCCGGACATCGTGAAGCTAACTCGTGCAGCGAAATAGCGTTTGTTTCGAAGAACTAAACGTTTCAAGCGGATACGGATGCTTTTGCGGTCGAACAAGCTGTAACTCGCTCAGAACCGTTAATTGACACGAAATAACTTGGACGTTAATCTGCGTTCACGCCTAATCGTATTGAAGTTGGTTCATACAATGAAGCAAGATTTCTGTTTCAAAAAATACTTTCTTATACGGATCCCCAGTTATTTTCGACCAAACACTCCGTAACATGTTTACTGCAATCGTTAATTTCGTTATGTTACATTGTGGAAAAACTGCGATAAACAGATTTTATTTATATCTGTAACTTTAAATAAACATTTCACAAGATTCGGAATCTTGTAAGATGTAGGTACTAAAAATAGACGATCGATAAAAAGTGCTAGAATACTTAAAGAGATTTGCAATATAACTATTAAAGAAACGCTCACATTATTGCAAACGATTGCAACGAACAATCCGGCTCCGCCATAAATCGTGATTCGCATCGATTCACTCGAGATCGCGGAGTCGCATGCAACGTATCTTCGACGATCTCTCTCGCGGGACCTAAACTCCGATCGATATGTGCGATCGTGACGTACGTGAAGCGAACGTCGGATGCAATCTCGCAGGTATAATTTGCAAAACGCGATGCGCGCGCCTTATTGTGATATCTCAATAAGGCTGGGCCCGTCATTATCTCGATGAGCCATTCTCCCGGACTTGTGCATGTGCAACGCGACCGGATCTCCGCGCCGCGAGATAGACGCGATCGTTGAGTCAGATGCTCGCGGAAGCTGCGCACGCGTGTAAAAAGCGCGAACGTTCGCTACCGTGTAACACGTTGCAGCTTGCGAAAAGAGAAAGAGACATGGCTCGCGGGCTCTACGGCCGTTAAACGTGTTTGCTATTAGATACGCCGGCGACCTCCGTCGCCGGGGCTTCTGCGAATAAAGCGACGAGAGTGCTTTTACTTAGGCTAATCGAGATAAATGCTCGATGCCGCACGTGTGAATACATTTAATTAAGGAGGTTGGTCACGGTCGAGCGCGAGCGACACGCGGATTATCTTTCATACGGTGTATACAGTATAACGTGTATGCAAGATATGAAGACGTACTGCATCGTATGCAATAAGCTCTTGTAAGGTAAATCGACTGATGTTATGAGTTACATATATAAAGTTCTCCGTTTAGCTGCGATGAAATAGCGTGCAATACGATCGATAACTTAATTTCTGTATTGGAGCATATCTCTCACTCTCCCTCTCTCTCTCTCTCTCTCTCTTTAAAATATATATAATTTATAATTGTCTATAAATTGTGTAATAACATATGTTTTCTTGTGATAGAAATGGAATGACGCACAGTAAGAGAACGTTTAATTTTTCAGATGGATAATGCAGGTTCCCATTACTTTCGTATTCACCCTAAGCGATCCATTAACGCGACCGGAAAAACGGTGCATTTGCCGGCATTAATAACGAAAGCGATGTACCGCAGAGTGGTTCTTATGCCGTTATCGGAACAACTCGATGTCTCCGAATAAAACAATTCGCGGTGTGCATCGACAAACGTGCACACTCGGACAAAAAAATAAAAGGTAATATCCGCGCGCTTTTGCGGCTATCTGCGAATTAAAGTATTATGAGCTGCGACATCAAAGCGAAAACTGTAATTTCATAAAACCCCCTTCGGACTCTTTGCGTTACGTCGTTGTAACGGTAAATCGTGCCGAAGTAATTGTGCGGAAAAGTGAAAAAAAAAAAAAAAGGAAAAAGAGATAGAGGAGGCGGAAGAGAAGGACGCGCACTCGCGACGATAATTAACGGCTGTTGCGACGCGCAGCAATTTTAACAAATCTCTATGACCGTAACGACCTCATCAACTCCGTTGACGCGCTAACTCGGCGTTATCGCGAAAACTCGGCCGCGCTGGCAATTGCTGTTTCATGCATAGCGAAGCGCGTGCAACCGTGGACCGCAACAGCAAACATTTTCGTCGTTCTAACGTCGTATAATCTGCAATTTGATATTGCGTCATGTGTACCGGCACGCGCTAGCTGTTGCTTTCAATTCTCCGACAATTCTCGCGATAATATCGCTACGGGATAAGCAGGCGGATGAGCAGCCCTGAGCACGACGGAGAGTAGCGTAATTAGCGATTAGTTAATAGCACGACGTCGAGGGTTATCGCGCTAATCGATGTAGCTGAAAATCAGGGACGAATAGAAGATGTAGCTTTAAGAGATAATTTTAGATTTTTACTTTTTTAATGCCGTAAATGAGATAAGAATAAAACGTCTTAAAATATTTTAGACATTTTACAGAGAGTAACATATTTTATATAAATTACACTGTGTAATGCAAATTCTTTCGCGATTTCCTTTAATTTAATTGTAGGATATATTTTATCTTCATATTTTTTAATCATATTATCTTTCATTATTTTTACTCTCTTTAATGACGCATGTTCTCCAATTCGATGTAGAACTTTTAGAATATTTTTCTCGTCATTTTTGGGCTAGTAAAGCACTATCGCTTGCAATTCCGCGAAATCTCGAGTCCCGACATAGGTCGTCCGTCGCGACGGAGATATTTCCATCAGCGAGGGTAATTTCCCTTGTTCTCGTAGTGCAAGTCGAGAGGCACGTGCAGACGTCACGCCGACCCGAGGATCGCGCACTTGCCCCGACTTATATATAAGGGCGCACGTAAATGCGGCAAATTGCTCGTAAAACGTGCCGAGTGTGTTAATTCGCCCAATAACGTCGAAGTAAACACGGAATTACTTTTCGAGCATAAGTAATACAGACGTGACCGTATGCGTCCCGTTAAGAAAGCCGTCGGAATACGGTTGACTAATTAAAATGCAAGGACGAGATGCTGTTCACGACCAATGTCCGTTATTTCGAATGCAACGCGAAACATTAATGAGACGGCTGAAAATAAGTTAAACGTTAATTGCTACGTATGGTTAAGTCTCGCCTCTAGGAACTCGTAATTTTTTTAATGAAGACGTGCGGGCATTCGTAAATTTCAAGTCGAATCGTATTCAAATACTGAAAAACTAAGAGTTATTGAATTTCTGGCAATTTATTCTGTTAAAGCATTTTAATCAAATTAATTATTAATTTAAATTGAATCGTTGGTATTTTATTAAACTTTTTAATATTTCTTTAGTGATTAAAATTGTTCGTATATTAATGAAACGTTAGAAGATATGATGTCACATTTTATCTAACTAATCTATGCTTGTATGCAGCATGCTTGACAATCAAAATAGATTCTCTAACACATATGTAATCACGTTATACATTCCGTTAGGGCGTTAGGGACAGGAGTGAGAAATAGCGAAAGAAAGAATTGTTAAAAAAACTGTGTACTGAAACTGACGTTTATGACGTGCATTCAACCCTTGATATATAATGTTGTCGAAAAAAAAAAAACTGCAGAGCGGCGTAAAATCCACGCGTCAGTTTTCGGAACGAAAAAGTTTTAATCCCCGCCACAATTAAAGCCCAATCGATGTGTTGATCCTTCGGTGATCAAATTGCACATCGCAGAAAGCGATTTCTGCAATCGACATTCGATGTTCACGGTTGTCAAGCTTTGACGTTAAAAAATTATTGCAATCCATATAATACAACAGTATGCGGCTGTGCCAATGCATCGTGTTATTTTATTGAATATGTCGTAATAAAATTATCCGTTACGACGCATTTCATTAATCCTTAGAATAATTGACTAATGGACAAATATTTTTATTTTAATAAGTCTCATATAATATACACATGTATGCAGTGTAATCAGCTTTTTCAAAAAGCGCAATTTGTATACCTTTTTTACATTTCGTTCTTTTTTTCTTTATGGTTAAATAAAAAACTTTTATATATTTAAACGTAATTATATACAAAAGTTTCGCATGGCCAAAGAGTTAATTGCCGTAATGCTCATGTATTACAGAATTTCAGGGAGACGCGCACGCGTGAAAATATCAACTGCCGCGTAGAAATAAATTATCTGGCAACGCAGTTTTTCGTTTTTATCTCCGCACTTGACACCGTACGTGACTCGCCAAGTTTGTCGACCTTTATCTCGTTTTATTTCACGTGTCGCTGTACGTGTTAAAATCGTGGCCCGTCGGACAGGGAAGTCAGGTCGCGGCGAATAAAAAGCTTGATGGGGAGAGAAAAAAAAGCGGAAGGGTAGATACAAGCTGCGCGGAATCCTCGATGAGTATCGCGAAGTACACAGTATCGGAGCGAAATCATATGCATGCTGAGAATCATACGAGTCATTGTCGATTAGACGTGCCTTTAAGAATGATAGCTTTCATAAAGCAGTATAGTCGTTCGATAATGCCACGCTTGCTAATTGCCATGTCTTAGCAGCGGTTACGAGGCGAACAATCTCGTGAATCTTTCGAACGCGACTGTCTTCGCATTTCCTAAAGGTATACTTAAACGGAACGATATTTCACCGATATTGTGCAATATAAGCGAGCCATATGCAACTCGTAATTCTCGCAGTTTAAAAATTTTCACATCGTGTCGTATCTTATATACATAAACCTGGGCTTGCGTGGCATTAACATAAATTACATCTCTCAGGATACAACGAACGGCAAAGCCGTTTCGTGGATACAAGATTTAATCAATCGACGGGACCGCCTCTCTGTCACCGGAATCGATCAAAAAGTCATTTTCGACGGTGATTATGACGACATATCCTTTAATTATCCGCAAGCGACTTCGGCACGGACTTGCTGCCAAAAAGAAGGCGACTTTTCGCGAAGCGTATTATCCATTCAGGCCGCACAAGAGCTCGTTTCCTGTTGAAATCACTATCTATCACCGAATCAATTAGTGACTTCTCGATTACCACCGATTCATCGTTCGCCGTGGCGATGGCCGTGCAAAATTATGCGATGGATCGATGATCGAACGATGAGTCGTCGCACACGAAGTCGAATTTACGAGCGAGACGTGTTTGATTTATGGGACGACATTCTTGGTTGATCTACGATCGATCTACGAGAGAATCGAGGAAGGTAGCGGTCACAGACAACGCAGTACACGAAGTTAATCGTTATTCTTGTCCGGGAAGCTACGCCGATAATTAATAGCCAATCAGCTGGCGTGTTGAACTGAATGGTAAGTAGAAACGCGCCGCCGCTTCCTGGATTCGCTCGTGGTCAGCACAAATGACATCAATATCGATAACGATATCCGTATCCGAAAATCGCCGATTGGGCAACACCGCGCCGTTTTGCGCGACGACTGTGCAAAAATCGAGTAAAAATAATCGGGCGTGATACCGTCGCGCGCTGGCAGAATAATATTTTTGCGTCCTCATGGGTCGGTATAACAACTTGTATTCGCGAGTTTATTTGCAAAAACGCGGCGGAGATAAAATTCATATATCCCCGGTACGCATCGGCCTTCGCGTTCTGCCTGCATTATAACTAAATTCCATGAAATAATTAAATTTATACAAGTTTATTAATTGATGCGTTATGTACCTACGCTCGCCTGAAGTTAAAAATTCAAAAGGCTACCGCATGTAATCATTCTTCAAATTTGATTTACATTTTTGAATATCTTCCACGTTTGTCCCATTTTTTCGCATTATAAATTGTAGACTAAATATATTCGAAGGCAAGGGCTCTTTCCAAAATAATTTCGTATTAAAAAAGTCTAATGGTATATTTCAGCCTTTAGAGTTTAATATACCATCGTGCGAAAAATTAAAATTTCAAAATAAGATTCTCCAATTTAAATTGAAATTAAACCACTCGATTTATAATCTCTTATTAATATCATATTCCGCGATATTGCTTCATAATTTCGAGGAAGCAGCTTCGTGAATATAATCATCGATTTTGATTTCGCGTCACGTCATATGGCTCCATCTCAACTATATGGTTGATGTAATCTACCAAGTTGAGCTATCTGGGCCACAGCGGTATCTGAGAGAATATCTGAAGGGCTCGCGTCACATCAAGGTCCCGGGTGTCAGTAAGAGCTTTTTCGGAGGTGGAACGTGTCGTTATCGCGACGATCCCTTGGAGATTTTAGCATTTTGTCAAGATATGGCTGGGCTCACGTCGCTCTTTTGCACGACTCGCTACTTACGTGGCGTTGTGACAATAGTGCCGGTGCGGTAACGACAAGATGTACCGTGGCTGCATACTGCGGAGCAGGTAGAAGCGCTCAGGAAGCAGGGAAAAATTCTCAACGGAGACTAACGTAATGTACGACGCAAATAATTTCAATGTGCACGGGGCGTCTTTTCGTATGCAGCTACCTCTCTTTTCTCCGTCTTATTTCCCTGCGTTATTTTTCGCGCGGTGACCCTATTACGTATATATACGTACCTCGGTAAGCATACGCCCCGGCGATGCGAGTGTTGCACCGTTCAGGGCTCGCCTCGATGCACCAGATACGGAGATACTGCGATATTATTCAGCGATATGATGATGCACCGGGCATCCGCGAGACGGTCTGCCGGGAATCATAACGCACGAGCTTATGAAATTACGGGCTGTCTTGGCCGCTTTCGAGAATCCGATTTTGTATTTTCTTGCGCATCATTATTTAACTTTGCACGCTGACAGCAACGATCAAATCGTGGACAGGATCGATATTAAAAGATGAAGAATGCTACTACTGTTCGAAATATTAAACTCTATTGGAAATAAAGTTCATTCTCTTTCTCTCTTTTCTGCTCAATCCTCGCAGTTAGCTTGTTTTTTATAAAGGATTACATGCGTTTTCTACAATATTTATCAATTAATCTCTTGTTATAAGATATTATATTGCGTATATATAACTTATTTTTTTAAATTACTATTTAAAAAAATATATATATATACACACACAATGTTGAATTATATTTATAATATTATACTATAAACATGTTTATACTCAAAACATGTTTATAAATTGAAAGTGCCAGTTGATTCCAATATGATATGTTTGCATATTTCAAATTCAGAAAAACGCATACGAAAAAAAACCAGGACAGCGACAGTTACGATATTTTCAATCTGAACTCAAAACTGTTGCTTTAACTTTTGGATTGGCGGATAGGAGATGCTGAAATTTTTGCTTCTTATAATAAAAAAAAGTTTGTGGGTACGCAATTCCTGCAATTTCAAACTGTGATCGTACCGGAAATAAAGTCGAGGACTGCGTAAAATGTGAGATTCTCGAGCGTGTCACATACTGACGCATGTGAAACGCAAACGCATCCATGAAAAGTATCACAATTTGTTACTTTGAAATATTGCCTCTCATAAGGAGTATCTACAGTCGCAGCGACTTTTATGCGGCGTAATAAATCTGGCTAGCGCATTTTATTCAAATTTACTTCACCAAAATCATCTCACCTACCACGTAATTTGGTTTCGCGCTGGTCGATCTCATGATAAAAAGCGTCTCGATTTTATAAAAAATTTTAAAAATATTCGTGCCAGTAGATTAATAGCTAATAAATTATATTCTTCTTAAAAAATTATATGCTATCAGTAATTTATATAATTATATGGCTGCATTATGTATGCAATTGTAGATTACAATGGTATTCTGTTACGATATCTGTATTATCTCCTAATGCCATTAATTGTAAGTAAAGTTCTTCCTGTGCGACTATCAGCGGAAATGGATCCCTAAGGAGGTACGCGTTTAATGATAACGCATTTAGCTAGTGAGGACCGGCGTTTCTCTCGTCGGCATGGATAATGATCCCTCGAGCGGTACTCGGCACTCATTTAATTCCGAACTTTTCCTTTCACGGTCAGGCGAGTAGCGCGTAAGGAAAGACATCCGGGGGAGAAAACGAGAGGGAGAAAGCGAGCGAAAGCGCAAAGGAGGATCCGCAGCAAGGACAACGCCGATCCGCTCTCCAGGGTCGAGATCTTCGGATAAAACAAGAAGAGGGAAGGGGAATCACGGGACGACGAAAAAAAAAAAAAAAAAAAGAATGCGGGGAAGAGAACCGAGAAGACACGAAAGACAAGCAGCTCGCAGGCGAGACGAGTCTGCCAGGAATAAAGTTTCCTGTCGAGGTGAACAGGCCCTCGAGAGACTCCAAACACGAGGCGAGTTTCGACCCCCTTTCCCTCCCCCTCGTCACGATCGCACGGGGCGCCGCCAAACCACCATCTCGCCCTTTTCGCATCCTCGTCCCTATCCACCATCCAGCGTCAAGTTGCCCTATACGGTAGTTGTTGATTGTTTCCGGTGTAATTATAACTTCGACTTCGGCGGGCTCTCCTCAGATATAATTATTAATTACCGTGTTGGGCGCCGCGCGCGTCGAAAGCACTCGTGGACGCGTCGCGAAGTGAGACGAGGGATAAACGCACGGGCGGGATTACTATGGTAAAGTATCATTGTATGTCGTAAAGCCCAAAAGCCGAGCGAATTTCAGACTGCGACGAGCAGATTTCGCGTATTAAGTTTCTTACGCTTGTCATACGACGGCTATCAGAAAAATAAAAAGATCCTTATTTCATAAGATACAAATCACATTTTCTTTCTTTTTATCTGTAATAATTGAAATTAAAATTTATAAATTAAAATTAGAATTAAAATAAATTAAAAATTTTTAATAGAAGAGGAGAGGTTCTTAATATGTTTAATAAAACTTTTTAAGACAAACATATAAACCGAATTTTTCATTTATATCAAGTTTTTCTTTAAATTTCTAATTTTGAAATTTTTAAATTTCTTCCCGTTCCGTCCTATTACTATTTTCAGGATCTCGGGATGAAATTGAATAATAGAACTGGGTAGATTTCTTATCCCCATTTTGTCAGTGAAGAAAAGTAAGTTCTTTAGTGTGAAAGAGCTCCTTTAAAATTCATAGAACGGTCGTGAGAGAGTAAAGAGGGGAAAAACTTATTCCTCTCTCAGGCGTTGATCTGGAATTGAAAGGTATGATTCCAAAACTCGTTCCGTCCATTTGTGGAAGCTTTTAGATTCCATCACTTTTGTTTTGGTAAATATCAGCGCACGCATATATATATCTTTCAAGTATAAAAATATATACTTGTGATATGTACATACATATATCACAATATCTTTAATATCTTTAAATAGTTTTGTTATAATGTACATCAATACTTTTATAATATTTCACGAGATAAACAAAAAATTTTAAATTGTGAAAATTCGATTAATCCAATAAACAAAATTAGTTTTAAAATCAACTATAGATATTTATATAAAAAGGATTATATACTGATAATATATAGAGATATAACGTTAAATTATTCGATAATTTTGTCATCTCGAGCGCGATTATATAAATCGATGTAAACTCTCTGTACAATCTCATTATCGCGATCTAGGCTGCAAAAGTTGTCGCGATCGCTTGAAATATTACAAAGGCTAACCATGATTTATAGAAAACCATATAAAAGCACACGATTCCCGCAAAACTGTCGCTCGTTAGAGTACGCGCGCGATTCCACATACATACATACCTAACACGTCATTATGCACGTCGCCGCGTTAGGCATTCCGGGAAACGCTAATGAACGTGCTGCGTCGCGAAAACACCCACGGATACTCACAATCGCAATCAAACAGCGATCAACGGCGTGTTGATGCACTGCCGCGCCTGATTAAACAACGAATCGCCCTCGTCCGCAAAATGCAAATACCGAGTCCGAATCACTCGAAGACGCCCACTAGTACGCGCGCTGCGTGTATCCCGCCATATGTTACGATATTCTGCGGTTGAATTTGCACACACAGCAACCGCCTGGTTGCATGCCCACACGCAGATGTGTAGTTATATACATAGAGATGCGTATACACGCGCATACGCGGGCACGCGCACGGCTGGCGACGCCGAAGGCCCTCGTCTCTGAGGGTTCGTCGTATCTGCATGAACAGTAAGAGCATCGATCACACACCGGGGACAATATTGGCATGATAATCGGAAGGGATTCGGCACGGTTACGTAGTAACACGGGCCAAGGGAGAACGGCCCTTGTCAGTGCCGCGGTTATGATCGCGGAGGCTGTTTACTCCCCGGTAATTATTGTGAAATATGTCGCGGCGGATCGACCGTGCCTGTGCACGGTGTAAATTATTGCTGTGGTAGACGCATACGTATGCACTTTTGCGCGATTGAAAGATGATAATAAATTTCTCAGTCTTCGTAATTTAGACGAATTGTCGAACGAACAATTCGATTGCTTGAGACTAAAATCACACCGATATTATTCTAAGAAATAGAAGAAATAAAATGTATATATGCCTTTCCAGTTATCTCTGATAGCTGCTTTTATATCGCAAGGTACGGAATATCAATGATGATAATAGCCTCATGCAGCGAATCGAATCGTAATGCAAACTAGATGGATTCTTCGATTGGAGATTTTGAAGGTTCTAATAATATCTTAAAGAAAGAGAGGGAACAGTTATCTATATCTTTTATCAAAGCTATCTTTTATAATCATTACTTGACGGCAAAGGATTTCCTGAATTTTGCGTTAGCGATATCCCTGCCCTTCTCCAATCTTGATATTTTACCGACACCCCTCGATAAAGGGTCGCGTATATCGAGACACGCATTTCGTACACATTGACACGCGGTTCGATGGCGCGTACACCCTGCTGTCACATAAGCGCGTACGGTGAATCGAGCGTTGTGGCGGGGACGGGGGTATATGTGGTGCGATGTGTTGTGTGGTGAATCATGTACTACCCTCGAGGGATCCATCTACGATTAATTCCATCACTTGACACGCTTCTGCGCTCCTGCGCTTCTCGCGCGCACCCCACTATCGCGCGCTCGGCAAACATTTAAGCGGGGCATAAATGCCACGAGCGGAGTGGAAAATGAAGAAAGGCGATGCCAAATGCACCGTGAAGCGCGGAAGAATTAGATGATGCCGCGAGAACGCTCAATGAGACGTGAGCTGATTCGCTTTAATGCACGCACTTGATCCCCATGACGTTTCCCATTTTCTCAAAGTTCCGTCGCGCGATTCGCGAGAAACGAGTCCTCGTAAGAGTTACGTAATCGTTTGACGGAAAATATCTCCATGAAAAAAAAAAATGCTTTAAACAGATTTCTATATACATATTATACTGGACTGCTAACAGCGGTACTAAAAATGATGCAAGAACAGTCATATCTATTGGGCAAAATATACAGATTGGGCAGCTAAGTATGCTACAAGCACATTGACATATTTCTTTTAAGAAACACGGCATCAAATTCTGCCCAATTAGATATGACATGACTGTCCTTGCATCACATTTGAACATATACCATATGAGCCTTACATGTGTTAGCGATCTAGTATGATGTATAGAAAAGTCTGTGACTATATAAATATTAGAGTATAGAAAACGTATTGTTTTTTGGAATGTCAGATTGTATTCCCGTCTCGTCAACTGCGAAAATATTTATGATTATATTTGTATGTTTAACAATTGTAACTATAAAATATTCTGCAAGCAGAATGTGTGCTGTCAACAAATTAAAATATTCTCTCTGGTATATATGTATGTTTATCAAATAGAATCATAAATGTTTCCAAATTAAAATAGCTATACATTTTTTCAAATGTCTTTTCATACATTTTCTTTAGTTCTTGCAATTATGTTTTAATGTTTTTTTATTTCAATTTGTGTAATTACTAGTTTTATTCGGAAAGATATCACAAAACAGCGCAAAATCATTTTATTTCTTTATATACTTGCTCCGCGGCTTATTTTTTTTTTTATTTCCGGCAAAACGAAATATGGTAGAAATCTCTTTGCTAAAACGCAGCGCCGTGAATAACTGTTTCTAAAGGTGCGTATTATTTTTTCTCGACGTGCAAACCAATTAGCGCGCGGAGGCACAAGGTACAAACTAGCGCGGTGCAGGTGTGCTCGCGCTGCTTACAATTTAAACTGATCTTAAACTAGGCTTTAGTCTTAACTTAAATTAAGCCCGTGCGGGGTAGAATAACAGAACTAATTGGATGGACGAGCTCGCCCGCTCTACAATTAACGGGAGTGAATCATAAAACGTTCTCTCGTAATTCATACGGTTTTATAAATCTGTACTGACAATTTGCTATTATATTAATCGCCTGTTTGGAAATGGGTTACAAGAAGTGAAGATTGTGTAAGCAATTTAAGAAAATTAAATGATAATAGAAATAAAAAATAAAAAATCTGTAACACGCTTATTTATTCACAAATGTACTGCGGATATTTCATTTCTATTTATTCAATTAAAACAAATCAAATATTAAATAATCAAATAATTACAATAAAAAATAATTTTTTATCTTTTATTGACAGTAAGATAAGAGATTATTTTACACCTGTTAATCAATACTACTATAACTACGCGCAAAAAAATTAATAAATAGTTTCAATTTGCAAATGATGTATACATTTACATTCATCTATATATAGTTTTATTTTAATGTATATAGCTATCTTTTACACAGTTAAGCCATTATTTACTAACGAGAGAATATTGCGATATAATAACCCGAAAATTTAATGAGACGTGCATCAAATTACTGATATCAAAAGGGAGAGACGCGCTCTCTCAAATAAATTAAATAAAGTTACCCTCCGAAGTGCATATACATTTGTGTCTTCGCGATGACATTGCAAATATTAAAAAATTATAAAAAAAGATCAAACGTTATTTTGTACTATGTTTTATAATCTTTTCTCTTTTGATACATATCTTCAAAATAAACTGTAAAATCCCATTAATTGCGATTTTATCTCTTAAGTGAAGTTACAATAAAAGTATATTAATATTACGCTATTTCGAAAGAAACATCAAGTACTTCATAATATGTCTCGACATATGTTGTCTATACATGTGAAATCGCGTTATACCATTCTTATTCACAGGTTCCACCGTGACGCAATTTTTTTCTTTTTCGTTCGACCGAGCCGTTACGCATCGAGGCACGTGCTGTTTTACGACTGCGCGCGTAACGAGCGAGACGCGCGCGAGAAGGTCGAGAACGAGCGGGTGGATGGCTGCGCTCGGATATCGAAAACGCGAAATTGGCCGGCGGCTATAAATCACTCGCCGGTCGTTCGGTTGTTCGACTCGTTCCGTTCCGTTCCGTTCCGTTCCGTTCCGAGGCCACCCTGAGCGGGTTCGCTGCCTAATCAGTTTAAGTGATTCCGAAAGGCACTGCCGCTGCTGCACCATCTCTCTCCGTGTAACGACCGGTTACGCGTATGCGTCTCGTGATGGTCCACGTGCGTGGGCGGATGCGCTGCACCGTGTTACGCGCACGCACACATATGCGCTCGCACACACGTCTGTTCCATTCAACGACAGCCTCCGTTTTCTGTCTTTCTCACGCGCGGTACGTCTGTGCCCTCCTCTCGCATTACCATACTAATTGCAGTCAAAGTACTCACCAACGATTTATCGGAATGTCACTGGTCTATTGCTGATGAAACCTTTCTGCCTCGATGCATCGCAGTGCATATGCAAGTATGCGCTGCATTGCAATCGTCATTTAATATTATTTCGAATTGCAAACGAGGCGCTCTTTTACGTGCACGAGAAATCCTATGAAACAATTCACATGGTCATATTTTTTTTCAATAGTGTATTGAATTCTTTTTTCCATTAAACATTTTTAGAAAACATTACAATAGATACTCTATTACTTTCGTAATCAAAAAAATATATAAATAATTTAATAAATATTTATTTAACATACTCTGCTGTTGAAAATTAAAAACACGCGCAAATGTATATCACGGATATTTAGTATGCAATATTAATGCATGAGTCACCGAGTGCGAGATATGCCAGACAATAGCGAGTGAAAAAAATAGGGGAGCAAGATGGAGCTTACCTATCTAAAACGCGATGTAGAAAATCGAACGCGAAGCGCGTACAAAAGTACATTAAGAAATGAAATTCGAAGGAAAAGCGTCGAAGAGGATCGATAGTGTAGAATCACCGGAGGCATTCTTCAAAAGGGACTCGCACGCCCTATTGTCACATTGGATTCTGTCTATGCGCGATGCAAAAATTCCCCAGCGAGGCGGATCGCATCCCGAGGGAAGAGTTTCGTGCAAGCTTCGCACACGCGGGGAATTAGATTAAAGACATTAAAGTCACCCTCTCGCGCACGACACGTAAGGCCCATGCAATACCGCTGCCCCGCCAGTCATTCCGTGATTGCCTCTCGGACGGAGTGAGTGCCCGCTGGACCGCGAAACGAAATTAGAATCCTAATAATACGCGGAATTTAAAGTCGCACGTCCGTGCATGAATAACACATGCAACGGGGTGCGCTGTTGCTCATTTTGCTCCTTGCACAAAGTCAATATGCGTGGCATCAATGCGATGATTATGCGCAAAGAGATTGCCCGTTATGATTGTTTATGCAATATGTGCTGCATCAACCAACGGTGAGAAATAGATTTATTTTTGGCCGTCGAAAGCGGATAATATGATCACCGATTGACAAATGTTTTATCGTTCGATTTATACGAAAAAAGAATTTTATTGTTATTCTACATTATTTTTTTGAAACTTGAAGCGTTCTTAGAGAGTAAATTTAAAATTTGTTAGTATAAAGCAGATTTGAAGAAATGTCCATATACGTGTAAAACGATAAAATTATGAAAATTCTGAGATTATGAAAACAGAAACTTCATGTAGATAAACAATAAAAAAGCTAAAAAAATATCGAAGGTTAAAATTTATATGAAAAATCATAGAATTGTGTGCCAAAAATAAAACAATTATTATATTCACATTCCTTAGGATATATCATGATAAGTAAAAGACAATATAAATAATCCTTGAAACTCAAAAGAATTTTCTATTAGCATGATATTTTAGATTGTGCGTGTATACTAACGGTCAAAAATTTTCATCTGTTCTCTTTGTATCTTTGCAAGTTATAATTAGAAAATTAGATGAGAACATCTTACAGTTGCTCTGCCGTTACTTGATGCGATCTTGAATCATTTCCTTCTTTCTTGTTCATCGCTTGTTGCTTCTTCATGCATTTGCACACACTCACGAAAACATCTTAGTTATGATCGCGCAGTACTTTGCATAGTTCTTCCGATAAATTGTGCAGATATTAATTGTCGTATATATTTTATTATAAATATTTTAAGCATTTTGAAATAAAAGAACAGTTTACATGCATTATATTACACATTAAAATAAAATGAATCACTATCACGCACATAAAAAAATAAGCAATTAATTTCACAAATAATAAATAATTACATTAACACGTTGAATGCTATGCCGGTCACCAGTGACAATTAATATCTTTAAATCTTTATATAATTGTATAAAATATTTTTTCGACATTGTGTTTAAGATTTAAATTATTTATATAAAAAATTATAAATTTTTATTTATTACATTTATTTTAAAGATAAATACGATATGTCATCCATATAATATATAAATCCATTGCTTGAAAATGGATAAGTTAAGATAGTTTTTCGTAGAAATCACACATTTGGAATGTCACATATAAATATGTATAAATATTATAAGCAACCATCTTTTACGCGACGCTGGCATATGCACGTATGTTAATATCGGAATCGCAGTATGACGCATGAGAGCGAGCCACGTGCTATACGAGAAAGGGACACTTAATCTTTCCGTAGATTCCCCGTGGATTCCGTCGAGACCCCTGAATATTTTCACACTCCCGCCTCCGCGATGGTGCCCCCCGAAGAATCGGACGCGGTTTCTACCGCACTACTCGACCCCCGTGACGTCTGTTTTGTAACTATTTTCCGCCACCTTCTTTACCCCCGAGTGCCCCTTCATCCATGACTATGCGAGATTCGTAACGAGGGAGTCCACTTGCCGCATCTCATATATGAGGGGGGAGGGGGGGGGAGCATCCATACAAGATGTAGGAACATACGCGTCTATAGGATTAAGCTGGGGGGTTCGTATGGTTAATGGACAAAGGGGGAATACGCGTCTGCGGATCCAATTTCGAATTCTATGCTTCGTGAAATTGACGGGTGCGTTTGTGCGGGCGAAATGCTATACTTTCCTTTGTTGCAATGCGGTCTGCGGATAGACAATATGAGAAACATCTCACAATCAGTTGCGTCCGAACCTAAATAAAGAAAGTAGAAACGAGAACGAGAACGAGAACGAGAACGAGAACGAGAACGAGAACGAGAACGATGCCACATAAGAATCAGTAATTACTTCAGTAATTCTATCGAAACATGCAATAATTTGCACGATACTTGATTTTTGCAAAATTTTAGATAATCTATTTGCATTTAGTTTTCTTGTTAATTACCAGGCCTTACCACGATGTGATAAGAAAAACGACTTTCAACAGGTGTTTAAAATTAGCGAAACAAATGTATTTAAATTTATACTGGATTCTTAGTCTTAAACCAACGGTCGTTTAATCCTCTTCTAGCTTGTATCTCAATGGAGATTTTTCATTCAAGATATAGAAGATATTGATATGAAAATCGTTTTTCAACTCGCTAAATTTTCTTGGTAAATGTTTTTTCTTTTATCTGTTAATATCTTATTTCTTTTTATTATTCAGCTCCAAAAAATCTATTTATAATGTTTAAAATTTGTATAAATTATATGTTGCTTTTCTATTATCATAATTATCTTCAGAACAATGTAGATATAATTCTCTCATTCGTTCTTTGCAATTACTGAAGTAAGTAATTTGTAAAAAGTATTCAAGATTTGCGAATTTAAGCGATTTTTTTGTTGCTTTCTTCGACAAGTACGCTGCACAGAATCCGAGAGATAAAGTGCAAACTACGAAGTTCACGTTTCGCGGCCATTAAACACGATGAGCTATTGACGGTACTGCACAGCGCGAAGATCAGCGGTAATCGGCGGGCCGGAGATGGAATTTTCTAACAAATAGGGCATCCAGAATTTCACGATTCGCCGAGGCGAGAGGATCCCCGGGGCGATAACATCGAACGGCGCTTAAATATCGTTTCCAGAGCGAAAGACAAAAGCGGCACCTGCCCCTTCCCACGATCACGACGTACCGCGCATCTTCCCGATGTGAAGGACGAGATGGAAGGAGTGTAGGAGTAAAGTGTGGTGCGCCTCTGATCGGTCCTCTCCTAATTCAATCCCGTGGGATATCGGCAGCCCTGGGGCGCGCGGTATCGTGCCGAGGCGTGAATCAGCACGCCCGTGAATTATCCACCTCGTTTATCGAGAAAATTGTAACCCGGGAAAGATACCGGACGAGTCCCATTGTCCCGTAACAACCGCGTGCCTATGCTATTGCATAATACTCACGATTCAACGGAGATGCGTGTTCTTGATGTCGATGCACCGGCTCGGGAAACTATGGTGTCCGGGCTCTTAATACCGGGCCGTAACTCTCGTCCGTCGATTCTCGGTTATGCGTGATTAATCATTCGCTTCGATCGCACTCTAACATCTTTGGTAGGCAATTACGGTGTTGGTGAAGTGTCTTAAAAGCACGATACTATATCGTACAATTCTGCGTTGACACGAAAATAAGAGTAATATATACCCAGTCAATATTAAATTAAATAATAAAATTGGATAAAGCTATTAAGCAATAACACGTAAATATCGGGATTAATCCAGTGACAATTGTAGACGACTTTTATAAAATAATATATACAATTATAAAAACAGATTTACAATTTATAAAATATGCAAATCCAGATATATACTAGCGGCTGCAATAGTAATGCAAAATTAATTTATCTACGTTCGACATTATTTTGGTATCGTATACTCAGAAACTTAATGAAAATTCTACAGTTATTACCTTTATAGTCTACCTCTATAGTATTCCATTTATAGTCAACCATAGATATATTTCAGCGAGTTTTGTTAATGTTATTGCAATTTCTAGTTACTCCAAGCGTAGGTTATCTAAAGTGCGCATATTATGTACGTTGTTTGCTGTAGCTAGTGGTTGGATCCAATAGACACCGGTATTCATATATTCATTGAATAATTGCGGGATATGCGTATCGTCTCGCCGCAGAAGAGGGTCCTTCGTGTCGTTCCCGTAGGACGGCACGCCCCGGTGATCAGACACGCGGCTATAAGGTAGGGTTACTTCGTGAGAAGAACGACTTTCACGGGTCGGCGGACACCTACGGAGGAGGGCCCTTCAGGGCGTGAAAATCAAACTAGCACCTGTTACCGGTAAAACACGCGTTTCACGACGATATTCGCGCGCGTTGAAGTGCGATTAATTTTTACGGGCACGAGTTTCGGCGTCGTGTTTCAAGCGTACTTGTTTACAACGGAGAGCGTGAGAATGTTTAATTCATGAAACATCCTTTAGCAAGAGCGAGAGCAACAAGACATAGCGCGTGGAATATTGAATTATAAATTAATTGAAGTTAATTGATTAAATATATTTAATGACACAGTATTTTAGTATGATAAAACTTTTTTTACTCTGCAAGATATCTTCGATTAATTTTCGTAGATGAAATATCCGCGCGTGTGCGTGTATATGTGATCTGATTTTTATCAATGATGCAGCACTATCTCGCGATGTGTGCGTGTAGTTTAATATAATTTAATATAATTATTGTTTAATATAGTTTAAAACTACAATCCCCGTTATTAAGAATATACATGCATGAATGTGATGCATGGATAATCGATGGCAGGACCTTCTTTTCATTGTGCGAACGATCGGTAAGATAATGAAAATGCCCACGCGTTTGAATTACGGAATTCTTAATTTGACTTTTGATTTTGCGACAACGGCATGGCGAAAGTTAGATTGTATGCAGTCTGCACGCGTATGCCGGGTAGAATGTATCTCGATCGATTTGACGAGAGGTCTCGCAACGCATCGGCATTAATTTTGGCGACGGCGGTTCATTATCATATAGACGAGTGTTTCGTCGAGCGTTATTGGATCTCTCGCGTCACGACGAAACGACACACGCACGTGCGTATACGTGCTTAGGGTAAACGCGCGTAAGGTTGCCTGTTCATGGCTTCCGGCCAAAGAATAACGATCGCTACGGATGCCAACGTCGCCCGGGTGAACTATGACGGGCGACTTTGTCGGGTTAACTCGGCATAGTAATCACCCTCCGATCCTTGCCAGATATGTCCTTTATCGCGTGTTTTGCTGACGGTAAATAATTATGAAACCCGTGCGTATCTTCGCTTTCTTCGTTATAACGTTGCGTCATAGTTTCACGGTGTTCACGATGCAGCGTTATGCGCTTTAACTAAGTAATGGCACATCAACGACAAGGCGATTTCGACCGACTACATCCACGTTTGACATTCACGTGTCTCATTATATCGTGAAGCACGTCATAAAGATCGTGTATTGTAATATAAAAGTGCGTAATAATTCCTTATATTTCGCGTTATAATCTTCATATATCTTTTTTAACATTTTGTTATCTTCTCATTTCAACGTTAATATCAAAGTACAAAAGAGCGTATCTCTCGTCTTTCGCAAGTATGTGTATTCGACGGGTAAAAAAGGGACGTTGTATGCCTCTTAAAACTCACCGTTGATGTATGCCCATCGTACTGATATCTGCCTTTATGCCTTCCCCTTTTCCATATAATGTCGACGATACATCTTTCCGCTTGTTCGATACTTTTTACGAGACGATCCATTCATCGTTCCACGAGCACGATCTACATCTCCGCCACTGTCCGGGCCGAAGTTCACGATCAAAAAGAGCATAGATTATAAAGCAGCAGTTCGATCACCGTTACTGGCGTCGAAGCGTATCCGGCTGTCAGCGGGTATCACGATCTCGAAAAGGGCATAGATTATCAATCGTTTCGATCAAATTTCTCTGTAACGGGGCTCGAGGGGGTGTCCGCTGGGATTCGGCCGATTCGAAAGACTTCGTGCGTTACGACGATATACATATATACTACGAGCACTCTCGTAGGCCGGATGGACCAAGTTTAGGGTGGGCTCCCTGCATGGGAAAGTGGAAAGGCACTTATATCGTGTTTCCTACAAGGGAACGATCCTCCGCGCGCGAGCCTCCCGCGAAAATCTATGACATTTCCTCCTGAGGTGTAACTCACAGTCGCCTCAGCAACAGGAACCTTATGAAAGTCAAAGCGCGCTTCGTGTTTGCGCGATCGTCTACGGTCCGCAACTTGTTGCTGAATTGGCTTGACTGCCAGAGATAAAATCGTCTCTATGTATCCCCGAGCTGAATATTTACTCGAGATTTCATTGAGAATGCGGCTAAAATATAATTGGCGGAATTTTAACGGAAAGAATGTTGCACTTCGGAAATAAAACAACGGTACGAATCATTCCCGTCGTGACCCGCGATATCTTTGAAACTACAGTTTGCGCTACGGTATCTTCTTCCGATGAGAATCTCATGAAATTCAACGAGCGCTGCGATCAAGCCGCATGCAAATTTACGAGGAAATCAAGCGCGAGATTTTTTTCAAAGCCCGAAGTTGATTCGCGTTAGAAATATATTTACGGCGCACCGAGTCTTTATAAAATCATGACCGGTTGTCGTCGACGTTGGTCGTATGACATGATTATTTCCTACTGCAGGATGCTCGTGATTGTTGTCATCCGCGTAGGCTGCTTATGACTCATACTACTTGAGCTTATTCCGCGTTATGATTATAGTTCTGAAAGAGCGACAGCGCGCTTTGTGATTCGTTAACGACGTGAATAAATCGTGCGGCAACCATCGCTTTTTTCTCCTTTCATGTGAATTTCTTTTCAATTTACGACAATGGGTCATGATTTTATAAAAATATATTACCTGTAAGACATTAATATGTAATTATGCAGGGACGATCTGCAAAATCACGTATACGAACGATGCATGATTATTTTGTATGCTCTCATGACGTTCTTCGAAATATTTTGAATGACGGCGTAATAAAAAATCGTCGCGGTAAAAGCGTTGACATTTTCCATATCTCGTAAAATGCTGATTGTTTATTTTCTATGTGGCGTTGACAGCCTTGCATAAGTATTGACGAATATGGTCCATAAACATGATCATAAATCAATTTACACGCGAAAGATACATGTAATTTAAGTTGGTACATATTGTATAACAGTCATAGCTTCGTAACGAGACGTTCATTATTTTTCTATGCAATATCTTCTTTAAATCCGGCTTACTTCCACGCTCCTTATAATAACCGTAATTACATATTTGCGAGAAACACGTAATTACTTACTTTTGAAATTTTGCTCTTAACTTCTCATTTGAATTATCCAATTGATAAAAATTTCTTAAGAACTCGCAGTGATATACAAAGCAATAGAAGCACATTTAAAATAACGCTATAAAGTTCGCCGTGAAGCCCTCAATATTTAATAAAACTTGAACGTATCTAGAGAGAAGGTACCAGATTACTTGACCTGATTTAAGAGGATCTCATATAAACTGATGAGAAACGTGACATTACTCAAGTCTTATAACTGGAATTTTCAATGATAGGACATCAGAAGCAGCGACACTCGGCAGTAACGTCGTCAGTAGTGACGACTTAACTAGGTCAAACGTTAAAGTATTTAGCGTGTCTTTCCTCCTATCTGCGATGTAATGTGATCTCGCGCACCAGAGCAATTATCATGACAAAGATCAATTTTATACAATGTATGCGCCGACAAGTTATGATTCCACAAAGCATAAATCTGTCCAAATTAATTACTAAATATTTATGGTTTTATCTTCAAAACATAATTCGCTATGCATTGTGCACATGTGCCACTTTAATTATTACGCTATCAAACTCAAATATTAACTGGCAATTAAATATATTATATCAATGTCAACTAATTGTCAACTGAATGTCAACAAATCATGGTTAATTAAATCTTCTTTGTTTGTTTAATTTAGAATCAGTACTATTATTTGGAAATGATATTGATTAAAATTGTAGAGTTTTCCGCCGTTGGATGTAAAATTGAAACTTAGCGTTGCATTTTCGTAAAGTATAATTTTCAGCCCTTATCATCTAGAAAACGCGTCTGTAAATCACACGTATTACACTAGAATCGTATAGTAGCGCTGCAAATTGCATTAGCTCGGGCTATTCATGCACACGTATCAGTATATCTCTCATATCTTACTTAATGTAAATTATGACTTCCGTGTCAGATCTATTGAGACGTCTCGCACTTCCACACTAGAGCATGGAATTTGTTACCACCAACTTTTGTGTATTAGCAACACACTTGAATAATCCCTCTGATTACCTTTAATGTCCGCATCTTGACGCGTCAAAAGGAAATTTAATTTCACGCCGCACAGTACCTCTGAATTCAGCTATATCAACAGCTGACTTCTCGACGCGTTACAAACGGGCAGTCCTTTAGTAGCTTCCGGGAAACTCTGAGATTGAGAGTACTTGCTAACAATAAGAATGTAATGTATTACGCTCCTCGAGTATGTCCGCGGCATTAGAATGGCTCACGTAATCGACCAGCAACGAAACGTACATAAACAAATGTAATGCGATATACGGGACCGCGTTCCTGGGTACGATATACACGTGATAACGGCCGCCGAGGGATCTAACGTAAGCGCGGGATTGAATGAGCGAATGTTTGAACGAGACGCTCAATACAGTTTACGTAACGCTAAAACGGGACGCCGACATCACAAGGGGATTGCGTAACTTACGTTATACATACTTTCGCGCGGCATTTATCGAGCGAGGCATTACCTAATTCCCATTAGCATAACTCTTATTTTTAATCTAGTTGATTTACTGTTCATTATACTGATTGACACAAATAATAAGAGAAGCCGCGTACGCTTCATTCTCTTACGAGCGTCTAATGTAATACCGCGGCCAGAGATAAATGACGTTTAAAATTCACGTATGTCGATGAAGTACTTAGGCATATAGGACGATGAACGGAAGTTACCAATGATATTTAAATATCTAAGTTCGCTCTTTCTCCTGTCTGATTACTTTCAACATAATATAACATTCCTATACAATACACGAAGATATCTAATGGATAGATAGATTGTTAATATCGTCATTATTTGCTATACGATGTCTCTTGTATAAAAATAAATTGTTATGAATAATTTCATATATATATAAAAAAAAAAAACCAGAAACAACATCACGTAAATCAGGAATATATTTCGCATTCGAATCTTTTCTCCATAAATAATACATTTATGGTGTGCATAGTTTATCTTGAAATTTAATCGGTGCACACGCAATTGTAGAAAATTAATGTCGATTTGCTGCGATATGCTCCGCAATGCGAAATACATACATTCAAACGTGTACGAGCGTCGCTCTTTCCAGTAGTGCGCTCGGTGAACAACATAGATGCAGAAATTAATGCAGCTTTGTCACGGAACGATCGAGTCGTTGACGACAGCCGACGACGAGTCGATCTCGCTCACGAGACGACGTCTGGCGCCGCGAGAGGCAGCCGCGGATATATCCTCGACTCTCCTCTCAGCATGGAATTATTCTCGTTATATTCGAGATCCCGCGCTATATATACCGTGATGGAAATTGTTGGAGAACTTCGCGCGCCGCCGTCGGACGGGGACTTGAAATTCAGTTGTGTGTTAATTCCTACGAATTTTCGGGCGCCCTTCGGGCCGGGGATCAACGCGCGCTTAGTGCGTTTTCGCGATTAGTGCGTACACGCGCCAATGCGACAAACACTTATCCCTCTCACGCGTGTACGTTTACGCGGTCGGTTCGCGCGCGAAGGTCGCACTCGCTGCACGCGCGTGTGGGTGAACACGGCCCTTTGCGAATCCATTAGCCGAATCCTTGCTCGGTCGTTTCCCTTCGGGCAGCTCGATGATTGAGAGAAAGAGAGAGAAAGGGAGAGAGAGAAAGAGAAAGACTCGAATGCTCCGATTTCGAAGAGCTCGAGCGACCAGTGCGCGATTAGTCTCCTTGAAATTCAGATCCGTATTTGTGGAAAATACTGTTGCGCGGCAACAATTCTGATTCCGGACGTTGATTCTGATTCAACTTTGGCAGTTATGTGTCGAAATGTAGACCGTGGTAATAATTTTAACGATATCTTACGATAATGCCCACCTGCGCGCGACTTTAACGATCCGCTGTTGTATTAATTACAAATGATATTCGATATAAGATATACAGTTACTTTTTACATAGAAACTACATTTTTATTCAACATTATAAAGATTTTATTGAAATCTATCTTCTGTGAAATTATTCGGTTTCAATTAATACTCGAGCATCTTTTTATCAAAGGATTTTTATACTTTTTACTTTATAATCTCTTCTTTGTAAAAGAGATATAGTACATCTCACGAAAGATAATACCATATCGATAGCTGAAAGAAAAGCGGAATAAAAAGATAATATTGATGTGGGTTGCCGTTGAAAATTAATAGCGAAGACGGGTGAAATGAAATTGACAGCAATTGGAGTAAGCCAACCGCAGTGTGGTTATGACCGCAGTAAAGTTTTAGTGCGTCAGTAAAACTTTTATTTACGCGTGCCCTTCTGCCGTTTTATCGCTGTAAGAATATTTTGCTAATTGGAACTATTTTATCCGAGTGATCTTGTCGCTTTATCGTTATTGTAGTAAAATTGCAATTCCACTTTTATATTACCCGAGAGAAATAACATTCGCACTAGTAAGCCAAAACCCATTTTTCTTTTCTCTTCTCTGCTCGCAGTGCTTTCGCACAACACTTACCTGAAACAAAAATAAAACAGGATTAATATTAGAGAAATTATATGAAATGTTTCTTTATAAAATTATTGTTTAAGATACATGTATATGTATTTTATATATTTATTACTAATTACGGTACACTTCGATTGCAAACCATCCGCTAAATGTGTGCAAAATGATGGTTACATATATAATATGTAGTTTTCGCACAACCCACGATTGATTTTTGATATATACGCGCGACTTTCGTAGTTAAAGGGTTAATTTAATAATTTTTCGATTCAAACGAGAATTATTGTAGATATATTATAGAAAATCAAAAATATTAAAGAATACAGAATAATAAAGAATGATGAAGAATACAGAAAATTAAATATATTACAGAAAATCATGCCCATCACATCGGAAAGTCATAATTGATAAAAATAATTTCGATTTATCATTTATTATTACAAGTCGAGCTTGTTCACAATGGAATTATACAAACGTTGGCTATTCATAGTATATTTGATCGGACTAATTATATTTGTGAACTCGAAAATAACTTTGTTGGTTAGCTGGAGTCTGAATGCGGTGGAACGCGTCGAACTAACTTGCATGTTACATATTGATTGCCCAACCAGTCTACGTGTATGAGTTTCCTGCAAACTTATTCGACGCCAAAATAGTATTCAACAGGTTTTCGTGTATCGCGTGTAAACGTTAGTTTGTTCATGTTTCGCGAACTGTTGATATCAATGTGAATGTTGCGTCTCGATGTTAGCTTTATTAAAACAGAACTAACGAGGGAATATTTGCATATTCATTGTATTCCTATACCTTGTGTAACGGTATTTCAATTTGTGTTACTTACATCGACGTTATTTTTCGCATTCCATCATTCATTAATTATTGAGCTGTCTCATTATAACTTTGAAAAATTCGTGGGATTGTAAAATATTTATTTTAGCAGTAATATGATTAAATTTTATTGGAAATAAAAATCCATCAAATTTTTTTCACTCTTATTCATAACAAGTTATGTCAGTAAATCGCGTAAACAAACTAATTGAATCATTCATTTTAGAAGTGTTTATTTAAAAAATATTTAAAAATATCTCTTTAGTTTACATGATATTTTTTAAAATAATCATACAATCGATTATAGACTAACTATTCCACTCATTGATATAAATGTAATAATAGAACAAAATGATAAAATGTCTTTATGTAGTTGTATTAATGACATAAAATGCTTGTCGTAATTTCTGTAAAATAAACATTTTGAATTAAATATTGTTTATCTTAAAATGATTGATTCAATTATTAATTGCATAGAGCTTCCATCATATATGTCGTGTGTTAATGACAGAATAAATTTATAATTTTATCGCATATATTTTAAGCTAATCGAAAATTTCATTTCCTAAAAGAAGCTTGATTCAATTCAATAAATAGTTTCTCCTTACTTTCCCCTTCAATCTTGCTATTTGAATTACCCCAATTCCGAAACTTGTTAGTGAGACCGCGATATTTGAAGACGACCGTTGGAATCTGGAAGATATCGTCGCACATGACGAATGATGAATAAATATCGCATAAATCACACAGCCGCTCGGAAGACGTCGACAGCGCTGAAATAATCGTTATCGGCTACCGACAGCGTGGAACGCCTGACAATGAGACGTTGTCTCCGATCTGATTACTGCTGGCACAGAGAAACGATGCACATGTGCCTATCGCGATATATCAGCCTGTTTACCGAGCGGTTAACGAGTATAGCTCGGCCCGTGAACGCATTATCCGGTGAATGAGGCACCAATCTCACCCCTGGATCTCGAAGCGCAAGCAGGCAGCGGGCGAACAGTCGTTGAACATACAGTACTTTCCAAGGCCTACGCGAAGGAAACTTATCGTTCCGGGGTCTGGTCCACGGCAAACTAAGTGCAAGTGCGAGAGACATTTGCATTTCATGAACACGAGGCGTCCAGTCCTCGTAGGGCTAATGTAAGAAATATAAAATTCGTCTAACCGAGCTCGATAACTGAGTGATTTATGCAACAGAAATTACCTTCAGATTTGATATTTTGATTTTGTTAATTATTGGCAATAATTATTATTTTATTTGTTGCTACGAATATATGTATATATAAGAACGAAAATTAATTTTCGTATTAATATTAAAAATTTATTTTCATTTATTTTTTCGTGTATTCATTTGACGATTATGAGCATATTTTTACAGCATTCGTGAGAGTTTTATCTGCTTCATTAATAAGAAATTGAATCTCTTTGATGTTATCAGTTGCGTCGAGGGAAAGAAAAGAGAGAGGAAAAGAGAGAGTGATTTTTCGCGCGATGATGCGCGGAGATTATTTTATAATATGCAATTACGCTTTTACAAGCTTTTACAAGAGTGATAAGAATAACAGATTTTATGAAAAAATAATCTTCGTCCCAGATCTGTAAAATCCGGGCAGTGTTTCAATGCAATTTGCAAAACTTTCATGGCCAGTATGAAATTAAAGCGTTATACGTTCTGACAAGCGCAACCTAAACTACTTCACAATTCACGTTAAACGAGATATAAATCTCTACAGAGGGAAAACTGTATTGAACGAGAAAATGTCCTTTAGGCTCGTTAGAAAAGTCTATTTAATCGCGTGAGCAAGCTAAAAAATTAATCTGTTTCAACGTATGTATAACTCTCGAGAAAATTCCGGCATACTATACTTATTCGATATAGCAGAGGATTAAGTCATGTCAGCAAGATTAATATAATTTATATTTGCATGGCGTATACATATATACGCGGATCTAAAACATACTTGCTCGGCTCTGAAACGAGCATGTATCACATAAATATCGCGACGATTTCGCTTCAGCGTGCGCTGCTCTCGTAGAACTAAATACGCGGTTCATATAGCATCTCGACTCGCATTTAGATTATGCCGTTTATGAAGATTGTCCGAGCATCGACGAAATTCCATTCATGAGTGATACATCATCGCTCGGCCAAGAGCCAGACCACGCGAGATCAGACCACGGCTAAAGATACTTTCCTGCGATTGTTTGGCAAAGTTCCGTGCGGGCGATTACCGGACTATTTCGAAAGAGAGAACGAGAGAGAGAGAGAGAAAGAGAGAGCAAGATAGAGCACGTTCTCGCCTTGATATATCGGTGCGACTATTTAGCGCCGCTAACGAGTGCGGGGCCGCCACCGTGCGGACCATCTACACTCGTATAGCTCGTTCTCCCATGAATGGAGCTCGCAATCTCGCTTGTGGATCTCCCGGTGCGGCCGCCGGAGCTGGACCGGTGAAGTGAACAGTTGGCCAACGTCGGAGAGCCTGCTCCACTCGCGGCGATGCGAGCTACCGTTTGAGATTAGCATCTTTTATGCATATACATGGGAGACCTGCAGGCGGCCTGCGCGTAGATATAGGCGCGCTACCCAATTCCGCCTCGTGCAGCGAAGAAGAAGGCCAACATCCACACGTACGTACATACATACATACATACATACATACATACATACATACATATCTGTACGCACACGTGAATGCACACGTGTGCGTGAATGCACAGTCGCGACTACGTTCGCGGAGGACCCAGAGAAGCGCGCGAACTTCTTCCTCTTTCTGAGTACTCGGCTCTCAGCCACAACCTCGCTTACGCCTGTCGAGTCCCTCTCTCGCGCCGACATCATCGTACCACGGTCAGGGGAATCTCGGCCTTTATGTATGTGCCATGCCGGTCCATGCCTTCGGCAAGTGGCCTCCGATCTTATCTCGCGACTCGTCTCCTTCGAAGCGGAGTCCCCTCGATTTAAGCCCAGCTGCGTCTACGATCGCGCTTTCTCGTGCCACTATCACAGTGGAACGCACGCGGTTCGACGCGGGACGCCTTCCAAGGGTGACGGGATAATTACACGGGTTTCATCCCAGGGCGAGGACTTGTCGTCGCGCTCGCTCGCGAAAGGAATCGTCGAAAAGCCATTGCCGGGTCGCGGCAGCGTGCGCGCTAATGACGATTTCTCTCGAATCGCATTCCGCGATTAATTATTGAACGATTAGTCGCTAACTAGGAGGGCGAATCTCGGTGTAGAATCTCGGCTCCATGAAATATGTAAATCTGAGAACATCAAGTATTCATTATGTTTAGGCAAGCGGTAAATTTGAATAATGAGCAACATCGAATTTTTTTTTTCGTTCAAAGATTAAAGAGCTAAACGCTTCTCTCCACGATGTAGATTATTATGCCGCGCGAAATTCATGGATTCGTAGAAACGTACGAGAAATTGAATAATTTTGATGATACAATCTGCATTATACCGGATGAAATTGAAAGCCATAATTTGACTTTCATACCGTCATTCATTCGCAGTTGCGAAAGCGATTGTGTATCGCCTGCAACGTGCAATAAGACTTAAGAGCGTTCCTTGTTAAAATGCAATTATTCCGGCGCGTATCCAACATTGTTAGAGCCAGCGTTGCGTGCGAGCGAGATTCTCGCCTGCTGTGAAAATGATTTGTGGGCCTGTACCTATGATAAATTCCGTACACACTATCTGTAAAGGATCATGTGGGCGATTGAAGGCGCTTTCCAGACACTTTGGATGCCGGAGTAATTGTGCAGAACACCAGGGAAATGTTGTTGTTAAGCGTAGGAGGAGCTGTCGAAGGAGACGGTAGCAACTGGCTTTCTGGATCATTGCCCCAATCATGGATTCGTGCTCGATTGAGCAGCGAGCTTTTCGTACAATCGTTTTCACTTTCGAGATTTAATCTCAAAAAAGTCGAGATATCGAATAAACTGTAATTAAAGTGAAACCGCGCGCGTTATATGGTCCGGGAGGATTCTTGCCGATCTTGGTCGATTTAGTTTACTGAAGGGAGAGTATCGCGCCATATTGTCTGCATAAAACTTGATAAAATGGTTCTTTAGATCGCATATTTTAGCATACAAAAAATAATTGAATTTAAAAGGACAATCATCCGAGAGATCGTATGAGTCGTTCCGATTTGGCGCCGGTTTATGTGTCTATAAAGTATCGTCGGTAATGACAGGCGTGCATCGAGGTTTCTTTGTTTGCCATATGATATTAGCAATACATCCGCGTCTTTATGCGGCACGTGAGGGTGCTCATATAAAAAAGCATTCGTGCACAAACCGCGATTATCTCGCCCGAAGTGCGCCTTGCACGAATGGCATTGTCGAGACTGAAATTTGTACGTACGCCCGGCAACACGACGATGACATTCGCGTGCCTGGAAATATGAAAGTTTTTCCACTGCTCAGATACATACAGGCCGGTACCGTAAACGTATTCACGGTATTCTGGGCGTACTTTGAATACCGGTTTTCCGTTTCTCGACATGCGTCGACTGTGAGCCAATTTATATGCAAAATTATCTCGCGCGGTAACACATGTTCAAAAGGCATGGACGGCCATAAAAAATTACATTATCACATCGTCACGCGGAAATTTGTATGCAAAAACGTACGGACGCGATATCGCGCCTACAGATAGGAAGCATCGCGCGGACCGAAAAATACTGCATTTATTTGTATCTACCCTTTTTTTCAAGCTTGACCTGAAAAATTCAGACGGATATAACACGAGACGTTCCGCGGGTGCGTCTTAAACCGACAAACGTACACGATGACACGCTAGGCGTATTACACGTACGGACGATATGTCAAATTACATTTATGCACGTCCTTCGCTTTATGCTCCAACATTTTCTTTGTACATTCGTAATTATCCCGTTGCGCGTTCGCATTCTACTGTAATCGTATAAAATTGGCGACTTAATTAGAAATCTAGTAGAAAGAAAGCGCGTCCCGTCGACGTAATAATTGCGCCGTCGAGTTAATTAATCCCACGATCCCGGTGTGGACATCAAAGCAGCGGCAAGCGAGTCTCGTCCGGACATACGTCACGATTGATTTGTCAAAGCGGATTGTAATTATTTTCGGCATCTAATTCGCCGATCCACTGTTGGCTGTAAATTGGCGCGCGAAAATAATTACAAACGGTTTGTACGAGTGTCATTTAAGCGAGACTGATGGTTAGTGTAATAACGATAACATAACAGGATATATCGGTTGGACAATCGCTTTTATATCTCTGTCGCATAATCTTATCTAGCATGGTAACGAGATATTCATGCTGTCACATGATTAATATTTCGGTCTATGTTAAATTATTATATCATATATTAGATGCCAAAAATGTTAACAAACTCTGAATTTCGATGTTAGTCATAAGATGAGGAATTGGATGGGATTTGAATCTAGTCTTGTCTTTGACTGCGCAACGCTGACAGCGGTAAATTATAATTTTTTTTCCCAACTAGTTTGACAAATAATCACTTTGTGAAAATCGAATGCTGAGACTGCCAATTACTTACGCAATTCTATTTTCTTCACGCGATATTTTTATACTTGCTCGAAAACAACTGTCATCATACAAGTTTGTGGATAAACGGTCGATAAAATTCGATCTTACGTTCGCGCCAAGTTCGTACTTCGGAAAGTTATCCGCTATATTATGCATCGGCGAAAAAGATATGAAAGTCTGTCATCGACGAAAGTAATCCCGTCGCGGCGCAACAACGCGAAGGCAGACGGCGACGTTATGTAAATGAGTCGGCTTTATTAAACGAATCGACAGGATCGAGCGAAACGGACTCGCCGTTCGTTTGTTCATTTTTCGGTGGAATCGCAAAAATAGCGAGATTATGCAAATACGGCGTTTATCCGTCCGAGACCCGGCAGCGCTCGTCGATCTTCCACGGTCGTTATAACGCGAAGATGTTCAGCAAACGTCGCGAAAATCGCACTCGTTAATCTTCCGGGGCGTTCTTATCGGTCCGGCGTTATGAATTAAAGCCAGTCGCCGTCGGGGCGCAACCGGCCGACGCAGGAGTTTAAATAACGAATGTGATCACGTAATAACAGGTCGATCGGCTTCTGTAGACCGGCATAAACTCCGTGCACACACGTACGTAGCCGTACGTTTATTATCCGCGGAGATGAAAAAGCGTTCCAGCGAAGAACACCTGAGTGCGCGCGAACCTATCGAGGGAAAAGATAAGTTTGCCCGCGATAGGTTTATGTACCACATTATTATTCGTATTCTTTCTCGACGGTATAATAAAGAAAAACATGTCGCTATTGTATCGCGATCGTTTATGTAGCTGAAATGTGTAATTTATTATATGATAGGCATGTATTTTGATTAATGGAGAGGTAACTATCTATTTGTTCGTTGGGATAGCAAATTACTATAATTAGCGTTGCGTCTGATCTCGTATGAATTTATTACAGCTGTGTTTTATTGCATACGTCAAAGGCATTCCAGTATCCAAACGTTGATATAAGTACCACCGGAATTTCCGCTTAAACGGCTACGAGGTAAACCACCTACTATAAAGAGAACCAGCATAAAGCGATAGACCAGAGGTTCTATCTTAAAGTGAAACATCATATTTTATAGAATAATTTAAAATTCATATGCATATGGGGGGAGGGATATTTGATAAATTATTAAAGCTGTAATAATGTATCATATATAAATTTTAATAAAAATAAGTAATCTTGATATGGCACACAGTGTGCTATTTTACAATTTAAATTTCGAAATTGTAAAATCTTATGTATCAAAAATTTTGAAAAACATGTAACATAAACGTATTATATGTAATTTATTCTAATGCAATTATATATATATAATATTGGATATTAAATATATACATACGTATATATATACAGGGTGTCTGATAATAATCGCCCCACCCATCGTGTGCAGGTGGAGCGGGTTAAACCGAGTAGAAAAGTCCTCTACCGTTTTGCGATCTTCGCAATAATTAATGACAAATTAATTATAAAAGGTCGGCCAATTCGCGCGAATATAAGCGCGGGGCAAGAAGAGACATAAGCGTGTATAATACGAAAATCATTGCCAAATATCATAAATATTGCAACACAATGTCAATCTCATCAATTTAATTAATTGAATGATTTTGATATAACAAGTACAATTTGTTTAATTTCTAACGAGCATGCTACATTATGTGCAGTATGCTCAGAGAATGAAAGCGATTCTGTCACTTGCTAATCTGGACACGATGCGATAAAGTTGCGATCATTTCTCGAAGTAATTTCGATTATTTGATTGAAATAAAGACGATGCGTTGCGTAAAATTTACAATGCCGATTGCATTAAACGCGCATTCACACGCAATCGATTCGCAGCGCAAAACTCTTTAACATCGCAAAACTTTTTAACATCGCAATTTGTCATGTAATTATATAAAATTTAATCGACAAATAGTTGTATGAATATTAAAATTGCTATTTAGAAGGGGAATAGAGATGGTAAGATGCAAGCAAGGGTTTTCTTAGCATATGTATTAATGTGTATTAATTAATCCGCGCGGAGTCATCGCTTGGTAGCCAAATCATAGTCATTCTATTATTATAGTTCAATAAAAAAATCATAGTCTGGGAGATGCATTGACACGTCTCACGGTTTATCGGTGGCATGCCGAATTTCCTGACCTAAATACTCCACGCGGACTCCTCGGGCGATGACCAATAATCAAAGTCGCTCGATTCTCTAATCCAATAGAAAAGAGGGATTCGTGTCTTACTGACGTTCTCGATTTTCTTCTCGTATCCTTCTTTATCCTCCTCGCATCCTTCTCGCGTTATCTCTATTTGTTTTTAAAAGGCACGCTCGAGCGAGCTCTGCTCGTATCCTTCTTTATCCTCCTCGCATCCTTCTCACTCTAATAAGGCATGCTCGGCGAGCACCACTCGAACTCGGTACGCAGAAAAAACGTAAAACAAAATACTGTTGATACTTTTTTCGACGACCTTCAATTGTTTCGGTGTCGCACATCCCATCGAAGGTGTCATAACAATCGTTTAGCCGCATGTCCATCTGTCATCGAGTTTCTTATCGCATGTGATTTATGTCTCAATTTATAGTTACTCACACAAATTTATTTCATACATTTTACTTACTCACACACGCGATTATAACGTCGGTGTAGTTCCATTCATTTTCTACGAGCGTAGAAAATAAATGTATATACATTATTTCTCGTCCCGCGCTTATATTCGCGCGGATTTGGCCGATCTTTTTTAATTAATTTCTTATTAATTATTACGAAGATCGCAAAACGGTAGAGGACTTTCCTACTCGGTTTAATCCGCTCTACCTGCACACAATAGATGGGGCGATTATTACCAAACACCCTGTATATATATATATATTGTATATATATTGGATATTAAAGGAGTTGCAGAACTGTGTTCATTGCTTCTTCCCAAATTTTATTTTATTTTGTATCACTAAAATGATAATTTACGTGGAGAGCTCTCGACCTATGAATATTTTATGAATATTCATTGAGCACATATTAGAATATATCGTCAGGATATTCTCACAAATACTCGAATATTTTGAAAAAATGCATATAATTCATATAATATCCAAATATGATGAGTCGATGATGTGAGGTATAAAATTTCGGAAAGAGATCAGATACAAATGAGATAAAAAGAAGGAAAAATCAATACACATGTATGCTAAAATACGCATACGTGCTGGAATACGAATCAATATTGATTAGTAAATCAATCGTACACAATTTTAATACAGTTTTATTTTACTGCATTAATAATATTTTTACAACATATCTTCAAACCTTTCTCTACATTTCTTTTCTGTAACAATATTACAATATAAATTTTAAAGTCGAAAAAAATTTGTCTCTTAATATAAGTAAATAAATTTATAATAAATTGAAATAAACTAAAATGAGAGAGAGACTATTACATCTGTCATTAGCCAGACGTTTGTCATAGATTATACAATGCCATAAAATTGAAAAATTGTACTCGTTCAGAAAAAAATCTAAGAGCGTTATTGGGATTTTCCTCGCCGTAGATGAATAGGGTCAGATCCTTCTACGCGATCACGAGAAGCTGTCAGCTCGATAAAACGACAGCGTAATCAAATCGCGGGAGCTGAAAACGTCAGGCGGCGACGTATCGTCGCGTTTCGGGGGTCCAATCAAGGTGGCATTGAATGCGTTTGTTACGATGCCTCGCTTGGTTCGCCCCACGGTCTGGATAAGTGCATTATCGGGGCCCACGAATGCCGGCGACACGCACACGCATTACGAGAGACGTGCGCGGGCGTACGAATGAACGCCCGAATGGAAAATCCATAAGCGCCGCCGCTGTTCTCGCGCGTATTCTGCGATTCTAATGAGGCGTACAGTCGTCGTCATTTGCCGAGATTGGCGCGAAGAGGCGGAGAGGTGAGTGATGGAGCCAAAGAAAGACCGGGATCAGGCATCATGAGAGAGAATCCCGTGAAACCGCGGCATAATAAGCAATTACTACCGTTCCGTAGGAATTGCGCGTGGCGTGCCGTCAGGGTGGAAACTACATTTGCGGAATCTCGATTAAATACATGTTAGATACCATTAACCCTTTCAACCCGGTAGCATTGAAGCGTGTAGGGAATTCTGCATTATAATCATTGCGGTCTTCCTACGAAGATTGTTGATGCTATTCAAATCGAATTTGGGATTGTGTCTCGCGGCGAGACTCAAGCCGGCAGATAGTGTAGTACGAGTTTCTTCGTGTATCGTCATATTATTATCTTTCGAAATGTGATCGCGACAAATATTAAGAGAAAACGCAATTATTCCCTACGAATAATTTTAGCTATTATCAGTTCGCATGAGATTACTTATCTCTCATTATTAATGATCTGTAAGTCAAAGTGTATATCAAAGTGACGATTATTTATGCAAGCATTTATCAAGTGACTTATTCACTTGAAGTAAAAATCGAATATAAAATTCAATGCGTACAATAATAATTCTTTGAAATATCAATTATTTTGGACGCTGCTATATTTTTGATTTCTTATTTGTATGTTACAGGTTAACCTAGCTTCAATATTTTCAACTCCGCAGTTGCGCATCGGTCGGTGAGTGACAAACATATTTTATATGGAAGCAACAGATTTATAGAGATTATAGATGTAAATCATAGATTGTAGATTGTGTAGATGGATCCGTTGCTTTAATGGATGGGCTACAACGAATTAGGCCAAAAAATTTTTGATAGATTCTTTCAATATGCATTAAAGAGTGTTACAAGTGTAAATTCAAACATAAATTAAAGAAATATATAGAAAGAAATTTTAATTTTCAGATTACTTATTTCATTTAATAAAGAACGCGTTAGTATATAATTTTATTAATTATATGTAATAACTTATTCTTATAACGCACGTCGATTTTATTCTAATTTTTTATAGTCTATTTCTTTATGTAGTGTATCAGAAAACTTTGCTTTGACTGATGCAAACCCAAGTTATTGATCAATTGAATCACTTATTATATTTAAGTGTAAGTAAATGATACTGTGAAGTGAAGGTATAATCAGAAATATATAAGTGTGAATGTTTAATCCATTTTATTTTATTATAAATTTATTATAAATAATATTATATATTGTTATAAAAATATTAATTAATCTATTTTAATTGATGACTTGGAATTCTGTTAGTTAAAGCAAACATATATTATTGTAAAATGACAAACGACTCAAATTCTGGTCTTACGATCATATCGTAAAATTACGCTCATGTACCGGCAATAAGAATTGGCCGGCAACGGAAGGGATTTTTCTCCTTCATTGGTTCTATAATTTTCAGTAAAAATTTTAGTAATATAAAAATTTTATACATATATATATAAATTTTTGAATATATCGCAAAGAGAATAATGGAGCTTAGACTCTGTGTTTTGTGATCGATCCATTTCATACATTATATCGTGCGACATCGCGATACATCTACGATTGAGGTTGCAGAGGTATCGACATGGTAACATCACCGATACTATTGAAATCGGATACTCTTGTTCGTTGAACAGAACGATCTCTGAAAAATCCGGCTATCATTGATATCCCTACAGCTGGATCGCGCTTGCGTTAATAACGAGGAGCGTTTGGTTGGAAAAAAAATAACGAGAAAACGTATCGCGTATATGCCACAGGTAATACGAGCCTGATGCATGGATACGCAAAATCTGTCTTCGATGAACATTGAAATCGAAAATAGTTTTGGAAACGATGGTGCATTTAGTTACTTGTGATTTAAAAGTATATTATTCTATGCATCTATAATTTTTTTAATATTACAAATTTTATGTAAAATGTATATAAGCTATATAAAACTAATTGGTAACGTAGTACATGAAAATATAATAAATTTCAATCGCAATTTTTGATTTATTCTCGTTCGCAAAAATCTCGGATCGTGAATATTGATGAATTTCGGTAATTTCTTTTCTATAGATATTTAAAATCAAATTCGTCCATATATCTTAAACTGAAATGACCGTATATATGTATCACTTAATCTCAGTAGTATACTTTAATGGATAATATTAAGAGTTACGAAACTATCTTGCTTTTTATTGTAATTTATTGCAAATTTAGTTAGACTACTCAAGTTTTAATAATACTTGCAAGACTTTTAATTATTTATCATCCGCGTCAACTAACGCGTGAGTTTCAGCAAAACAGACATAAATTTTAAACGAACATGGGAATTAGCTGAGTTTCCTTTAGCACTAAAGAAGTTTGACGGATCGCCATACTTTCTTCACGAACTTTTAAATCGCGTCGCTTTATGTCCAGGCATTGTACCGTCTTTCTAGAAATTTAAAGTCTGCCCGTCGTATTCCCCGCCGACTTCGGGTGGGTGAGGCGAGAATTTACAGCCGGGTTTGGCAATGCGCACATATATACGTGTATAAGTCTGAAATATGCTTCGAAGCTTATCCAATGTCACAGTCGACCAAGAAACATGCGTACAAAGCAATAACGCGGTTCGTCTCTTTCACGTTCGTATTTTTCGATAATACCGCCCGCTGTTAGATTATGAAAGCAATCTACTTTGGATTTTGCCGTTATTTCATAATATCAATATGCCGGTGCGTCCATGAATTTCTTTTGAACATTATTATACAAGAAGAAAATATAGTTGATCGAACGATTTTTTGATACATTGCATGTATGCAAAAATTGTTTTGCGATACATTCGTCGGTAATTAATAGGCAATCATTTGTAAATTTTTGTATATCAGTAACTTGGATTATTATTCATTGGTATAAATGTTTTTCGCGATTCTTGACATTAAATATTTTGACAAAGAAGCCTTTTATATGTAATTGTCATAAAAATCTGCGACACATCAAGTTTCATCAATTATTTACAATTTCAAAACCTTATTTCATGAAATTGTCATTCAAGAGAAAATAATCTCGGTAATTAAATTGCGGCTTGATAATTTTTTACTCGGAAAAAACTTTTATCAAAAATTGGCACATATACAATGATGTGTAAAACGATGTGTAATACGCACGTATGCACACACACAACCCCGATTTAGTTAATGTACCACATTAACTTAATGAACTTTTCCTCCCTCTCGCGGGAGAGAGCGAGTTATCTCTGAATTACATAAATCGATATGCATCCGTCCAGGCCGTAAATCAATAAATTCTTGACCCTCCGCCGAGCGTCGACAAACAAAACACCCCGTTCCAGGTTCGCGCATATCTGCGCACACAGTGCACACAAACATACGCCCATTCCCGGGTTTCTCCTCGGAGCTGAATATGGCCTTAAGCAGTCGTTTTTTAACTCGCGTTAAAATGCACCCCTGGTAGGAAGCTACGGCGCCCGGGCGACGACAGTCACCCTCACCTCCTGAGCGACTCGGCCCCCACGCCGTGTACCGTAGAGAGGGCAGGGGCACCAGATAATTCTGTTTTAGTTTCGCATTACAACACGAGGCACGGCAGCGAGACGGACTTCTCGTCCCATCAGGGCGACACCCTTCGCTCCTCGTAGTCGTCCCCTTTTTCACTTTCTTCGGGGACGCCGCTCTGGGGCACCGCGAAGAAAGAAATTCTCGTTCCCCTCTTCCTTCTTTAACATTATTCTTCGCTCGCTTTGTCTCGCGCGCTGTTTTTAACGTTATACATACTTCTGTCTCTTCCTACACCTTTCTCTCTTACTTTCCCCGCGGTCCAACGTGAAAGTTTTCGCGAGAGGTAGCTGCCGAATAAGAATTTGACTAATGTAATCGCCGATGCTAAGAAGCCATTCTCGTCGGCTATTGTGCCACGTTATCTCCTTACTTTTACTCCCTATACTTTCTTCTTCGTCCCCTATGGCAAAGAGTAGGAAGGTACGAAGAGGGCAGTGAGCGGAGGAAGCAACATCGTGAAGGACATTTTGTCGAAAGTATACTCGCGCACCTTGTTAGGGGAGGTAGAGCGTTGCGAAGGGGGACAAGATTTTTAAATGTTTACATTGAGTGGCGACATTTCCGCGAAGATAAGAATATTGTTCTTTTTAAGCCATCCATCATTCCCGCGCGCGTATGATAATTATAACGATTCCTATATACATATTTTTTAAGCTTCGCGTCACTATCGCGCGGAAATTAGTTGAAATATTTTATATTTTACATTTCAATCATTTTAAATCTAAATCAAAATAGCTAAATAATATCGTTAATTCGTGCTTGCACAGAAGGCGCAGATTGTGCGTTCTGCAAAGGGCTAAATTGATACGCGTTAAATAACTGAATCAATGGCAGCTACAATTGCGCGCTGCGAGGGAAGTGCCTTCTCGATTTCTGACCTCGAGGTGGCATTAAACTGAATTCCACGTTCGTCCGGGCTGCATTCCACAGTCCATCCCGAAAGCGAAACTTGCTTTTCAATCGGTAGGCGAGACAGACGGAAGTAATTTCGAGTTTACGCCTCGACAAGCCTTAGATGCGCAAGACGCACATCTCATTTCGCACCAGTTAAATGATTTCTCGTGAAACGGGTGACTCTGACGAGTCGGCTCGCGAAAATCGGACTGCGTATCGTATCCGAAAGTTAAATCTTTGACGATTGTCAAACGAACTACGTGTGAATTTGTTACGCGTTTGAAGAGTCGGATAAAGTAAATCTCTGACAGCCAGCATGATGCATTCCGGCGATCCGTCCAAACGCGAATTGTCTACCTATCGGTGAACAGAAATCGATTCCAAACAAAAAACGAATGGCCGACTGCGTTTTAAATATCGCAGCTCTCTCCGAATCCTCTTTTGACAGCTCGCTAGAATCTGAAACCATCGCAACGCCATTCTCCCGGCGTTACGTGCGCGTGCATTCGCACGTCCAAAAACGTTCGAATCGATTTCGGGTTCGTCCGTGCGTAGAGTGCGTAGAGTGAAACAATCGGAAAGATCGGATGGCCGTACCATCGAAGGTGAAACACGTCCTGTGCGTTTGTTACGTAATAGAAAAATAGTTTATAGCGCTGCATTGTCGGTTTCGGTCGTCGCGGCGTTTACATGCCTTAAATAACTGCCGAACCGAGCCCACGTAAGCATCAAGTATAAACCGTCTTTCTTCGATTTCTGACCTCGGCGCAGAATTAATCTGGATTCCGCGCACACAGACACGCGGCGCGATTTCATCGGCGATATTTCGCGCGTGGTCGATATACGCGCGGCAAATGGAACCAATCCCGAGTTTTCCTTCGATAAATCGTGGCGCAAAATACTGCTCCTCCCGTCGTGCAAAACATAAATTCCGTTGCTGAATGCGACGATGTTTCTTGTCTAAAGTGACATACCTAGAATAAAGCAGTAAATCTCGAATTACGTAAATGAGAATGCATGTCTTTTATAAATCTCGAGCAGTTAGTGCTTTTTTCAAGACTATTTCTCTGCTATATAACATATTTTCCTTTTTTTGAAATTACGCCTATAAATTCGTTAAAATGAAGAAAGGTAAATTGTAACAAACTATAACCAAACGTAATATAACCGCCTGCTTAATTAATCTCCTTAAAATAAATCAATTGAATTTTTACATTTATAACGTTTACACGTATTACTTTGTTTTGATCTATAAGATTAAATGACATTTAAAGCGTGTATTCTTAAGATTAAAAAGACTGCTCTTGTTACAGAAAGATATATCTATATATATATATATATATATATATATATATTATATATATATTATATATCTATAAAGTCTCTCGAACTATCGACAAAATTCCTATCGCAGGAAGTGAACTAGCTTCGTCGTCAGCTAACAACGCGAGCGCGCGAGAACGATTTCGAACATCGTCTTCGGCGCGCGTCTCATTTCGCCGCGTCCGAGCTGGTTTCTAGAGCCCTGGAGTCGTGACGGCGTTCCTTCCGCAATGCGGCCTGCGAGGGGCGCAGCCCGGGCAGAGGGTGGTTAATCCATCCCCCGCCGTGAGTCACGCGCCAGCGTGGAATTTACGAGGCGCGTCGTCGCCGTCGCTCCTTGGCTCCTCTGATCCGTAGGATTATCTCACTCGGGCCGACTGCGCCCGGCGTGTCCCCGACACCGACGCCCGATGATTATTATGCGATCAAAATGTGGCGCCTAGTTAGGAGACCCCTTAATTATAAGGGGCTGATCGATCCAATAGATCCGACCGAATGTACCCCTACCATCCGCGAGAGAGAGAGAAAGAGAGAGAGGGTATCCTTCGTTCGATGTGCGCGCGCGCGCGCGCGTAATCTGCTGTACGCAATGATTATTCGGGCTCGGGTTCGAATCTCATCACGGGGACCCGAAATTCATGCATTTATTGGGGAGAGAGTTCTGCTCTACCTTGTTATTTGTTACGACAGCGCGTGAGCATGTGTCACGAGTTTCGTGTGTCGTGCATTTTGTACGTTTCGATATGATTGATTCACACGCGGCACGAATCTCGGATGTATCGCGATTGTGTATACGCGGCTTATGATATAGTTGACTCGATCAACTGAATTCAGGTGTGTTGATTCAGCGAGATTTGACACGCATGTCAAGATACACATGCATCATCCGCTGTATCTTGATGTATATGCCAAGATACGATGTCTCGTTAATTCGAATATCATTTTAGTCAGTATGTTCAAATTATCCCCGCTACTAATCACTGTCGAAGAACAGTTGAATTTCAATCTCCGTTAAGGAGATAAGTTTGTTTAGTTTGTGCAATTTAAAGCCTTGTTAATTGCGCCAACGTTTTTCCTTAGATTCTATTTTATTTTTTACTTTACGATAATTAATGAACTTCTGCTGGAAAATCATTGTCTGATTCTATTTACTGGACAATTTACATTGTTGCTCAGCTTTGTGTAATAGTTTCGAATAGTCTGCGTGTCACGTGCGCATAAAATCGTCGTGTAGATTCATGTTACGCAAATGCACGTGCGCGGCCCCGAGCTCAGCGAAATATTACGAGACGGGAAGACCGCGATCATTTAATTACTGGCAATCAATCTTTGTAGCTATCGCCATCGCTGCTGCTGGTGCCACCCACAAGGTTATCTATCCCGAACCCGCTATTCTCCCCTTTCCTCCACGCGGTTGCAACGATCGATTATTACACCATTGCATCGGAATACGGCGCCTTGTTTATCCCCCTTAATTACGTCGCGCGCTGATCAATAGAATCGATTTTCCTGAATTTATCTCACAAAATTATGGACCTACGGAGAGACCTGCGGTCGCCTCTGTGTTATCTGCAGCTTTGAGAAGTATCGGACACCACTGCATCGGGATAAGACGCCGTAGTTGAATAAATAATTACATGTTAACGGACTTCTCGCGGCTTTTAGTAAAAAGAAATAACGGCTTATCAACTAAAACGACCTTTTAATATAATTAATGATTTTATAAAAATGATATATGTGTATAACGCACGAGAAAATTTAAAAAATTTCATTTTGCTTTGTAATCGTGATAATGTTTAAAGAAGCATAATATATATATATTTTAATATTTTATTTTAGTAACTTTGAGCACTTATTATTAAAATTTGTTTTATGAATAGATCTCAAATTTTTTAATAAAGATGTGTTAATTTCAAATAGCGTGTCGACATTTGCGAAGAAAAGCACAAGATATCTGTCTAATCGGGCAGACATTAATTTCCGCCGTTTGTTACAAAGCGTTGCGAATCAGCATCACTCTGTCTGTTATCAGTCTCCATTACTGTTTTATTACCTTCCGTGGAAATGAAGGAATGAAATTGCATCGCGGCGGTCACGCGTACCTGGCGCGGTGAAGCTGTATGCAAATGGATGAGCCTATCGGTGACATTTCGATTGATTCATCAATACCGAATGGAAATAATAAGCTTTGCCAAGTAATCTATCATGAAAATAGTATTAGCGCATGATTTGCCGACAAAGATGTAATACAGAGCAGGGATGAAATATTTAATGCGATGAATATTCTAATTGTGAAAATCCGCGACACATTATCACGAGCATGGCAATGGAGATTAATAATTGTCAAAACGGAAATACCTATTTCAATCTATCGACTCGTGAAATAAAATCCAATTATCATGTCTGACAGCTTCATTTACACCATTTTCCGAGAATAGAGAGGCAAATGTGTATTTGTAAAATGCCATTCAAGTGTTTTGTATCTTCAAGTGTTTTGTATCACTGTTTATCTAAACGAATTAATTATTTTATCGAAGCTTAATAAAATTTAATTCTGCTCGCTCGAAGTTATGGATATAACTCACTATCCCGTAATGAACCATGAAATGAGCGACTCTATGCAATCGAAACAATCGAAGATGCGTCGAGGTTTTCCTATTAAAGAAGACGACATCGTGATTCTGCGTGCTCAACCTGTCGCTTCGCGCGACGTAGGAAATATATTCCGCCAGGATTCTCCTTCTCCCTTCCCTTGAGACTTCCCGGGGGAATATGCGATCCCAAGGCACGTCGTATAATGCGCCGGAGTGACGCATCGGCGGAGTCTGCATAACTGCATATATATCCCCATAGCGATTCGCATCATGCAACCGGGGAGCTTCGTTCTTGCTCCTCGTCCATCACCACATCCACCCTCGCCCGCGTCTAGCCGTTGCACAGGCAGGGAGGGTGGTCGCTTCGCGCAAAAAGGCGATCAACCCCTGACGAGATAAACGGCAGCCTGTTCAATTGTTAAATTCTTGACCCTATGTGAGGGTGGCGCAGAGAACGTGAAGTCATTTAATGTTGAAAAATGCCCAACTCCTCTTGGGAAGGGGTATACGTATGCTTACTGCGTGATTAATGTTAATTGCTGAAGTGCCGATAATTGGTTTGAAAATAAAGTGAAAGTATAATCTCTCTCTCTCTCTCTCTCTCTCTCTCTCTCTCTCTCTCGAGAGAGAGAGAGAGAGAGAGAGAGTAATGTTATCTTGAATCTAGCAACATAAAAGTTATTTAATTTCCTGGAAGTGTCTCGTATTACTTTTCGCGATAACTCTTTTAAAAGCATGGTTACTACTACGTAATAATTAGAAAAATTTTTGAGACGATATCTTGTTTTAAATTGCATGTTAAAAGTTCAATATTTACAGCTCAATATTAAACTAATACTTGCCAAGCGAAATTACCGCTTTATGTAAACGGTATTAGCTTCCAGGAATACTTACATATGTACAAGCAGGTGTCACAACGTTTACGCCACGTCGCAATAATAACTTTACATTGTAAAACTTGCAAGCCAATCCTTTTAATTTGCCTCAGTCACGGCATTACTATGAGGATTTCTTTTTTTTGCAACGCTCGTGAATACCGAATAGCGTGTGTCGTTTTCATAATTGCACGAAATACAAATGTCTCTGGGTCGTTGACTTATTTTAGATCAGAACTAAGAACAATGACATAATATGTCATGTAGCGCTCCGTGATCTATAATACATACAGACGCGTTTCTAGTACAGGATTTCGCTCATTTCGTTAGATCAAAATCTGATGCGACATTATACGACATTATACGACAAAGATCTTAATCTTTCGAAAAAAAAAAACGCAGTTTGCGAATAACATCGCGATTTTGCGAGAATTCTGTAATCGAGTACGGCAAAGTAACTCCACCAAAGCTCGTTTCTCAGAGCACTCTCGTGGAAAAAGACATCACTCCAACTTTCGGCCGAGATTAGACGCATTTTTAGTCGTTATCTTTTTGCGCAATTTATCCGTCCCCGGGATAGACAGTGGCTACCGTGTAAAAACACGCGCACGTTGATGTGCGTGCATGCAAGATAGACGTAGAAAAAAGGAACGAATGGCCGGGTCTGCAGAGCCCACGTAATCCTGTGACTGATTGTAGGTAATTACGCCACTCTGGTTGGCTCCATGCCGCCACGCGAGCGTCATGAGTTGAGGGTGTTATCTCGGGCGGAAATAAAATCTCAAAGACCTCCACCCGACTACCTTGCGGTCGCGGTTTCTTGTTTCAAAGTCGTGTTAACATTTTCTCGTTTGTCCGCTCTCTTCTTTAAGATCTGTATATTTTTTCTCCCCCCGTTGCATTCCTTTCGCGCATCGTCATATTTCACACCCGGTACGACTGGTTACTATTGTGTCAAGAAATATTTTTTAAAATGTTTCAGTATAGTTTTGACATTATTAATTTTGTTTTAAATTTATGGAATATGTTATTCTTATAAACAAGAAACTAACGTGTATATATATATATATATGTGTGTGTGTGTAAGATTACACATGTCAAGAAATATCTTACATTTCAATTTAATCGATTAAGATAATAAGAATAAATAATATCTACGTAGAAGAAATATTTAATTCAATATTAAATTTTTGGTTCTCTGATAAAAATGGAAGCTATAATAATTATCGTTAAATCAGACATGAAACTGATATTTGATTCACGTCTAAACCGAACGCTCTCGTTTTTTTTAACTTGTGTCAACGGCCACCGCGAAAAGTTCAAAAGGCAAAATTCAATTCACGCAGACGAAACAAACGACATTGCGCGATAGCAGCCACCCGTCCGTCGTTCGTTGAACCTCCGCAGTATTGAAAAAAAGAGTCCAATCGCGCACGAAAATAACTTCGACCGGCACGTTTCGCGCTTCTGCTATTCTCGCCACCGCCGCGCCGATCCATCTTGCTGCCACAATTTCGTCCTAGCCCGGGCTCCAAGGCGAAATGACTCGCGCGCTTGCGAGTCATTCTCGTTCCTGCTGGTTTTGACAAACTAATTTGTCGCGAAACAATGACGGCCCCGTCGTGCTTGACGGCGACGATGAGTCGAATGGAATGTGTCCAATCATCGGGTCGGGCAGGGACGTGCATACTGTCGGCACCGAATACCCCGAAGCGGGTATAATTTCAACGTTCGGTCCCCTCTTCCTTCTCCTCCTGCTCTTTCCGTTGCATCCTCGTTAGATCTCCGTTTGCTTATTCATTCGTCTGTGCGCGTATCTGTTTATTCGTCCGCATATTTAATATACCGTTTGCCCGCACGCGTGTTTATGAATTTACGTTTGATAGCGAGACAGCGTGGAAATTGGCATAAAACCTTTATTTAATTTGGGAATCGTGCACGGAAAATTTCCCACTGATCGTGAATACAATACAAGGGTACATTCCACAGCATTGGCGCGATTTATAAGTGTTCTCTCATTTACTTAAATTTGGTGCAAATTCCAGTGTAGTCTATTAATGGATCGAGTTGCAGTGTGACTAAGAATTAAATTAAACTCATCGAACATATTTCTATTCTCTCGGAAAATGTCGCCATGTGTTTGTACATATATGAAATTCAAATATGCTTACAAACACATGATTTTTTTCATTTTATTATCGAGCCATTTATTAATTCTTAAATACCACCAAAAAAATTATTTTTCCAAAACTAGCTCAGCAACTGTTGTTATATAATTAAATGCGCATTTAATAATCGCGGCGTGCATTGTACTCTAGTATTCTCATGTAGTTTACACATTTCAAGGCTGGGGATGCGCATAAAATAAATCTTGCAGTACATATTGGTTCGCCCGCAGTAGCACAGCGAGCAAATTGAGACGTGTATACGAGCGTTTCTGCCAAAACTCGCTCCAATTTATGGCGGAGTCCATCATGTTTTTGTCTCGGTGTACTTATCGCGGCTGTCTATCTCTAATCTGTGCACGCGCTATCGCGTTATGCATCGCCGGACAGAGTGTCATTCCGTGTTTGTCAGATTGCACAGAGAGCCCGGCGCCGGTGGTGGGGAAATCAGGGTGAAGCCCGATGAAGTATGGCAGCATAATCTAATTAAACCACCGATGGACATAGTCCCCGCGTCTAACCCCGACCCATTCCCGACGCGCACGGACGTACATATCGGCTGCAATTGTCTGATTTGCATGTAAAGCAACGCACACGTCTCGAAAGCGCCGCGATTATTAACACGGAGACACGCGTTCGCGTCGCGTCTCCTCTCGTATGTGCCGCTTCGCTTATGTGCATAGGTACACGTCACTGGTACACAGCATCCGCAGATGCATCCGGTGACAGCCTCGCACGGTGCCATTTCACTTTCCATTATGGGCAATCAAATCCGAAACTGCGGCTGTAATAGTACAGCATCTCTGATCTCTGTTAATTTTTGCTGTCTCTCCCTCTCTCTCTCTCTCTCTCTCTCTCTCTCTCTCTCTCTCTCTCACACACTCTACCCTTTCCTTTTCTACGTTAAATAAAAGATAGGTAATAAAAAATTTTAATGCATGGTTTTTTTTTGGCTAAAATTATTTTTAAAAAACTATAGAAAATAATTTCTATATGAGCATTTTATTTATATATCTATATAAAAGTGACATGCTGCTACAATTAATTAGCTTTTTCTACAATCTTAATTCATGCTAAATTTGACTTTTAATTTGATTTAGTTTATCATATATGTGATTTCATCATGTTATAATACGAGCTATGTTTAACACATTAAGAATAATTTATGAAGCATCTCATTTATTAAACACGGGCATTTTATCGAATCGGATAGATTTAAAAAGCACAATTAAAAAGATTTATCAGTCTCATCTTTTATTAACAAGAAATCTGTTTCTATTCATAGACGTACGATTGATTCGCTTAAATGTATACCGATTTTACCGCATTCACGAGAGCTTAGCTGTAAGGATGCTCCATGCAAACGAGAATTCCTTATTTTTCTACAACGACGGTACCTCGCCCTTAAATCTCCCGTTCGGTGTTTTCGCAAACGTGGACGCCGTTCACCCTCGACTACTCATCCCTCCCTTTAGATTCGTAGTCACATTTACATCCGCTCCGTCGCGCTGGCTTCTCCGGCAGCGAACCTGCACGTTTTACGACAAAATACGATTTGCATAGCGGGGGTTCTTGGTACCGCCGATCGAAGATGAAAGGGAAATATTCTCAACGAAAAAAGGGAAAGGAAAAGGGAGAGGAAATTGAGGAGACTACTCGGTCCTGAAGTCGCGACAGTACCGCAAGCACGTGCAGTTATACTTCAATTCAAAAGTGTAGGTGGATAGGTACACACGTTTGCGTGGTTGGGGTTGGAAGGCGCTTCAAGTAATTCAGGTTTCCACGGTTCTGCACGAGGGAACATGCGTCTTCACGTCAACGCATACACGAGCGAGGGAGAAAGATTGGCATTGGCTTCCGATACACCGTGTTGGTCGCGTGTACGGTACATCACAATAATGTGACACTGGAATCTATTCGTCAGATTCCTCACTCGCTGTATTCCGGCGATGTTGAATAGCTTCTGTATCTGTCATTTTAACTCCGCGGACCGCGTAAGTATTTCGAGTAAAAAAGATTGATCGAGCCTTCTTACTGTCGTACTTCGTAAAATCGAGAACTTTTTATTCTTTCGAAGAGAAAGAGAGAAAGCAGAGAATTTATTACTAAGAAAACACACTCTACGTGTACGCGTGCTCAATAAGAATTTTCAAAAATGTGTATTATTAAAACTGATAACAACATGGTTTAATTAAAATCATTAATAAAATATAAAAATAGCTTACAGCATAACAATAAACATATTTTTTTTCATTCACATAATTTTTAAATGTAATAATGGTATCGTATTGTGCGATGCATTTGACGAATACGATGATTATTTCAAGAGAGTTAACGGCAGCTATTGTTTCCGTGCAAATTGCTACTGAAGGTTTCAATCTCGACCGATCGGTGGTGGTTGCAATCTACACGCGGCATTGTGTACGATTAAATTGCATCCACATCGCATTCGATGCCGCTCGTGTAGCCGTGTGTAAAACGCGCGAGGAAACACGGTGCATTGGCACATACAAATCGCATAATAATTTGATCGACCCGGCGCAAAACCCGGCCGCAGCGGGCTCCTTAATTCGTCGATGCTCGGATTACGGTTAGCCGGGAAATGCTTTCGCGGGGGTGGAAGTGATTTATTCGTCGCGAGCGGTTTGTCGAACGGCCCGTCGGGCGGAAGTGCCGCGGAATTTATGAACCGGGGGTGGTAGTGGGAGGACTTCCGACTGAGGAGATTTTATCGTTTATCAATAACGTCCGAATAAAAGTAATGCGGCCGCCCGCGTACAGCCGCGGGGAGAAGGAAATCCCGGCGGCCGTAGGCTTGGCCCGACGACAAATGGATATTCCGTAGACCGTATTATGAAGTCGGTCGCAGATTCGATGTAGTCCATTTCTCTGAATCTTCACCCTCGCCTCGCACGATACGGAGATAGTGCTCTCTTTCTCGGCCCGTTACCAGCAGACGATTTAACGGTCTGCGTCGGACGTTTTTCTTTGAGAAATAATGCAGACGATGCGTTTGGCAAAAAATTAATAAGCGATACCTAAGAGGGAGAGTGTCGTTATGTCGTTATCATTTATTTTTCGAGTTTTAGAAAGACTATTTATATCAAAGGATATTTTTAAATAATATTGTTATAATTTTTTTAACATTAGCTAAAAATTTAAGATAATATCTGATGTAGCATGCGGTTATAGGAATAATTATAAAAATAACTTGCTTATATTTCTAGAAATAGGTATACTTATATCTACGAATATATTAAGAAAAAGGTTATTAAACAAAAGCCGTTTCTTTTTTATTATCGTTATGTAAAATTCAAGGTATTTATCTTATAAACATTGATTTTATTAAATAATTATATGCTGAAATTTTTAACAATTGTCTTGATTTAATACAAGGACACACACATGCAGTGGCTACATTAAAATATATATTTATAGATAAAGGTGCGTTATTACAAATAAAATATTTATAACCATGTTTCAATAGAACAAGAATATATACATGTTTATTTTTAATAAATAAAAGTAATTGCAATTTGTTCAGACAAATGAAAGCAATCGTAATTTGTTTATCATTCATAAATATTAATTACTACATATTAACAAATTTTTGCCCATAAACGTACGTTTTCGCCAATCGTATTTTTCGATCGCAAAATGTGAGAAATTTGCATTACTTATAATTGAGCCGATACTTTTCACACCGATATTCAATATCGGCTGGAGATGATTCCATTAAAGTCGACGCTGTTCGAAGCGGGTTCGATTATCGGGCGGACGATCTGCTTGTTATAGATTTGCCATCGCCCTGTCCAGCGGAGCTTTATGATCCGTATAATGCGGTACAATGGGAATTAATGTCCCCGCGTGGCTCGATAAAATCTCGCGCACCGTGCATATAAGTATTTTATGTATATTCATTCGGCTTGTGCGTTGCGTCGTCGCGTCACACCGAACGAAGTCAAGACGTGATTTATGAATTACCGGCGTACTGCTATCTATATTGCATAAGAGAGAGAGACTAAATAAATTAATTTCACAAATTACAGATATCGTTGTAAAAAATTTAAATGCTCCCTTATTTGCATTTTACGATTGCGACCTCTCACCCAAGAATTATTACAAGCTTCAATCTGATTCTCCACGGAAGGTATCTGAATAATGCTACGGGGCTTCGCGATTCGATCAGTCCAGTTTCAGAGCGCATTACCGTAAATGCGCGTAAATACTTCGCGTTCAATTTCGCACAGTAGGCAAATTAATAGATAATCAGCCGATTGTTTGGACAGGTTGGTACGCGTCCGATCGAAATAGCGCGCGATCGCCACGCAAAATTTAGCCGGGCATCGTGTTCGATTGTTGTGCCTTGAATGCTACGAGTTAATTAACTATTGTAACTACACCTCCGTAAACAGCGTTGTCGAGCATTCGTGATTCATTATATGCGTATGGGATGAATTCGTGCCCGATTCACACCCCTTTCACAATTCGCGAACAATGTTGCGATCGAATTAGCGTTATATAGTTTTGCATAACCCAAAATATAGTTGTATTTATATTCAAAATCGATTTTATGAAAAACTGCGCGCTCGAGCAATCACGTTATTAAGGAAATAAATTAATTTCACAAATTGGGATTTTTTTACGCTTGCATTGACATACATAGCATTGTTCGTGTATAATATTAAAAGCAAGTGTATATAGCAACAGAAACAAACCAAACATCATCCGAAATTGTATTGTAGCAATATTTACCCTGCTCCGTACATGGTAATATTAACGCTTGCTGACGTATGATGCACTTACCTGAAACAGAAAAGACAAAAAAGTTAAACGCACGAAAAATGAAGTTCTCTATAGAATATAAAAATTCGCCGTTTCTAATTTATATAACGCAGCCAGGAAATTGATGGTTCCCGTTCGAAGAGAAAAAGTTTGCCGGTCGGAGTGGGTCATAATTACTCCGAGTAAATCATTACGCGGACGACATTGATATCTCGCTGACCTAACATCTTAGGAGAAACCAGTAGTCGTTAGGCCTGAATACGTCGACGGTCTGACCACTGTCGTGTCGTTTATGCGAGACACGTGCAATTTGTCCTTATTACGTTACATACCTGTGTTGGAGGGTATCACTCGCTATGCCGCCTCTACTTAGGCGTACACGCGCAATTGTGGCTACGAAAGAGGGCAGGAGGAAGAAGTACCTATGCACGAGACTATACGTCGGAAATCGTTGAATTATTTAACACGGGAGACATCGATCATCGCGGTCACGCGATACGTCGGCCCGGCGTAGCCGAGCCCTACGTAAAGTTTAATCCAATGACTTGACCCCGTGTCAAATCGTCGTTCTCGATTATCGCGACCCGTTCGTCGCGCGTCTGTTCCGGATATCGAGGAGCATTTATCTTAAAGGAATATTCAAAGTCGTGGACCCGTCGGAATTGCGGACAACGTCCGCTCTACATATGTTTGTGTCTACTTAGTTATCGCTGAAAACGCTTGGAAAACTTGTTGCCTGTAAACCGGAATGTCAGCTTAAAGCCATCACTTCTTATAAGTTTGAACATGAAAAGCCCGAGGACGACAGGTAAATGTGTTATCGCGTAATTATTTTAACGCTACGCTGGTCATCTTTGCCTTTCTGATTAATTTCACGGAAGAGCAGATATATACGAAATTACACGCTGTTCCAGCGGCATAATACTTAAATGATATACATATCCTGAAACATGTCGGGCTGTCCGCTACCGGCGTGCATTCGCCGTCTCTGCTTTTCATAAATTATTACTCAAAATTATTCTTCACGTTGTCAGCGTCGATTACTCGCGAGCGAGTGTACGCATGCAGAGAATCGGAAAGAGAACCTCCCTATATCTATAGGCGATTGGAAAAATATTATCGCGCGGATAAATCATGCTCGAACGAGAGGCGATGCGTGTGTGTACTTAGGACTTAGCGGGCTTGATTACACCTCGTCGAGATGGGCACGGGTCGGCTTTCCAACGTTTTACAACGGCGATACGTGTGAGAATTTCTGGTCAACGGTTATTTGCCTTCGACACCGGCTAATGCGCGGAAAGCCGTTTTAATAGACGCCGGCACTCCGATCGGCATGGCGTAAATCTCATGCGTTACGCACCAACATCCGCCGTTCTCTCATGCTTTTATTGTGCGCGTTCCTGTCCGTTCGTTTTGCCTGCGTGATAAAAGAATTTAATTAAAAATACCAAATTCGCCCCCTAACGAACCTCTAATAATGGAGAATATACAGAGATAACAGTGAATAAATAAATATTATCTGGCGATATTTAATTACTTTCACACACAGTGTCTTGTTAAATTATTTTTAAAGATGTAACTTACTAATAGAAAAACTCTCTCACATACACTTTTAAAATATTTCTTAATGAGATACATGTCGTTAATAGTTGCGATTGCTATAATATAAAATCTGACACAGTAGCATAAATATTTCATAAAGTGTCAAAAATAATGTTATTGTTCCATACAACTATTGCAAATTTCTAGCAGTTATTAATCTTTTAGTTTGTTTATTATAAAAATAAGCAATGAAAAAAAGCAGAGTTGATTCTCTTGTCTAGAATATTATAAAACATAACATTTATTTATGCTCAGATGAGAAGAATATTTTTTATAAAGAAAATAAATGAATTTATGGTGTAAAGCACATTCAATGAATGCATATATAATATACATATATAATATTGTATTTTTTAGGACATAAAAAATTCTCAAACTTGTAATAGAATGCGACATATCGAGAAAAATTATCATACAGCATTAAACATAGAATCAAAAAATTAATGCGCCATTATATGATTTCGCTGATGCGATTTACGAAGCCTCAATTATGCCTTCCATTTTGTGTGTCAATAGCGTTCAACGTCATCGTACGAACCAGTTCTTTTAATGAATTCACGCATATATCTCTCTCGCCGGCTATACGCACACAATATTTCTCTCCTTCGCTTACAAAAAAAAAAAAAAAAAATCCGAGATAACGTAATATCTGAAACGTTCAATTATCAATTACCTGACGTATCTCACCACGCCGGTGAAATATTTAGATATGACTCGTTACGCCACATGACGGAAACACCGGGAGCAACGTGCTCGTGCCGTACAACAAGCAATTTTCATGCCGGCGAAACGCAGTAGCCGCTCGCCGTTCGTTATGCTCGTATGTATCCGTGGCTATGTGTGTCTACATGCCTGACCATCGAGCTGAAAAGAGTAACTCTCCTCGAGGCCAATCGACCGGCTAGAAAGTAAGATTACACGGTTTCTCGCTGCACACACTCGCGAGCTTGTTCGAGCGGCATTGTGCCAGACGGCGCGTCGTGCCGCGGCGTCTCTCTCTCCTTATTTTTTCTTTTTTCTTTTTCTTTCTTACTTTTTTTTTTTCGTTAAAGCGAAAGCTGCAGCACTGCAGCAAGCCTGTTCTTTTATTCCGCACCTTACGTTCGCTGCATGTTCTGTTCGCAGCGTTGCTTTATGCTCGTCACTGTCAGATTGACTCTTATATCTCTTTGAAGTTCGATTCTCTGAAAGTGTACGAGACAATGTTTATTTGTCACGCGGGAAGATTAACACGAAATGTTCGATGTCGATGAATTGTAAAAATTTATGACGAGCTCCAACGAAGGGTTACAGGACTATGTAACAAATAGCAACTTGCGATAACGCACGTAACATTTTTTTTCTAAAACACACGCGTGCCTTGCAAAATTGCTCTTTATAATATATTATTTTTCTCTCGCTATTATCGATGAATCTTAAAGCCTTCCCAGCAGGTTTTACTTGACGCTTATCACGCATTTTGGAATTACGCGATAAAGACGCCAATTTCCGTATTTCTACGTGCAACCGCGTACTTCGTAATCGACCAATGCGCGATATACTCGGGTCCAGCACTCCATTTGCATTCTAGACAAATCCAATTTCCTAGGAACAAAGCTGACGTGCCAAAGGGGGTAGTCGCGGCGGGTCGATTTTCTCTCTCGCAAGAGCGTTGTCGGTAATTGTTCGGGTCACGCAGGATAGGTGATTATTAGAGTAAGTATATTGGAGTACCGCGGCAAAAATTACATGGAAGTACGAGCGATAGGAAGTCTGAGCTACACATGCGGTGATCAAAGGCAGAAGTTGCTAAACGGTCGCGCGAATCTTTTGACGATCGAGGCGTAATGGGTTTACGTTAACGTGTTCTTTATTCGCGATCTACTTGCGTGATTATAAATGCAATGTTATTTTAATCGGATTATTGCCCATTTTACTTATTGATAACTTTTCATTAACTAACCTTCCAAATTTGTCTACTGTGATTCAATATTTATCTCGTAAGAGACTCTCAAAGCGCGATGCAATTTACTTTACACTTCGATAAACTCTGGTTGCAGGCATTCATTCGTTATTAATTAATTTCAATGAACAGAGATATGGTCACTGCGTGTAAATTTCGGCACAACTATTAGTATTCTATATTTCTAAATATTTCATAAGAATATATGTATGTATATATATATATATATATATATATATATATATATGCTATTATATCTATTTATTATGCCAGAACATTTTTATCTATAATTGTTTCTTGAAAACTATTTGTGAAATTCAAATGTGAATCATTTTTAGTGCGGTAATTATTACGAATAAATCATATACATTTCTTCCGAACATTGTTTTATCAATTAAATCAATGGAATGCCAATACGATCTTGCTGAGACAGCGCGACATTAATTTATTGCTATAAAACGAAAATGTCGATTGTCGATAGGCAAGCGTGAACAAACGAGCGACGGCTTGTTTACAAACGAGGTTGTAAATTGCTTTAACCAACCACTCAGTTGCACGGGAAACGGTCTGCTGATATTTGCAGATAACTGTACGGTTGTTTTAGCGCGTTGCTCGAAAACATTATGGCGTGTTCATCGATTTTCGCACGAACGGATGTTAATGTTACGTTTGAGCCGTATTTGTAACGAACGTGTACGGGAATCATGTGTCCCCTCGGGCACACGTGTTCAGTTAAGGCGTTCTATCAATATCTTGGGGCATCATCGATTTTATCAAATCCTACCAGAAAATAGCATAGAAGTGCGCTATGAATCTCTCAGTTTATGTGTGTGTGTGTGTGTGTGTGTGTGTGTGTGTGTGTGTGTGAATCATTTCATATAAGTAATAAAAAAACTTAACGCAAGACAAGCGAGATTAATTTATCATTGAGGAAGATTATGTGTATAAGAGTTCATAATGTGCAAATATATAAAACACGAAAACAAAAGATATAATTTTAATTACTAAGTAAATAAATATTATTTAGAGAAACAGTTCTTTCATTGAATTTTTAATTATAAAAAGCATTTAATCTTTTATGTGATTTTTATTTGTTGCGTTACAATGTTATAGAGAAATAAAAATATCATATCACACATTATATCATTTTTTAACGTTGTTGGCTGACATACTGGGACATACGATCCTATGTTTTAATTTTGGTAACATAATATCAAAGGCAACAAATTGTACATACTGTATTTTTTAGTGAAACAAATAGTAAAAACGCAATCAGTAAATATAGATAAACACAATTATATTAAGGTAAATATATAAATCACAAATAAAACAATATATTGATGTGATACGTTCCATAAATTTTATTCGGCATATAATAGTGTAGCGCGTGATGAGAGAGAGAAAGAGAGATACATCCCTCTTTAAAAATAGTGGCACCGTCGAAAGCAATTACAAGAAAGTCAGACGAAGATTTGCATCTAAAGTGCTACTATCTGCAAAATGCACGGTTTCATGCGTTATTATTTAGAAGTTTTTGAGAAACGTAATCGTTATATATCCCGCAAGTTTGCCTGCAACCCGCATATTAATGCAATGACAAAATTAATAGCATCGTTTCTAGCTAATAGTGGAAAATAATAACGGCGAAGCCATGTCGACTTGGAAACTCTTACGTACTTTTATTACAAACTTTCGCTCACCCCGTTGCTATCTTCCTGGGTTATATTTCTCTTGTCGACGGACACGCGATGAGCCTTTCTCCCACACGAGAAACTCGGGAAACAAAGTTCTTTGACTTGCGAAATTTAAAGAGGAAGAACTGTAGCCCGTCCGACTTTTGTTCCCGCCTTCGCTCGTTGTGACAATTTCGACCTCTTTAAGAAAACACGTCGGTTTAAGATGATTTACATTTGTTTATTAATAAGTTCATTAATAAGTTTATAAATGATAAAGAAAACAAAATCTTGTCGTAATTACGAAACAGCACCACTTGTACACTGCGATTGAACATTCGCGTAAAATTAATTCATGAAATAATTCATGAAATTCAATAATGATTCTTCTAAATATAGAAGAATATGCGTGATTCAGAGATTCTTATTTCTTATGATATTTGATATCTCTAGAAATAAACGATATTAAATCAAACTTGCAAAATGTGTCCAATGATCTAAAAACGTGGTCTGTAGTCTCGAAATAAATTTGATATGCTTATAGAAATAGCAAAAATTTTAATCAAATACCTTGCAAGATCCCTATAAATTTTGAGAAAATTTAATAAATTTCCAATTTCCCGAGACGAAATTTCCAAGAAGATATCATTCCAGGAAATAAACTAAAATTTTTAATATGAACGAGATTGGTATCATGAAATATTAGAATCTCTTGTGAAGAACAGATTAAATATTATGTTAAAGCTTCTCTGAAATTGCTCGACTATTTCAATGAGATGGAAGTTTAAATAATTTCTGAAGTAATTTGAATTAATCGTGCACAAATTATTGTCACAGGCATGTTGACGTCTCTGGCAATTTTTCTAATCCATTTACTCGGGGACATAATTCGCTACAACATAATGTCGGGGAACTGCAAGCAAGTACCTACGATTTTTTTACACCGAAGAAATTTCGGTCCGGAAAAACGCAGGGACCGAAACGATATCCGGCGCGGGGGGAGGAGGAGGGGGCGTGCGGCCTACTTCTCTGCTCGCCGGCTTAAACGCGTCGTAAGTACTCGAATCGTAAAACGGAAAATATCTCGAAGGAGCAGTTCGATCCCAAGACTTTCACGGGTCTAAGTAAATGCGCGATGAATAAGTTAGGAACGATCCGCAACACCATCGTCGCAAGGAGAGAGTACCTCTTGGGTACCTCTGGATGCTCCCTTGGGTGCTCGATAATCGAATAGTATCTGATGTACGTGGCACAATAACGTGGATACGATCGCCGAGGAGAAGATCAGGTGGGTGGGTGGAGGGACGAGGGACTACGGTCGTTTCGAGGGTATCGGAGAGTTGATAAAAAGCTGCCGAAATGTACACACCAACCGGAAGGGCGGAAAGAAAAATTCTAAGGGTGACTCGGCAAATCTATCGCGAATCCGCAAGATTAGTTCTATCGAAATTCAATAGATATTACATATTTTGTCGAATGTACATGACAAATGTGAATATCGCGGCGCATTCAGGATCGATTCTGTGACGTGGCAATATTTGTGGTAATATTTTTGGTAAAAAGAACCATGATATATTTTTCCATGCTTGTAAAACATGTGCACATAAAATGTATGTATGTTGGTGGAATTTTTTTCTAGCAAGTATACGCAAAGCAATGAAACAGTTTGTGCAAATATACGCGGAAACTACGTGTATGCGTAAAAAAATTTCTACACGTAAAAGTGCCAAATAGTCGTACTATATGCGGGAAGAGAAATTTTTGGAAAGCGGAGGATTTTGTACTGTATGCGGAAAGAGAAGAATTCCTGAAAACACACACACACACACACACACACACACACATACACCGGAAGATTACAGGATTGTCGCGTAAAAAGTGACAATCTAAATCAAGTTTGCACTAAGGGATATATCTCACAACAAATGCGAATGTGTTAGAAAGTCTCTACTTGTGTGGTTCATTTCAAACATCCTTAATATACTTCTACGACACATCGTTTTAATGCAACGGCGACAGTATTGTCTACCTGCGATACAATAGGCCCAGCGTAATCACGACAAGGACTAACAATAAGCACTAAATCATTAAGCCTGCCGGACATGCGTATATATGACAATAGAAATTCCATGTCGCGCGGACATGATCGCCGCTATTACGACCGCGCGTTGCGTTATAGGCGATCTTGCTTATTCTACCCTTTGTCTCGCCGAGAATCGAATTCGCCGTCAACCCTTGCGGTATCGCCTTCTCCTCGTGTTTCCGCTCGTCATTAACTCGCGTGATACGCGAAGAGGAAACCGCTCGCGCGCAAGCGCCCACGCGTCGACGCGCCTATTTGCCACGCGGCTCCCACGCGCCTCGCTTTTCCTCATCTTCTCGCCGACGATCGGGATGGCAAAAAAAGGCTCTTGCACCAGTAAGCGCAATTACGACGAGTGCCTGACTGATGGATCCCCGGCTAAATTAAATCCATAGCGATTCACGATCGTGCCGCCGGCAGTCCGCCTTCTTCGGAGTGCAACCCCTCGCCTCTCCCCCTTCCATCCGTCCACCCACCCTTGCATCTCGCTCATTTGCATTCGGCTCGACGCGCTTCCCGAAGTGTACACGTCGTCGCCCGAGGTAATAGTGCGTTTTCTCTCAGGGTAGATTTTTGCCTGTGTCATCGCGGAGAGAGAGAGAGAGAGAGAGAGAGAGAGAGAGAGAGAGAGAGAGAGAGAGAGAGAGAGAGAGAGAGAGAGAGAGAGAGAGAACTAGACCCTTACCTCTCGAACGCGGTAATTTACATTCGTTAGAGAGGTTTATGCTCTCTTCCGAGCGCGCGAACGTATCGCGTATCGAGTGACGCCGCTGTCAGATATACGGCGTGTCGTTCGCGTTCAAGTGAAGAAAAGAAAGAGGCGGTTGACGAGGGAGGTAGCCTTGGAAACGGGCCAAGAGGTAATAAAAGAAGAAAAGAGAGAGAAAGGGAGAAAGAGGGAGATGATGGAGAGAGAAGGAAAAACGCTCGATCATCGCAAAAACTGGAAATATTTTGACGGGCGAGGCCGGACGTAAGAGCTAAATAAAATGCTCTGGATAATTGTCTCTCGTTCGGGACGAGGACCGAGGTCATTAATTCGTTGGCGTGACTCCAGTGTCTCAACGTTCCTACTGGGATCCTCTACTGGAGTCCATTCCGCGTGTCTTCCACCGCGTCGAGAGCCTCCTCCTTCCCTCCTTCCTCTTTATCACGGCTCTTCTTTTTGCGCTCCTTTATACGCGTGCCCCCTTAAGATGCCGTGGTCCGACTTACGACCGAGAATCACGGTATTTATACAACCCGCCCACACATCAGCACATATACACATCCTCCCTCGCCCGTCTTCTCGTTCGTGAGAGCAATCCGGTGAGATCTGTGTACCGTTCCTATGTATCAACCGTTTATTGCCGTGACTATGTACGATTATGATGGCAAGAGAATAGTTCCGAGAATGAAATTTAATTTATCGAGCATTAAATGTTTTCATTATTTCGGATGTCTTAACTTCTACCCTCAGTATTTTCAATTATCGATACACGTCTTTTTCTTATTAATTAATCATTATTTCCAATTAAAATAATCCGATGAAAAGCACAGAAACAAATATCTCAATTAAATTGATTGAGATACTTGTTTTGCGTCAAATTGATACATCTCGATAAAAATTCTCGACATTAAATATATTGATTCAATGTATTTTGTATGTAACCAAGTACTCGACGAACAGCGATCAGAACCTTTTTGCATATCATAAATACTGATCTAGCAATATAACGGGAACATATATTACGTAAGCAAGTCATCTCGTTCGCGTCATGTTTCATCGGCGTACATGAATATACGACATTAAAAAGAATAAATTTTCAGGCTGGATACTGACATGACAACAGTGATATGTTGCATCGGGTTACTCGCGAACGAGTTCCCGAAGCTCCTCGACTTTTATTAGTCACAGTACGATCCACTATGAATCGGCTATCCTATGAATTGTCGTCCATTCAAGTGTCCCAGTATGTGTCCCATACATAGCCTGTATTAGCCGTGGATATATTGTTCGCGCGTAATTAAAATGCCAGGCGCGCAGTAGAACGCAGTAGTACGAATCAATCGTTTTTTCACTTGACAAAAAACGGGAACAGTTCCAGTTACGATTGCATTGGCGTCGCCATTGCCAAACGGCGGATTGTATTCGGATACTTTGGCAATAGCGATTTGTCTAATTATACGCGGAAGCTATGCCGTATTACGTTGAAATTTAATACGTATTGTTCATACAGCCTCTCGTTGGCCGGATAATTCATATAACATTATTGCATCGTCGAATTAATAATGCCCGATATGCGCGCATAGAGGCTGAATATTATCAATGCGAGGAAATAATATTAATAAAATATGAAAATTGAATTAACATTAATAGGTATTTATTAGCTATGATCGTATATATAACGTTATATTAATGTATATAACGCAAGAAATGCATAGCTCGATTATTGCCTACAGAATTTGCATTATCTGGATAAACATGTCACATGCAAAATTTCAATATCTGCCACGTAGTTAAAGACGCAAAATTAAAGCTTTAGAGCTAGCACAACAAATGTTGCGTTATACATATTGCGACATGCTATAGTATGCTAATCAATCTTGTAAAAAAGATGCGAAAAAGAGAGAGATTTAATAAATATCATAAAAACAATATGATATTTATTTTAAGAAAGCACATATGTAAAGTATCATTTTGTCTGTATATAGTTTCTTTAATTAAATGTTTATATTAAATTTGGTTTATGCAATTTGATACGTTATCGCTTCCAATATTTAAGAAAAAGATTATTTATAGTAATGTTTGAAATATTGCAATTTATTTATTACAAGAATGTATATAAATATTTCATGATGTTAATTGAGTACGAAATATTATCTAGAAATGATAGCGTTGCACTTGGTACAATAATTGCGTTTCACAAGAATCAAGATTTTAATTAATGGAAGAAAGCACACTGGGTACTTTCTGACGATGGTAAATGTTGTATTTGGGCGTGATATCGCTTTAATGACCGTAGTGAGATAAATCATAATAAATATCGCTGGAACGGCGCCATGTGGTTGATTAAAATTTATGCATTTGTTAGAATTATATCTCTCGCGTGGCGAATAAAGTTGGTATGCACGCGCATCCAATTATAACCGGTGGAATTCTCGTTTCCTTTTCGACGCACCGACCTAAAAGTATCTTCGCACATTGCGAGCGAGCTTTTAATTTCACACGAGGTTACACGTACGGACTTAACTGACGTTTACTGTTAACAAAACTATGTTGCTCGCAATTTGCGCATTGTTTGTGCCCGCAGTGTGTACGGTGCAACCATTAGAACTAAAAAATAAATGCAATTTCTGAAACAATTAAACGCGGGAGCTACACACTAAATACACACGCATTGCGCACAGTTCAAATACATTGTAACATGCTGGATTTGTTTTCTCAAATTTTGATGTTTAGTTTGACAATTTTACGAAAATTTCACATTTTACATTCATCTTTATTTCTTTAATGGGCTTTCACCACGGGTTACTTTAATGACGAGCCACCCGCGCATTCGAGCGCCGAAATGGACATTAAGTTTCCATGAATTAGCGACCAACCGCGAGAACAAATCAAGAAGGAAGCCGGCGGGGGCGTCCGGGAAGTTTTTCGCCGCACCAGCGCGTTGTTGTTCGGAAACGCGAGAGGGAACTTAATTGCATTAATTATCGCGCCGGGTGCATATTTACGCCGCTGCCTCGTTACGCGAACATCGTCAGCCCTTGTCTGCGCTTGTTTGCGCTCCCGGGGACCTTCTTTACGGCCCACTAAATCTCAAATCAGCCACTTTGTTTTCGCGCCGTCCGTGCTAAATCTTTCGTGCCGCTTCTGCCGCATGTTACGCACGACATTGATCTCTGTACGGAGTATTCTTACCATGAATGCTTTATTATATCTTGCGCTTTACATTGAAAGATTTCCCTCGTACTTTTTTTACACTCTCGAGATCTCTTTACACGCGGCGGCAGAGACATGCTATGCGAATAATTCATGGCATTGTATATACTTGCATTTGCACGCAGAAGCCACACTTGAAAATCTGCTTTCAATGAAAATTTATTATTATTATTCCTTATTCTGATTCCTCGCGAGAGGGATTTCGAAAGGAATATAATTGAATCAGTAGAATAATTTCATTTTAATAGCTCGCGGAGCGATACAATTCAGAGAGACGCATTTTATGACGTATATCACACTACTGTCGCGTGTAAAAGCAGAAGGGGCAACGAAACACGGTGGATGCAATTTAAACGGCGCATCAAATGGTCTACACCTTTGCAAAACGCGGCGTCACAATAATTTTCTTGCAAAGTAAAACGCGTCGCGCGGCGGAGCATCAAATGTAAATTTTCTGAAAGCAGTTTCATCTCGGACCGTCGCCGGTGAAAATGATATTCTGAAAGTAAAAGAGGCAGAGGCAGGAAGGCGTAAATACTCTACTGGATTGCAACGCTAGTGAATTACATTGAAGGCTTGTCCAAATGACAGCGTTTATCCGGTTGTAAGCCCCGTTGGGGCGCGCGGACGCGGAATAACCGGACGAATAAATGCAAGTGCACCTCGTGAAAATTTGCCCGCTGAAGAAATGTTTACGGTACGCATAGTACCGTATATATACCGCACACCTTGTGTATAGAGAATACATATCAAATTTCACGATCCGGTTGACTTGATGCCGTTTATCGAATAGCGCGACCGCACCGTAACTTCAACGCCGACCGAGTCGTCAAATCGTTAGTCATGAAATGCGCATAATTTGTAATATATGGCTAATGGTTTTAATTTTTAATTGAAATACTATCGTATAAGCATTTGCTTACGAGCATAAATTCATACCTGTCCTGTATTTAAAAAAAAATCTACAGATATTTATATTTTACATGAAAAATGCGGTATGAATGAGATATGCAGTCTGCAGCGTATAATAATAAATAATATCGTAGGCTTTGTCAGATATCTAATTAACGTGTCGCTGTACACTGATGCCGGCATAGAAATGGTATTCGATTAAAAAGAAATTGCAATTCGCGCGTGATCAGTTCTAGAAAACTTTTCTACCATTTTTCATTTCAGCTTTTTGTATCATTTATTTATTGTCGCGCCTGGTCGATATATCGACTACCCATAGAACCAGAGAGAGAAAGAGAGAGAGAGAGAGAGAGAGTCGTGCCAATGTAATCTCGCTACGTGTTATCTAATCGACGGGTGCAGCGAAGAAATCGATAAACCGTTTAAACGCGTTGTCACCTGGACGAAAGCTTCGTGCATTCTCGCGTATACAGGCACACTTATATATTTACACGGTAGCGTGCGCATATACATTGCCGTGTACCACTCGATTCTAATCGTATTACGATCGAAATCGTGAAGCGAGCTTTCGTGCCGAATCTCAGAAATCGCATTAAGATTACTACCACCCACGAATGAACGAGAAAACTCTGCTTATGTCGATCCAAGATAACGTCACGCGTTAACGGAATACATTCGTATGTCTTCATAAATCGAACGAAGCGACAGAATTGTCATTAACCTACGATGCGATTTGCGTAAAAGCAGTAATCGTGTCGTAAAATAAATTTTATTCCTTTCTACTCTCTCTCTCTCTCTCTCTCTCTCTCTCTCTCTCTCTCTCTCTCTCTCTCTCTCTCTCTCTCCTAGTCATTTTATATTCTCGCCGTTCTAGCCTGTAAATGAAGTACATTATATATATATATATATATGTATATATAGGTATATATGTATAAGTAAATAGAAATCGACTTCGATATTTGATGTGCAACTCCTGCGTCTTTGCTGCAGCCCAACAAGCTTTGCGGTACCTTTTCCAACGCGCAACAAGTTTCTCGATGTGGTCACGATAGAGGGTCCTGTCTTACTGATAGTACCTGCGTTCCACAAGTGTTGAGACTCTCTTCATCGAATGAAGAGAAACTTTCTTGAAAGGAGTCTCGTCGTGTACCATGGATGTAGCGCATCGGTATAATTTAATCTTGATTTAACGATCTTTGTACATGCGGATATAGGCTATTTAAAGAATCTCGTAATCTGTGTCTGAGTTTCCTTTAACGTACTTATATTATATATCTGAAAAGAGTTTCAAAAATATTTCATTTTATTGAATATATCTCGTTCCTAAATTTTTTTAGCATAATTATAATTTTATGTAAAAAGTGACGCGATATATATATATATATATATATATATATATATATATATACACACACATATATATATAAATATGTATTTTATCATATATATAAACATGTATTTATTATATATATAAATATGTATGTATTAATCTTACATTATTTCAAAGTAAATTTGTGTGTGTGTGTGTGTGTGTGAATAGAAGCTGTTTATACGAAAGAAATCGCGAGAAATTTTCTGACGTATCTCTCTTCTCAAGTTACATAGTAGGATTAATTCAGGTTTAATCAAGACGAAATTGTCAGATGCATAATGTGCAATTTTGTCGTACGAGTTTATGCGTACGAGGCTCAATCGTCCAGCGAGTAAGGAGGCCACCCTTTCGTAATGCAATAAAACTCTATCCAGACACGCAAGCGCATAGCAATTTATTGCAATCAACGTTCTGCGTGCGCCTCGCGCGTGTCCGTCGGGCGAAATAAAAGCAAAAACAAAGTGAAGGAATATCAGCCCCAAAGGGTCGAAGTCGGCGCTCTCTAACAAAGAGGAACAGATACATCGTGTTACACGTGCATGCGCCCGTAAGTCGATTCGCCGTGTGTACGAAGGAAAGACGAAGGTTTCGCATTGATCGAGATGTGCGTGACCAAACGTACACGTTCTATCGCTTTTGAAAGCAATTCGAGGCACCCTAAGAGAAATTAGCCTCGATTTATCTGATCGGTTAAGAATCCAGAGTCCCTCGTTTGCCGTAGAACTCGAATCTCGAAAGTGTTAAGACTTTCTTTGATTCTCGTATCACTTACGCGGTATCTCTCAAATTAGCTACGTTATGTAATGAACTTGATATTGCTTATAATACCGAAACTGTGATGATGTTATTCATCAAGTTAGGACCATGTAGATTTTGTCAAAAATAACATTACATAATATGCATTAAGAAAAAAACAAAATTTTTCTTTGTCCCATCTTTTCCGTAAATCTTGTGTCTTATAATATTGCACATCTAAATAATATTAAAATTTCATGTTTTTTTACTCATTTAAATTTATTCGTTTGAGAATTGTAAAATAAAAAGAAGAGAGCACATAAATAATAGTAAAGAAATATAACATATTATTTACACATATTGTTCGCATTGATATTCTTATAAAATATACAAGTTATAAAAATTAATCATTTTTATTTACGAATGGGCGTATTTCAGAGGTATTATCTTATACGTTCCGTTAACTTCGGTTCTTTAATTACTATGCTTTAATTATGAATTTCCGCGGGCGCGGACAGAATCTAGGGATCTGTCGCAAAAATGATAGGAGTCCTGAAACGAGACCGAGGAGATGAAAGAGAAAGAGAGAGAAATTCTTTATTCATATTCAAGCAATCTAGAAACTCACGGTGAGACCGAGGAATTCGTGGAGGACATCCGACATTTGCAAATCGCACGGATGCAGCTGCAATGCGGCTATCACGGTATTAGCGACGGGTGGCGTGGAGTCGAGGCTTAAGCGAGAAAGTGGAAGTGATGGAGGGTAGAGTACGTTGGGATGGACGAAGTTGGGCCTTCGTTAGAACCCGTCAATTAACGCGAATCGAATTAAGGCGGTATACTCTCTTCACGAAGTCGTAGCGGCACGCGCTGCGGAAGTGCCTCCCCCGCGCGAAAGGTACTTCCGCTTACTTTCCACTCGTTTGCGTCGCTCGTTCGTTCTGCTTTTTTCTCTACTAGAATAGAGCCGGGAAGTTGCGGCGTCAACTTTATCTCATTTCGTTTTGCTGATGAGCTGTATAACCGGTATCGCCTGGTGAGAAATGTTACGGAGAAACAACAACAAGAAAAAAAAAAACGGGGATACATATTGGGATTCGAGTTGTGTCGCGTCGTTGAATATGCACATTACAAAATCTCCGCTTTACTAGCAGTCAATTTAAGCTTATATAAATCGTTTTTAATGATTTGACGTGACGAATAAATTCTGTTTTTAAAGACCTTTAAATATTTTTAAGTGTTTAAGCTTTTATACGTGAATTTCAGTTCAGTTATTAATTTTCTGTTTATAAAAGTAATAGTAAAGATGTTTAAATGTTTAAACCCAAAAGGCTAGATCATTGATATGTAATTTATATCTGGAGGCTTATTTTGTAACTTTTAACGCTGTCGTTATGTATCATTGCGGAGCTGTTACATGATACAAGAAACCTGCGCAGTGATACATAACGACAGCGTTAAAAGATACAGAATAGGCCCCTCGAATTTTTAATACATCTGCCCATATGTAACACACACATAAAAATATATTAGTATATCACTCTTATCACGCTGAAAATTCTACAAAAGTCAGATTGCTGTTTGAGAGATTAGTTTTTCGCGTTAATTCAAGTGGAGAAGGTAAAGAGTCAATTTACTCGCGCGCTCTTTAGATATGAGCTTCCATTGTTAAACGAAACGGCAGCACAGCTCTTTACGTCGCCGTTACCAAACTGTGTGTAAGTAGCGGCGCAAACATAATTTTTTTTCACACGTCCCGTTTAAGTGGCGAACTGGCTTTAAGTGAAGGAAGGGGGGGGGGGAGAGAGGATGTGTGTGACAAAAAGATACGCCGTCGGAGGAAGAAATCGAACGCGTACCTTTTGTATTCACCATCGTGTTGTTACATGGAGACGCTTCTTCGGAATGTTTGCTGTGAAAACACGTACCTCGCCGAGTCCTCGCGAACGAGTGAAAGATCGAACAAGAGGGATGAGCAGAAACTGGAGAAAAAAAGGAGGGAAGAGAAAGAGAGTAAAAAAAAGAGAGGATATAATTCTCGTGGCACGCTCTGATATGTCACATTCCGCCTATCGCTTCACGTGTTTCGCAGAAACTTCCCTCGTGTGCCTTCAGATTCACTTCCGCGTGTAACCCTCTCTCGTGCTGCTCGAACGCAGTCATCTCGGCGTTTCATCTGGTATGGAATTCTTTCGGAAGACCCTTTCTCGATAATCTCTCTTTTTCGACCAGACGAGGATGTAAATGTCACCGCGATAAGCCCGTGGAAATCGTTCTCAAACTCAACATGTTTGTTCTTCTCCGTTTGTGTCAACTTCAGGGAGCTACTTATAAACCGAGACCACATACGTATGTTTACACAGCTCTTTACAGTTTAATTGATTTGTTGTAGTAACATTTCTTCTTATAGTTTTATTAAAGGGGAGAAAGAAGGAGAAAAAGAGAAAGAGAAAAAGATAAAATTATCATAATTTATCTTCCGTGTGTATTACCCGCATAAGGAAAAATAATATAATTTCAAATGTTGAAAAATATAGCGAGAAATATCTCTAGCGCATAAAAATAAATTCCACAAAGTCCCGATGTATCCCGATCGCGCAGAAAATTTTCACTAGATAGTGAACATATCGCGAGCAACTGAACCGTAAAGTAATTTTCAATAAATTTTCGCTCGAGGAATGTCGTCTGTCGTGCCCGTTCGCAAGAGATGAGCTCAGGTTCTTATATCCCGATTTTTTTTTTCTTTTTTTTGAATCGGTCGTCCTTCGATTTCGCGACTTCTCGGATCGTTCCCCTCGCGAAATTCCGCAGTGTGCGCGCGAATTAAATTCCGCGATCCTTCAAAATTCCAACGAAAGCGACATGCAATAACCCGTCGCGCCCGAACCCGTTTTAATCGTTCCCTTTATTTTTCTCCCAACATTCGATCTTCTTAGCTTCCGCGTCCAGCAAGATCCGAGTTCATTATACCTCAATCATCGGATGTCCATTAAAGAATTTCGTCTAATAAGAGGTAGGGTGCGCATCTGCGCGTCGTTACCGAGGTAATTCGTGTGACGGTCCTCCGCCTCTTCCCCGGTCGTCTTCCCCCCTCTCCGACGTGTCGAGCATGAGAATATAAATCTGCCGAAATTAATTAGGGTAGGTAAGCCGCAATTTAGCGTAGCACCAACCAGTGCCGGGACAAAGTTATTTCTCTCTTCCTTTCTCTCTTTCTCTTAGCCCACACCCCTGGTCCTCAGTCTTTCCCCATCTTTCCTTACCTCCCTGTTCCCCTAACAACGTTGCTAGACTGCGCTTCGGGAAAGCTCACTTGCCTACTGCAGCATAATATCCCTTATTAGAACGCTCGGTAGAAATTGCGGATATCGAAGAGGTGCGCGAGAAACGACGAAGGCGAATGAAGGTGGCGCGGAGGAAAGGGTGGTTGGAATGAGAGGGGGAGCTAGAAGGCTCAAGGGTTGACGGTGGTTTACTTGGCAAGTCAAACATCCTACAGCTTGCAATATCCTGCTCCAGCCGAGCCTGTAAGATACCGTTAAGGGCGAATCGAACGTAACCGCTTCTCCGCCGCTGTTCCCTCCACCCCCATCGAGGGCTGCCTCGACAACGAATCGAGGTGGAACCCGGGAGGTTTAGTCGTGACCACATCAAATGGACGTTCCGCTCTTCAGTATGCAAAGTATGCTTGCCGTGCCGGAGACGCGAAGTTTGCCCGACGTAGGCTTCCGCAATGAACGCGCATTCGCGCCAAAGCCGACGTTGCTGCTGCATCAGTGGCGTTAACTCGAACGGGAAGCTGCGAGTGAAGGATGCTGACGGGTGGATGAAATTGATTGGTGGTTGCGGCGTAATCCTTCTCTTTTTTTTTTTTATCTCGGGCCGGCGCGCGAGCTGACAAAAGATTAATTAATTTACAATACGATATGTGATTCCACTCAGCGCACGTGGAAAATCTCATTCGCAATCTGTATTTATGCACGGCGAGTACGCGTTACGCGTTATAAGCGGCGAGCGAAACATTTCATACAAAGTAAGCGCGATAATTTCGCGTATATATTCTCCATGGTTACATGATTAATACGCGGAAACTTCCTTTCGACCGTGCGTGTACCGTGATTTCCGCGCTCGGTACACCGGAAATACATAAACGTAATTTTACTCCCGCAATCGCGGTACATCATACTCGTCCTATATGCGGAGAATGTTTCAGAATCCTGGGAAAATGAGGTTCGACCTTTGCGTACGAACCAGCCGCGTTCACATTATATTGAAGCACGACGTGTGAGAGTTTCTATCTCTGTGTTGGTATGTATACTCACACACGGAGATTTCCATCCTGAAGGATCGCATGGGGGCTGTCGAAAAGAGTAAAACGAAAAATTCCAGGCGATTCGTCGTGCGAGCGAGATTGTTCTCTTTTTTTCCGCGCTATTTGCTGGAAATAGATATCCCTCTTGTATTTCAATTTTATCTTTGGTTGGTTTCTCCGTATCGCGCCAAACTTTCATAATACAAGATTTGAATTTCTCATAGTGTTAATCACGTTAAACGAGATTTCATTTCTACCGCCGCATTTACAGCATCCAGAGCGCTTCCTGCTGGAAGATAAACATATTGCAACAGGTTGATGCTTAATGTTGATTGCAAGTGTAACACGATCATGTAATGCGTACACTAGTATGTTTACTGTTTTTATTTTTTTTACTTTATAGAATTTTTTAGATAGTATCAAGCCTTTGAATTTAGAACTACATTCAAAAAATATGCATATTATATTATTATAAGTAGCACAGTTTTCCCTCTCTTTTTTATTTTTACTTTATACTAATTTTTATTTATGCGAGTTGTATTCGCGACGAAGAAATATAGCTCAACGCCAAGCTAACATTTGGTATTCTATATTCAAAAGTAGATTGGAGAAAGACTAAACGATAGATCAAAATCCTAGATTTACCAAGGACAAAGTTATACTCGAGGGAGGCTTACAAATTTGACTGCGACAAAGTCATTTGGATTGCGCTGTATCTTTACGGTTTCGAGTATTTCTTATTCCACGCGACGATCCCAGCTCGAAATCAAATTCTAGTCTCAATTTCCAGGTCTTCTTTCGCTTTTCTCACAAAAGGGACATCGAGAAGGGAGGAAAAGAGAACCGGCGGCAGATAGCGCGATCCTGTTCGAGGGAAAAATAAATTGTGCGCCCACCGTCCGACGGAAAGTTCATGGCAGAATATTGATTTCCGCGGGAGAGACGGCCGTCGAAGAAAAATGACTTTTAAAGACTATACATGATGTATATATCATGATGCGTAGATATAGGGTCATAAAGAGAATATATATATATATATAGTCGCAAAAAAATAAAACCGAATAAATGCATTAGCTATTAGAAATATTACTAACATGACGAAAATTGTGTCGTCAAAATTATTATTTCTGTTTATTTCATAATATTATCTATTTTATATTGGTATAATATAATAATAATTTTGGAACACCGAGTATATCTGCATGCAGTATATCGCGAGCGTCGCCGCGCCTTCAATTCTCACCGCGTCGGCGGATGATTCCGTTCATGGAACCGGAAGTCTATTCGATTCAGTGGAAAGGAGTGAGTATAGGATTGCCGTCCTGCGAGAAATTTTTGCACGAGCGACGCCGAAATCGCGATAAGCAGCGAGCTATCTTCACCGCTATTCATTCTCAAGCGGAAGAGCGTCAGACACAAGACGGAAATATTTCTCTCAGTGTCCACACTCGATGCGCATCGAGGAAAATGACTTTCGTGACTATTGAATTATGTACATATCTGACTCGTTTTTTTTAACAACGTAAACCGTTTGTCGAAGCTGATACGTCGCGATTCCATATCCTCTATTTCGGATGTTCAATTCCCAATCGTGATACAGAATTGAAAAATTAGTATATTCAAATACTAAACCATTATTTTTTATAATATATCTATCAGTAGATAATTCCAAGTAAAATCCGTTAATTTTCTATTAATATCTACGCTTATTATTACATCTCAATTCCAGCGTGATAATCGAGAGAAACTTAATTTCTTTTAATGACCGCGGATTTCATACGATAGATATTCGAGATAAGATCTCCCTTTCGAAAAATATTCTCTCCAGAGGAATTGGCCACGTTTTTGTAATAGATTTGCTGGTACGCGATCGTGCTTGGCACGTGACTTACGCGAAGAACGTAGATCCATCCTTATGATCTTGTGGATATGCTAAATTGATCGTGGGCAATAACAACGGCGAAGGAGGTTCTTGCGGCGTTCCCGACTGGATTCCTCAAAAAAGGTTGTCGGTAGAGTTAAAGGGCTGGCACAACGCAAGGATGCCCCGCCGCGTTCACTTCCACAGGCACATTAATTTTCGACCTGGGACACTTGCCATCCCGTGCATGTTTATTCAATTCTTATACTGGATGCTGCCTTCCTCCTCTTCTCCCCACGTCGGCTACCTCCGGACATCTAGCCGACGTCATAATGGATTCCTTTCCACCCACGCATTACGCTCTCGCTTCTTTTTTTCGCCATCTCCCTCTTGTCTCTCGTCGCGCGTTTTCTTTTGCCGCGGACGAGCATGATCGATGCGCCGCTTTAACGAGATCCTTAAAATACAGTGGCGAATTCGCGGCATCGCAATTCTCCGCGATTTCCCAGAAACCTCCTTTCATACTTTCTCTACACCGTGACGGGGCTGTAAATGTCCGTGAAACAAGCGCGCGACCGCAAACTCACGATTCGCGCTTTATGTCATTTTCTCTCTGCCTAACTTTACTGATTTACTAGAAACGCATTGGGACGCGAAGAGCGTTTCTTTTAGAGCGTCCGTTACGGACTTAGTTTTACGCGACACTTTATTAACTCGCTCATTTTACGCGACGCGGATCGTTAATTATCATATGCGTCTTCGGTGACACGTGTGCATTCGGGAGATACGATCACATCCGTGCGTCACGACATCCACGGAACTGTTTCTCCGTGTGGAATTCCTCTCTTTCTCTTTCGTCATCTCGTTCCACGAGAATTGCGACTTTGCCGCGCGATATACGCGAATGACCGTATAAAAGTTAAATACTCGGACGATAAAAATTCGGCGACTACATTTGGCTGGGATACTTTGGTGCGTACGAGCGATAGTAAAATCTTACTGGTACCACCTTCGCATAGCGGTGACTTTCTGCTGGGTTTATTGCAAATCTCATTATCGCCAACAACGTGTCGATCGCGATATGCAAATTAGCGTACAGATTTCTCCGCTTTTATAATCAACGTGATATTTAAAAATTGTATGAGTGGAACTACAATGCCTTTTTTTGATTCTGTAGAAGCTTAAATAGGGCTTATGTAAAAAATTACAATTAGTCTCTCCATTTCGCGTAAAATACGATTAACGCTTGGTAAAATTATCGCGAAATGCGTATTCTCATCGCGCGAGATAGAAATAATGATATTACTTTGATAATTTCAGTGGTTACCATCTGATATGTTCACAAAGACCCTCATCGCATCAATTATGAGCTATAACGATGCGATGAGCTGTACAAAAACTATTAGATACCTGATGGTCTCTTTGTGTATGGCATCTGCAACCGACCTTTTTACCAATAGCCTGCCTATAGCTGTTACTGGTGCAAACTGCGTCATCACCATCCAGGTCAGCTGCACTTCCGCGCAATTAACTTTATATATTTTGTGCCCCAGGTTTAATATTATATGTTACATATATAATCAACATTTCGCGCTGCTAATAGTCTCTCTTCAGGCAGAAATGGAGTAAATTGTTTATTAACTGAGAAAATTTCAATTTAACAAAGCTATAGTGCATATTCGCGTATTCTGTCTTAACAATATCGTTTTATATCAGAATTAAATGCAGCTAATGTACAAACTATTTCAAATTTTATTCGAGTACACGTCACGGCGACTTAATTAATTTCTAAACTTTGCGAAAAAGAATTTAATTTACGAGTGAAATTTTTGTCGTAAACGATAACTTTGTTTTAACACACACAAGCATAAAATAATAATTAAGACAGCATGCATGCATGTTAAAGAAATTTTTAATAAGCGTTAACGGTATTGCTTCGAGACTTCAACCGTTAAATTGCACGGAGATAAATTTCTGGCTGCATGTTCTTTCCGCAAGGTGTGTCGTCGCGATACGTCATGAGATGCTGTCGTAACAACGCCGAGAGTTCTTTATACGCAAACATCGTCGCGAAACGTTTGTTACAAGCGTGTCGTGCGCGCGACGCAAAAAACGGAGTCGAAGAAACCACGGGGCGAAGGAGAAACACGAAAGAACGGCTGTGGCATTTTCGGGGCCAAACCATTTGTCACTCCGCGAGCGTCTCTCGCAAAGAGGGATCGGAGAATGTATTCCACGGACTTCCACGGACGAACCAGCCTCCAATTTGGTCCGAGGCAAACACAGGTAACGGGCTGTACTCTCTGATAGGATCTCTCTCCTAATATATTCGGTCGTTCGTTTCTGCTTTCTACCCTCTGCCCTCATGTGAAGCTTGCCCATCTCTCTCTCTCTCTCTCTCTCTCTCTCTCTCTCTCTACGTTCCTTTTCTATCGGCGTTGACCGCTTTCAGATTTTCTTCTCGATTCGCGCTCTCAATAGAAAAAAAAGTCTTGCTGCAACTAATAATTACAAATCCCCTTAATTAAGTTGTTACGAGTTCTCTTGTTTTCGTAGAGACCAATGTGCGATTTTCATTGACATATTCAAAAGTATAATAAGCACTGTATTTGTGAACTGTGCATTATATATTCATATTGCGCGTAATTGCGAACGTGACCGGTTAGCTTGTGCAAATAGAACCGCTGGTCCGCAAAATATTAATATGATTACCTTTGGCGCAATTTTACGTAAAAATGCATGGAAATAAAAATGGAATTTCATCTCTAATATTCAACGCGGCACTCAAAATTCATACAAGATCTGACAGAAATATTATATTGACGTCTCTTGTGAATTAAAATTACATTGGCAGTATTTTCATCGCGTTCCATCCCTGATTTATGTGATGTACATTTTAATCGCTGCGTTATGTGCTGAAATTATATAAGAGAAAAAGGGCGAAATGATTAAAATATCACAAAAAAAGAAAATTCGAAATGGGACATTTAAGGGTGGCTACGTTCCTCGTAAACATTTAGAAGCTTGCTCCGTACGCATTGTTTCGAGTGACTTCTTTCGTTCTCACGAACCGCATACGCGATTGTCCGCGGTCTTAACAGCGGCTTTTTACCTTCGCGTTAAAGATAAGCGCTTATTACCGCCTGCTACGAGCGGCTATTTACAGTTAACTATGTACTCGTCTACGGTTTCTTTGAGGAAGGGTCAGACACCGTTCCTCGGAGGATTTCGTTTTTCTTAGTCACATGTGTACGCATAAGATGCTACAAGAAGTTTAAATTATTCTCAATCGATGCACGTAAGAGAAAGAGAAAAAAAACACTTATTGCGCATTTATATTTTTGCAAAGAAATACGTTCTGAAATATTCTCTTTTTAGTAAGATATCCTTTAAAACTACGTCGCGCGTGTATATTTAAATGCATTTAAAAAGAAATTTTGAGTATCTTTTAACATATAAATTATTACAGAATATCATCGCGCGTTCGTCTTTCAAAATGCAAATTATTCAAAATTGTCTGGAACGAAAATCTTCATAAGGCGTATTCACGTTTTCAACATCCTGTAAGATCGAGGTCGAGAAGGTCTGGCAAGATATTGTGGTAGTAGTGAATATTATACTAGTACGATGCAAAATAATTGGCGGTAGACCTCGGACGTTATTTATACTCATTGCTAACGTACTGTTTGCGCACGATGACGAAGCCGCACACGCTTTATTCTACGCATATAGGGACTCCTCGATGCGATATTACAAACTTTTCACTGTGGAAACAGGTTTCTCAACTAACACCGTTGAACCAAACATCACATTAATGCTCGTGAGTGAAAATCTCTATACTTCGTCACTTAGGGAAGAAGCGAATTCATTCGATTCACGTATATATGAAAGAACAGCGAAATGTACGTGGTACTTTTGACATGTAAAACATAATTTTAAATGCGGTGGTGGAAATGGAGAGAAAAATAATGAGACTTCCACAAATGGAGGGCGTACAAGCTCCTATAATGAATTTGAACGAAGATGTAAGATCAACGCGTCTCTCATTAATTGTCAAGGGATTAACCGAGCAAAGTCGACGACTACCTTTGACCTCGAGCTTTAACGTCGCGTAGTCTACATAAGATTTCGACTTTTCAACTTGAGCGCGTGGCGAAAAACAGTCAGGAATAGAAGCGAAAAGCTTGATCTCGGTTGACGGGACCTCTGGCTTGCGAGATTCTAGGCTGAAAGCTGCTTCTCGTGTTTAAAGGCTGAGCTCGGGATCCGCGTGTCACACCGCGCCGAGAATTGTGCAAGGAGAGATTAGAGGGGGAGAAGAGGTGCAAGTGCGACTATAACGGAAGCGAGGAAATAGGGGCGAGAAAGGAAAACGGAGGCTCGTGCGGACAGCGAAACACGGTCTCATCCTACCTCCTTTCTGCACAAGCAGCAGCCATCGCTTCAAAGATACCTCGCGAGAAATCTCGCGCGAGAAACACACTTCGGGTTTCATCCGCGACAGGAATGCGCGCGTGTGCGTCATCGTTCCGCGTCTTTTTGTCCCCCTCGCGCGCCCTTATCCTCCTCGGCGAATCCGTCTACGGATTGTCTCATCTCGGTCATTGATCCTTTCTACCGGCTTTAAAAGGATGGAGCACTCCTTAGTTGAAGCGCCGTCAACGGTTTCAGCTGGAAACGGATTACCAATGCCCGGCTGAAATATTTAGCGCGCCGCGCTGAGAGAAAATCGCTACCGCCGTTGCCATACTGCAAACTTTTGTTGCGAAAACTTGGAATAGAAGCTGACAACGGCTTCTTGTATGAAATTACTTTCGGAGAGATAACTCGCGAAAGATAATTTAAAGCGATTCTCGAGAAGGATGGAGTTTATCGTTCCACTTGACGTTTGCATTAATATTTCTTAATGATACCATAATTCTGATTGTCTGCAGTAGAATTTTCATTAAATATTATTTCAGATCATAAAATTTATTAACAATATTAAGAACAGAATTGTTGAGAGATGTATATAATACCGTTGCGTCGCGTCGTCGGCAGAATGATATCCTATCCAAATTTCGATAGTTGCTCGAATATTTTAAAGATTGGATTGCGGCATCAATCACTCGCGGAATTAAATCAAATTTCCAATATTGGAAATGAACAGTGCCATGTGGAAAATCATAAGCGCGTATATCTGATCAAACCATAATAAGATAAAAGCCAGGCATCACGGACACTGTCGCGGACAATGATGATAGTAATGATGACGATAATACTCATGATGACGACGGAAACACCGGAAACGCGAAACAATCAGCTGTAAGCCTATTATCGCCGTAGATTCGAATCAACAATAATTAGAGGGAAGTGAATCCAAATGGACGGGAACCTGGCGGGACTGTCCGTTGTCGTCGAAAGGCTTTAAAATCGAGTGCATACAAAGGTAGGCAGGACATGTTTGTATGCTCTGGTCTCTGGTTACGGTCAATAGAGTTTCCACGTTCTAATCAGCTCTCCACGTTATTTGTAATTCCCCTCTGCTCGGCTTTGTGAATCGCGCACAAGATGCATCTCGCTCAATTACGAATCAATTATGTTGATAAAGGGGAATCGTAACTGATTCCTAGATATAAATCAATAATATCATATTATCTCACGTATGCGATTTTTATATTTATATTACTGGAACGTATTTTTTTAAAATACGAGATAAATATTCAGTAATAACAATATTCACAATAATAAACACGATATTCGAATACAGTATTCGCAAACAAAGTAGCATCTCTGTTAATTTTTCAACATTTATTATTGTCGACGTGTCGTTGTTCGTATTTGAATAATTTCAAATATGCTGTGTATATGGGTGTACCTTTCGATTTCTCATTAAATACAATGAAATTTATTTATATTTATATATAAATAATTTATTAATATTTCAGTAATAAGATATTAAAAAAACATTCATATAATATTAGACCTGATTATACGATTAAATGTTCCTTTAAAAATTTATCTCTCTTTAATTTTTGTTCGAAACATTTTTCTCTATTATTATTCCCTCTTTTGAAGATATATTAATTTATCATACACTGTATGTTTCATGTCATGTATAGCGATATATGAGCGGTGATATTGCAAAAAGGAGCGCGATATTCACAGGATTAATTCAAACTAATGCGCAGTCACTCGACATTCACGATGACGTAAGCAAAGAGGCTAACGTCCCAATTTTGGCGTACGTTGTAAATTACAATTCGCGTCCCGCGTGCATCCCATTATTCTTCCTTCTCGCTGCGAGCACTCGATCGATTCGTTGACAGTACTTGATCCGGCATAGAGTGCTCTCCCGATACACTTCCCGCTTCCATCGAGAATCCTGATTCTGGCACGGTACCTATACCTACTTGGTCCAGATTACCGGGCAGCGATCGCTAGAGCCGATCTATGTACGTTTACACGAGGCAATGGAGTAGACAGAACGGAGGACGGGAAACGCGTTGAACGAGGCCCGTTATCGATAAGCGGTTCGTATGCTTGATATTATCGAGACACGGCGAGTGCGTGAACGGCTCACGCGCTTCCTTCAGATGTGTGTACACGTCCACGTTGCGCATGTCCTATCTGTGTGCCGACCTATGCACGCGTATAGCTTCGATTTATCGAATGGCCAAGATACCGGTCCGACAGAAATATTTCCGAAATCACACTGAATCTCCATCACCGTTCGGAGAGAATGGAAAGAACGCGTGTAACGGCAGAATAGTGAATCGCTTGAATAGATTGATAATAGCTAGGAAATAGAGAAATCAGTAGATACATTTTTATTCAACATTTATCGGAGTCAGTGTCGCTTTTCTGGCGCACGTTAATCGTCAACGGAATTGCGTTTTTCGAGAATATATATGTCCGGGTAGATAGATATTAACGCGTACTAAAATGATCTGCAATTGAATTAAAAGCGCGATACTAAAGCGAAAATGTTGCTCGAGACCGGTCATCAATTTTCCGGCAGAGGAAAGTTTTCAACGAGAGAAAAAATAGATACAAAGCGCGCGTTAAAAACTGGCAAAAGAATTTATATCACTGAAACGGTGAATCGCACGCTCTAAATATTTTTGACAAATATAGCGTGAGCGGATTACAATCGACAACACGTTACGTCGAGCCTGCAATTCGCGAAATTGACACAGTAACTGGCCCAATGGCAGAGATGGCGAGATAAAGAAGTGTTTTCCGATAGCGATTGGTAATCGAGATTGTTAATAAATGTTCGCTGTTCACGCGGAGTAGACCCCAATTTTACGTCGAAGTAGATCACAATACCCGGTATTGAGTAATTAGTGTTAATTATGTACTCTTTGGTCGAACTTGGAGGATTTAGTGTGTGCCCTCGCAACATCCCATCCTCCTTTCATCCCTCTCATAGAGATGGAGATGCGCAGCACGTGGCGCGTTACTACCAATGCTCTAATTACTGGCAATTACCGTTGCCTAATCAATTACGGTAACGCAATCTGCTCGCATACCTGCTACCGGCTGACCAGGTACGGTAATTGAGGTGCCCTTCTCGGATCATCGCAACGAAATGTCGTTCGTATCAGCTATGATACGGTAGTATATCGCGTCGATACTTATTTCCGACCTTCGCAATCGCGTCGCCCTGATTCTCCGTGTTCTGACGGTGGAGCGCGTATCCGCTGCGACAATCTCGTCTGGAACTTGAAAATGTAATAGTAGATCGTGAATGGAATGCAACCGTACAACGAGCAACTGCAATATAATAATATATTTTTATTACTTTTTGCTTCGCATCTCCGTCTATTCGTACATGCTGCTTCTTGTTCGGTGAGTTTTTTTTTATTTTTAGCTTTTACTACATCTACATGACTGGATCTACCAAGAATTATATATATATATAAGTACGAAACACACTAGATTATTAGCTTCATAATAGGATCCCTTCATAGATATTTTTATTTTACTAACGAGAATATTATGCCAAAAAAAAATATCGAATTCATCTGTTTCAAATGCTTCTTCTTATTAATATTGTCTCACGATAAATTATTTATTAATAATATTATTATTACATTATAATTTAATATATAATATAATATATAATTTAATGCGCTATTAAAATTATTTCTAAGTGTATATTCTATTTTATTATCGTTAAAACAATTTACGTTTTGAATATACAAACAAAATTAATAATTAAAAAAAATTTGAGGATAATAATATTACATATGAATTTCTGACTTCTCAACAGCTTAATTTTAGTGACAGAGATTTGAGGAAAGATGTCCCAAGTTCCCAAGTAGGGTGCATAAGTAATTGCCGTTTATAAGAGGTAGCATGGCGAGCTGCGCTGCACCTCGTTCGACGGACCATTTTACGAGCGGTTTCTCGTGTTACGGCACAGCCCGGTATTTTGTTTAAATAGAATGCGTTACGATTTCGATAAGGCGTGTACCAGGTGTCCTCCGCTTGGTAAGCACCGAACCTTGAATGAGGATACTTCGGCGATCAGTTTACGAGCTCTGATACAGACTAAAAGGTCTGACTAAAGGTATTTAAAACTTTCCCGGATGTCTGCGCGTCCCAGTGAGGCTCGGATCAGAATTCCGCGCAATATTTACGATTTAGTATTTAAGCAAAATACTCAACAAATGAACAAATTATTTATATTCTTATTTATAAAAAAATTAGATTATTAAAAACAATATAAAAATAAGTAAAGAATTCTATATTGCAATATTAACAAAGGGATAATCTTTCAAAAAATATAATGTCTATTATTTTATTTATTAAATTAAGTTACTCATTTTTAGGATTATATGTATGTGTGTATGTGTGTGTGTGTGTGTGCGTGTGTGTGTGTGTGTGTGTGTGTGTGTGTGTGTGTGTGTGGTGTGTAAAAGAAATTCAAAATATATGCACATATTATCGCGCTACATGTAAAAATTTGCTCATAAGCCGATTATGTCTGTTGAAACGAGTATAAAAAGAAATGGGAATAATTCATCGCAGTGTGTGGTAATGCGACTCATAAAATTTCATCAAAATTCCATCAAAATACCAGAAAGTATTTCGCGGTTATACAAACATAAATTTAATCTGTCGCGTTTCTTGGGCCGTAAAACGGGCGAATCGGGCACATAAATCCGCCATCGCTAATACATACATACATACATATATGCGCGGGCTATCATCATTATTTAAGCGTACGTGCACATACACGCGGGTATTTCGCCAGCAATGTAGAGCATTTCGTTGTCGACATCAGGTACCGAGAGGCATGAAGTGGCTTTTGCACGAACACGGTAAGCCGCGTATCAATCATTGCTTCGGTCGTGTAATTGAACGAGAATGGTGGGATATCGGCGGACACGAGCGGAAAAAGAGGAAGGCTCTTCACGGAGCGGAGCGGAAGACAGAGATATAGAACGTCACCGTAACCATCTTTTTCCATGGTTGGAGCCGTCGGGACACGAGGGACGTACCTGTAAGCGCGTACAGAGTGTTTTGATAGTGCAAGCCCGGAACGACGAGATTGCATTCAACACCCGAAGCTCCCGACGGGAAATCTCCGAGGCGGACTTGAGAGCATTAAGCGGTCCGTTAACAAGGTAACGCACTTCAAAATTTACGAATGCACCTCGTGTGACATAGTAAGCTCACTCGGGAAAGAGGGAAAAGGGGGGGGGAGGGCACAGGGGTGAGGTCGTTTTGCAAACTCGCAAGATCACTTAACCGACTTTCTCCTAACGGAATCATTCCGCGATTACGTATCCGGAATTTCGAAAATCTCGCCGTTACTCGAGATGTAAGAGAAGCGCGCACATCACGTCGATTTTATACGTGATGCCATTTCGGACGACGTTCGGATCTTATATGTAACGTTTATCTCCGCATCCATTTCCCGAAATAGTTTGTCTTCGGAAGAGAGAATGAAGGAAAATCGATAGTAGCGTTTAGCACTTCCTCTTCCGCAAGGAAAACTTGTTTAGAAAAGTGATCGAGCATTATAAGGATAGACGGGAAGGAAAATAGTTACATGGCAGATTGAAATTTCACGAAAACTCCATCTTCCACAAAGTAAAGCTTCTTCTTCGATCATGATAAAAGGCGTCTGTTATTTGCGGGATACTATAATATATGCATTAAGCGTGCGCTTATGAAGTATAATGTGCTGCTCGAAAGTAATATACCGATCGGTCGGCAAGACGGTCAAACGGGTAACAAGTATAAAGCAATTACCTTGGCATTATGCTCGTCCAGCTCGGGATCTCGGTTGTACGATGTCGGTACCCTGATCGATCGAGAGACCAGGCTATTAATTATCCGAGATAGGTTCGAGCCAATGCACGTCGGGGTTAAGTGACTCCCTGGCACCAAAGGAGAAGCCATTGTTTTGTCGGACATCTTCCTTCGTAGGAAAGGTTCCGTGGATGAGCTACGGATATAATCGGCCCGTCCTTAGATACAGTCGACCCTCGACGAGTCGTGACCGAGTTCGCGCGATTCGATTGAGCTTCCGCCGCTTTGCGATTTACGTCGAGGAGGAAGATTGCCTCTTTTGTTCGTTAGGACGTTTCCCTCGAAAAGAATAGACTGTCCGATACTCCGTATCGCTCAGATTAAAGATCTCGTTAGAAATGAATAATGGGCCCGAGATTCCGCAAATAATGAACGCTGCACAGAAATCTTTCCTGCGATTTCGCGAAATGATAGTGATATATAATTTCGTTGGGTCAAAGACAAAATTATACACAATGTGGCTTTAATGAGAAAACGATTAATGACTCGCTAGTGAGTAAGTTGATGATAACTTAGCGTTATAAATATCCAACACGGAGTTTGATTATTCTCTCGAGTCACGATTCAATATTAATGACATCAGGAAAGTAAAAGCAGTAATATCGTGCGCTATCTTTGCGTTGTTATTAGCGTCAAGCATTCTATATCGACAGAGGATCAATTTAATACGCACGATTAACGTCTGGAAGTCTGCGAAGTGTCCCGGCACTTTTTCAGCCAGACTCTTCATAATGAAGAGTCGTACGATATTAAAGTAGAAGATAGAGAGGAAAGGAGAGGAGGAAGCGGGTGATACCTTTATGTCGCGTTATGATGTAACGACGTTACGAAGTAATATCGTTATGAGCCGGAATCGTTACTCGATATAATTGGTAAGGCGAAACGTTTTACGCTGATTATCCGCTGTTCCCCACGTCCTATAATTTATTTTTAATTATTTCCTGCCAACTACAGAGGAGATCGTCGACCTATCGCTGGTTAACCGGAGTCGATCGCGTCGCGTCCGATGTACTCAATACTCTGTCACAGTACGCGTATAATTTTGAATTTATAACAATTTGAATTATACATGACCGTGCCGTGCAGTGTCGGCACTAAAATAATAGTAGTTAGTTAATAATGTTAATTATTAATGTAATCAATATATTTTATTAATTAAATTATGTTATATAATTGATTACTATAGCAACATTCAATTAAATATTTGCTATCTGTTCCCACGTTCTCTGGCGATTATGCATATTTGAAATCAAGTTAATGATATTTATTAAATAGTCATATGATATGTCAAAGCCGTCATTATTATCTTGACTTAAAAGAGGAGAAATTTAAATGAGCAGATCTTATATACTCTGTACTATGTATCTGAAGATTTTAATAAGAGCGCTGAGTAAAGAAAGAAACAGGATATAAGAGATTTTAGTATTTGAAGACTTTATATTAAAGTTCTACCGTTATACACTTTCTCCTTTCTAAAGCAGAATAAAAAAAAGAAATATTTTATCTTATTGGACACGGATCTTAACAGTGTGACTTTAAGTATAAGTTATAATTAGTTCCTTTAATTGTATTGCAATCTACCGTGATCTTACCGATGCACGATTTAATACATTTAGAGAGTCATCGTTCAATATCGCGTTCGCGTGCAGATAACTATAGATATATACCTCTTTAATGTCAGTTACAACGAAGAAGCGCAACAAGAAACTCTCGTACCCTGAAAATAGATACCGAGCATACCGTTAAGTGAAACACGATATATAACAAGTCTCGAAGCGTAGGCCAGGATGAAGACTCCATTTCCGCGTCTTTCGTCGAATCGTCCTTATCTCCATCCGGATGCGATCCCTTTGAATAGAACGTAATTTAAGGAATACCCCGCTCCGTTATCCTAACATCAAATTTAAATCGAGCGGTCTCATCTGCGGACGTATCTCCGTAGATCACCACCGTGTGGATCGCTTCTCACCGAATTTATTCCGAATTTAAATTGTGCGTTAGCGAGACACGCGGGGGTCGCAATATCTGCGATGCGTGTGCGCAAGAACACGACCCGTCGAGAATACCGGAAATTGCAGCAAGAGCGCACCCACTCGCTCGCGCACGCTCTCGCCGCAGACGCGCGTTCCGCCGATATATATTATTTAGCTATGCCGGGGAAACCGCGAGCTCTCTGAAATATCGCGATCCCCTGCTCTCCTCGACCTCGATCGATATCTACGGAACGAGCCCACGCGAACATAATTTGCGAAAGCCTCGGTTTTCTGTCCGAACCGGTGAGAGACACAACGGCATCCGCATGCGAGTTCATGGAACACAGCGTAGCGCCGACAACGCGAGAAGAGGAGAACGCGTGCGCGCCTTGTAGCCATGGTTCAAATGGACCATTGTTCTAGCCGATGGTTCGACGACCACCCTCACCCAAACAAAACGATCAAGACGCCGAGATCTATGGTGCCGGACCGATCGGGTCGGCCATGTAGGCCGTCTTGACCTATTCGACCAGTAAACGCTTCGATCTCTCTCTCATTCTCTCTCTCTCTCTCTCTCTCTCTCTCTCTCTTTGATAGTAAATAAAAAAATAGAGATTAAATATTTCTAAAATTTGAATTATACCACCGAGGGCCAAATATAATTGTCTGGCGTATACGATGCCCATTAATTAGAAGACATAGAAATTGTAATTAGACCTTTATCGCGATACGCATTGTGTGCATTGTGCAGCCTAATTACTGTCGTAACTGCTGTTGATTGTAGCACGAACAATTATGACGAGTGGTAGCAAGATGAATGTGATAACGGCGTGTGCGCTTCATATTTACGGCTTTTTGCTTTTGATTTATGCGTTATTTAATTTGCGCGATTATTGCGAATGCTTTTACCGCGCGTTTTTTTTCTTTCATTATGATTTATGAAATGCAGACGGGTAAATTGATATTCTCTCCTATGTACACGAACAAACGTATACACACAGATGTGCATACGATAAACTTCGAGGTAATAATTATTAATCATAGAGTCATAATTGTGATCAGAGACGATAACTAACTCAATTCTTCCTATACACGTGTTACGTCCTCACGTACTCGCGTTAATCATTAGTCGATCTAATACACCGAAAATAGCAATTCGAGCGAATTATGACCGACTTCCCACGTGGAAACAAACGGTTGATGAGAAGGGCGCAAGTCATCCATCTCGAAAAAGAAGGAAACTTTAACCCGGCTTATGCTCAACGAGTGTAACTTATTCCCTGATTTGAAATTCAGCACCATGACTACCATTTACGTCCATAACACGTGTATGCCTGTTGATTGTTGTTCGTGGCTCCGTATATATCCATACATAAACCGCGTGACTATATTGCACATCTTTCTTTGATTTTTCCCAAGAAGCAGAATATATCTTAAGGAAACATTATAAATTAAAAAATATATTTATAATCATTCATTATTAAACAAAAAATAGTTTATAGAGAAAGAGTACTAATTTTGGAGATAAAAGGTATAATTTGTAATTAAAAATTATTTTTTTGATAAATAAAAATTTTTATATTAAGAATTATTATAAATTAATATGAAAATTATTCTAATTAAATTAGAAAATTTTAAAGTTGAGATTAGCAAGATGAGTAATTAATTAAGCTGACTCACACATTTTTATAGATCTTTCTCTATTTAAAAAGTCCCTCTTACTTATTTGCTAAATATCTGTAGACAAGATTTTTATACTGTCGGACCATCGAGTATCTTGTTTCACTTTTATTCTCGCACATCTTATTATTAATTTTTTCTTCCTATATGGTTTTTTATTTTTCAAATAATAGGGTGGCTCTTTTTTGTTCATTTTATAGATCTTTCTCTATTTAAAAAGTTCCTTTTATTTATTTGCTAAATATCTGTAGACACGATTTTCATACCGCTGCTTACAATTTGCAACTGTTTTTTATTTTCGCTTTTCCTTAGTGAATTATTAGACCGTTTAATTAGATAAGAGTGCTAAGCTTGACGATGCGAATACATTCAACTTGCTTGAAAACAAAATACGAGATGTGTCACAAGAAAGATAAGGTAGAGATGTGCATATATTATATCAGAACGTTTAATTGTTGATTTTTTAATCAAAAATAAGCGAAACCGCTATTAAAAGAAAACGAACTTTTTTAATGTGTGCTATTTGCGGACATCCACGATAGTGACACTACATTTAGAACATTTTTCCAGCGGAAAGATCTATCATTGTAGACATTTGTAACAGTTGTAACTCAAAAATATGATAGCAATTGTGATTGTTTCTCCATTAGGGGTGGGATATGTATAAGTGAGAGATTGATGTCATGATTTGCATTGAGTACCGAAATATCGAAAACGATTCAAACATTCATGGAGAGGATGTACCACCGGTGCGTCGATATACTTGAACTTCGTTCTTGGTATCGGGTTTGTACGCCATCATTTCGTACACACCGGTGCGAGGCGGAAAGATTATTTGCAAGCGCGAGAAACAAAGGAATCACCTGTGCGAAACGAATCGAGATACCTCTTTGCCTGCATCTTCCGTGCGTTTTTTTTCTGCGTACCCTTTTTATTCCCGGCGGGCCAATCGGTCCAATCGGCGAGCTTTGTCCGCGTGCCGATCCGTACGTCGGATACGTATGTATGAGGAACGAAAAAATTGCGAGTGGGGAAAGAGAGGATCAATGCGTAATGGAAGACCCTCTTTCTCTCTCTTTCTCTCTCTCATTCCCTCTCACCCTCCGGCGAGCCTTTCGCGGCAGTCACGGGCGAGTCACGATGAATGGCCGGTATTACTTTATCGGCGACCAGGCTAAATCGAAAATTGAAAAACGGACGGGCCGCGATGAAAGAAAGTAGGTCGTGCTCCGGGTGCTATCGACGTCGTTCTTCCCCTTTTGTACTTCTCGCTATCTCGCGTCTTGTCTAACGCGAACCTTTCTCTTCCTTTTCAGCGACTAATGCTAGCAATCCTTAAGCTGCTTCCCAATGACGAGGCCATATGTTAATTGCGAGAGAATAACGGCTTAGACTGATGAGGTCGAATATATGTATAGTTACGATTAACAGTTCAAATTTATTTTGACGCTTACTAATATTTAAATTACTAATATATGTAGTTAAATAATATAGTTAAATAATATTTAAATTACTAATATATTAAATTACTAATATAGTTTTAAACGTATCTTGAAACGCGTATGTTTTGTGATTATCAAGACGTTTCGTAAAGATGTAATTATTATATTATAGTTCTGTTTTATTATTTTATCGATATTTGTGTTAATGATAAGTTTATCCAGTTAATTTCTAACATCTATCCGAGTGACTGAATTTCTCTATACATACATACGTGTATATACCAGATACTTGTAATCATTTTATATGCAATTAATAATAAGTGCAGCAATTATGCGTAATTTGCAACAGGATTTTAGTAAGTCCATAAACGTAGGAATTTATTGCTCCTCGGACAGGTGCGTACACACGTGCGTTACAACTTGCTTAAGACTGATCGAGCCAGTTTTTCCGCAACTAGCGCAGCGAATACTGGCGATTTACCGCGGCATATAACTTAAACAGGTGTGTGCATAAGTCAATCTGTCAACCGGCTAATTTCCTCGTGGATAACACTGACATAAAGATTAATCAAAGACGAAAGCATAAAGCATGTTCAGTGCGTAAGAGCTTATAATTATCTTTTTTTTGTTACTCTCTTTTCTGCGTTACTTTCTACTTCTATTTTTATCATAAACGCGCTGATACGAGCTTCTACAGAGAAATTTACGCTGACCTCTCGTATACAGAATTACGATACCCTCGACTAGATACGATTTGAACGATCGCGAGGAAGCGAAAAATGGAGGGGGAGGTAAAAAAGCAAATGGGGCAACATGCGAAATTCTCTTTCTGTCGTTTGTTCGACGGTCCGGGACGACTTGAAGAGGGACGGAAAGGAGTCTCCGTGCCATCATCATTAGTCCCGCTCTACCGGTAATCGCGATCGTTCTTACGAACGCACAAATTGCCTTTCAAATTGCTCCCCCCTGAGAAAACAGGGCCCAGTGCCAGAGATGCCCTCTTTTTAACGCGGATGAGAAGAGAGGAAGAGCTCGATGCATCGCGCAGGGTGATAAAGCGAGATAGGACGGACGAGATAAAGAGAAAGAGAGAAAAGGTTCTCGTTCTCCTGCGGTTCAGGATCCCTTCGTGGAAACGCGGTAATAGCGAGGTCCTCTTCGATCGTTTTTCTCCGTTCCCTTTCAATGATGCTGTATCCACAGTCTGAAAGGGGGCGAGATCTTTCAATTTTGTACATGAGGAAAAGTTGTCTCCATGCTACACGATTGTATCTGCTGTTTACACGGAGCAACATAAGACGGTTGAAATCAAATGAAGACCGCCCAGCGATTGGTTTCTTGAAAAGAGCGGTACACACGCTGGCAAATTGTAAACGAAAATAAATTGTCTTGTGGTCTCTCAGACGCGATTACATTTAATGCTTCATTGAGAATTTGCGCATCTATTTATATTCATGAGTTAAGACTGTCATTTGCATTACAGTTTATTCTAATGTTTATTTATTATTATATTAATATTTATTTATTGTCGGTAAAGAACTATCCATTTCGCCCCTGAAAACAATTTCAAGAAAGAAAAAATTTTAGAGAACATATACATATTAAAAAAAAAGGTAATAACGTTTGATAACAAGACTTGTTAATTTAATATTGAGAATATATTCATAATAGAATTATATCTGTAAAGATGTACTCTAAATATATCGAATGTCGCTAAGTGATGCAGCGATATCATAAGGATCGGTTGGCGTCATTAATAATCGTTACCAACTATCGGGCCTCAGCGAGAGACAGCTGCATGATATATCACAATCTAAAACTGCTTTGGTGAGCCAACAAAGAGTGAACTCAAATTCATAAACCTCTCGCCAGGCAAGTCGATGTTCTTGTCAATACGTCCGGCTTGTGAGGCCATAATGTAGATTCTCCCGACCGCCGGTATCTAACGGCCGTGATCTTTTTTTCGAGATCACCGTTCACGGTCTACAGCGAAGCCTAACTAGCCAATTAAATGAGAAGCGGCTATCGTCACAAGATGAAGGTAACTACCCGTGGCACCGCGCAATTACCGGGAAAAAGCACGGTGCTAAAAGATTCATAGCTGCTACTGGGATTCGTGCCTCGGTGTTTCTTCCCGTTTGCCAAAAATAATTTCTTTGTCAATGCTCGTGTCTACTTTCAAACACCCTGTTTATTTTAAAACCGTTTTAAAACGTTCAATTTTCAAGAGCGCTGGCGATCTATTCTGCAAAAATTTTTTTCACAAAAAATAACAATCGTAATCTTTATTTTAAATACGTTTAAAAATTATTTTAATTTATTTTAAATACGTTTAAAAATACGTGTAAAAATTTCGCATTTTCCGCAATTAAAATTAATTAGTACGAAATTTTTATTTCCTCTGCATAAAAAATATTATTTAGAAAACATAACAAGCTGGAAACTTGCAATTTCTGTTTGCGCGTTTCACTCGGAAAGACGTTAACTATGCAATCGACGCACGTAATTACTAGATAAATTTCGCGACGCTAAAAGAGGTCGAAATTTCTTTTTCTCCGCATGCGTGAGAATAATTTCACTTTCCACGTTCGTAGCGCACGCTGTTGGGCGCTTCACAGAAATTATCATTACTTTCGTGAAATATATGCGATTCGATCTGTTAGATTTATATCTTGGATGTGGCGTTTCCCATTTTTCCAAATAACCGAGTGGAAAGCGCGGATAGAGAGAAGATTCATTCTCCATTAGAAGGTCAGATGAGCGTAACAGGATGCTACCTACGCATATCATTCAAAGGAGCACGATGTCTCGAGGAGCCAGACCCTTCTCCGACAGCGTTGATTTCGCTTTCGACATGGCAAGCTCAGTATAACATCTCTGACGGACATTTAGAGCGAAGGAACCCGGTAGATAGAGAAAGTTGGTATTGGACACAGATATAATTTGTACGGGTTGACGGGTATATTTTGTACGCGGAACCTATCCTTTCCAGGATACGCAGGCAACACGGCGGTAAATTCTTATCGCGGAATGTTAGTGGAGAATACCTTGCCGGTACAATGTTTCAGAATAAGCTGTATGTTTTAGGGAGAAGAATAGCGTTCCGTTTTACGAGCGATATCGCTAAGAGTAATGCTTCACGGGCAAAACTATGTCGGACGGTAGATAAGGTAAACTCCACCAGACAGGCTGGAAAGCGAAATTTGCTTCGTTATTAGATATGGCCATTACTCGCAATATCCGTTCAAAGCGTTATTCATCGTGCCTCAAGATAGATCGATTGTAATTTTCCTAATACTTGTTGCAAGCAATATTGTGATTACACGCTGTTAGTCAAGTACAGTAAATTTAAAATGCATTAGGTATGAATAGACATACATATATAATTTAATATGAATAGACATATAATTAATAGTTAATAGTCAATATAATTACATTTGAAATATTCTCTTGCAATCATATGAAGGAGTAGATGAAAAATTATGTACATTTAAATTTCCATTTATGATATTTATATGCATTTAATTATTATTTGATATTATTTATGACATCTTATATGACCGCACAAATTTATAACTTATTATAAAAGGGAGAATACAGATATATGAACACAAGAATGTATACTTTATATGTTAGCGATTTTCTCCTAGGAAACATATGATATATAAATGCTATAACTTTTTATGATGTGCATACGGGAATATTTTATAGTCGAAAATTCTTATTTATGTATCTTGTGAAATATTCAATGCGTCACACGAGAAATCAACTAGTTTTCTTTAAAGTGTTGATTAACGACGAGTCAAAGTTACTTTTATAAAGTGGCGGTTAAATATTTGTAGAATTTCTACGTGCATAAGAAATTACGGAGACACTGAATGTTTACGAGAGATATTTCTTTGCCCCGAGAGAGACAAGCTTCTATACCGTCAAAGTTGGCGCGTGTTCATTTTATTTTTAAAGTCGCAACATGGAGTATGCAGAGGATTATTCAGAATTTTAATTAAAGAAATTAAGCGTGTCGTTATGGGCTTTAAATTTCTGTAAATACGAGAAAACAGGTATACGTTATGCAGCGGGCTCTCTAGAAGACACTAATTGTGTTTACGATCGTTTAAGCCTGGCCCCTTTGACGTTCTCGCTCGTAAAGCAAAACCTAAAGTCGAAATTATGGCGCCTCCCCGGCTTGGTTTCGCATTTTTTTTCCACGCATTAAGTACCCATAAAATTAAATTATTTTTTTATGTCGCCGCGGATTTGAGTAATGCCGCGGGATTCGAAACGGCGCGAATTCGTCTTTTCGCGAACATTACCACGACCGACGATTAATTTGTTCAGGTAATTAAGGATCCACGCGTGACGCTTGCGATAGTGCAAAACGTATGCATTCCAAAAATTATTCGAGCTCCTTCAACACCTCGTCGACGATAATGCGTGTCGCTGTTTTCGACCTTTGTCAAAATTTTACGAGCACTCCACAGTTTCACGTACGCCATCGTATAAAACGCCTTAAACTCTTATCCCCCCTAATCTTGTACGTTATATACCCACTCGCTAATACGACCACGTCTTTTTCTCGTACGCCCCGCAGCATTTTCCGCCGCGATATCGTATAATGTAATCTTAGGTCCAGCAATTCATAGATTCCATGCTTGATAGAAGTTCGAAAGTTTCGCCGAGGATCATATGTTTCGTTTTGTAGCGCGCTCTTTATCCGCAAAGATAATCGCGCTTGATATACTTTAAAAGGCCGAACAGGTTTTTTGAGAAGCGCGTAGAAAGATGATAGCGATTTACTCAGGGAATTTGTAATGATATAATTAAGTTTACATGAAAGAGGTTTCCCATACAGTTACGATACATGCTAAACAAAATGTAAAAAACCTTTTAAGATACCGTGCTGTCTAAACATTTTTTATTATATACATATCTATACCTAGTATAAAGAATAAATTTTCGCGTATTTTCGTTCTTGAATCAAATTTTATTTGGCAACTAAAAGCTAACGAACATGTTCTCTCTGACAGACGTCAATTCTTTGATTAATTAAATTTTATTATTACAAATAGAGGGGAAATATATTCGATATAATTCGATATAATAATAATGATATTAAATATCATTTAGAAAAGTTTATTCACTATTTGTTAAACCGATAATACATTCATTACAAAAACTCTCTTTGAAAATTATATTTTTCTAAATAATAATAAAGTGTTATTAATGTATATGTCAATGACTTACATAAATTATCTTCGATTATGATGGCCATAATTCAACCCAATGGCCTGATTTGACAGTACGCTATGCATCATTGTCGCGTAGCGCGTTACATATGGAGCACATATCGATGCCGCTACGCAAACGCGTAAATGTCATCAGAAGTTGATCGCAATTAAAACACGATACGAATGGAATTTTCGAGAAAAAGAGAGGAAGGAACGTAGCTGGATATTCCAGAAGGTCGATGACGATGCCGGAAATATGGTTCTTCTAGCGAGCGTATCGAATCAGACTGATGCGACACTGATAACTCCACTAATTACATCAAACGGTAACTAGAACACGCTAAGTGCGCCTCATCTATGCGGTAGAATCTATTTGCGGTGTCGTACAGGTGCGAACATATTGACGGCGTATAGGGACATGAACACGTGCGCTGCCCGATGCAAACGACCACACGCGTCAGCATCCAAAGGCAAACGAGGTGCCGACCAGTCGGGTCAGCGTTGTGTATGATCAAACGGGCTATGCATACGAATTTACATTAACGCCGTCTCCTTCATGAACATCGATCGGCCGCGCGATAGGAGCCAAGGATAGAAATTTGCTGCCACAACAGATCTCTAAACGGCGTTCCGTTTCGATGGGTATAGGTACGTTTTCGGAGGTTGCTCGTTAACTGTCTCTCTGCGGTAGGTGATGTCGGAACTGATTAGCGCTCTTGTCTAAACTGGAACGCGCATGGCGATAATTTAAGCGAATTGTTAGTGTAACGAAGAGAAATCGGAGTATCTGTATTACGTGCGTTTTGAATGTAACGTAAACACGGGTAACGTAAATATTTCGCAATTCGACTCGTTTTCTTTGCTGTAGAACCGACGCTTCGCTTCGTTACTAATCGTGAGCTCGATGTAGATTAATTGATATACTAGTGCTCGTGGAGGGCAGAAGGAAAGGGAGAGACAGATAGTGCGCATGACCCGAAGACAGTTGTGAAGAAGAGCGGGAAAATTGTCAAGTTTTGTGGGATATCAGTGTGTACACATCGTGTAAATCTGGTCGTCTGCAAGGGATGGTGAACAACGGCTGCCCACGGTCAGGTCCCCGGGGGCTTTTCATGAGCGGAGGGAGGGGAGGTTGGTCCATGCAAAACTTTTCAATGGACCTCCATCACAATGGGATGGCGGTTTACATTTATTAGACCCGCGGCGAAATGCTTAGTTTGCATTTGAAACCTGCCGTCCACCCTCATTCATGGTGCGTCGTCGCGGAAAAGCGCCGGCACCGAATACCTATCTTTGTGCCGAGGGGTGCCACGGCCGTGCTCCTAGAATAAAGTTTGTCTCCCTTGTTAAATGGATTACTCTTGGGCGTGAATGATCATCGCGAAAGTCGCGTGTCTAGTTTCGTAATTACTGATTAATCGATACAAATGGTATGATCGCATTGATATAATTAATTTAATTGATGTATGAAACGCGATAATTTTTTCTTTATATAAGATGTCAGAAACATTAAAACAAAGTTTTTTTTTTTTTTTACAAAAATTATTTAGTTTTGTACATACGCGAAAGAAATATCATCGTAAATATCAAGACGCATCATAATGTAATCTTATTTATCAATTTTAATAATCGTATTGTCGGCGTAAATATACTTGTATTATACATAATACATTAGGTTAAATTGTATGAGAACAGACTTTCTCTCTCTCTCTCTCTCTCTCTCTCTCTCTCTCTCTCTCTATATATATATATATATATATATATATATATATATAACTCTACTTCTTAACTTTGCGACATCAAAGTTGTCGTTATTACTGTAATTTACTTTAGATATTCGCTAATTACTGCCGTCAATAATTCCTTTATAGCAGAGAGTAAAGGAAGATAATTCTTTATTTATTACGATTTTTACAAAGCCAAGAATATTTCACAATATCCATTTTTAATTAAAATACTTAATACTTAATTGTAATAAGAAGATGCGTAACTAATTATGGATGGATACGAAATATTAATAACAGCGATATGCAAAGGGGAAATTTATTCAACTATCACACATTTATCGTTCGTGAGCTTAATGACACGATTGTATGTATTAATGTTGTACTTTTAATTCGCGGTTGAACTTCAATAACACAAATTATAAAAGCTTTGTCTGGCGAATATCCGAAATATGCCTATTGCGCGAAAACGGATTTTTACGCAGCTTTGTAATTTACAGTTGGAAAATTTTTATCTCGGACACATTGCATATCGGCTTCTTGTTTAATCGAACGAAGCCTTGCACTCCTGATAGTGCGTGCAGTTTACTCGCAATAGTAAACGCGACAGTTCCACTGTCAGTTCGCGCACAGTGCGATATTTTATTTATAACGCTTGCCTTCATCGCCGTATTTGTTTTTCTTTCAATAAACATCCCGCGCGTATTTCACGAACGCAACTGACGCATTTTTATTTCGACTGTTATTACGTATAAATTATACGCGTCCGTTCGTAGGGTTTGGCAGAAAAGCGGCAGCTGCCGTATTTGCCGTTCATTGACCGAGTAATATTGACGTTATTGACCGATATTATTGACTGAATGGTATCGCGCACGTCAAATTATCGGAAAATATAACAAGTGAATTTCAGAGTATCTGAAGCGGCGCGTTACATTTTTATTGCATTCTGACGAGTGGCTTTATTTCGGAGCAAGCTGACTTAACGTTTCTATCGATTCTAGCCATCGCTCGATTTTTATGCATCATGAAATTTTCATATGTCATATACTTAACGCCTCGAGGAATGTGCGAATGTAAAAGAAAGGTTCTAACAGTAGCGCGAAAATTAATTTTTGCGCAAAAATGGATTGTAATATTATTGCAACAATAAGCGTACATCATTAAAATCCGGATATAGAAATATTCTAATCGGAATATATATACCTGGATTTCAGATTAATTTTATGTATATATCGTTAGTTTATGTCAAGAGATATAAAGTAAAGTGTATGATGGAAGTATTTTTGTCATTGCTTTGTAATTCATCTTTCTTGTATGCCTTGCATATTTACGATTATAGTCGTAATCAGAAAATAAATTATCTTTTGTCTGCCGATGTTAAATAAAACGCGCGATCTATAAAAGTGTCACTTGTGGCTGAATGCGTGATTAACAAGAATTTTCTCAAGTCCCTTTATGCGAGCAGCCGCGAAATCGTCCATATGTCGTAGACATCCGTGCGCGAAACGACGGATTATTTCGATGGAAAGCCGCTACGTTGGTGTAGCGGAGGAATATAACTCGACTTCACCATTGTACAGTTCCTCTTCGCCGTCCGTCATACTCATCGTCATCGCTATTGTCATTGTTGTCATCGTTCCGCGTATACGGCGCCTACACGCGAATGTAGTTTTACGTACATAGAGTGAAAGGTAGACAGGAATACAGCCATAACTTATGGGTAGTGGGCAGCATCAAATATTTAAGACTTGCACGTACTATCAACTGAACACAATATTACTCTGAGCTTTATAGTGGCACTGATCCTTTCTCATGTTAGTTGCAAAAATTAAATAATTCGACGGCTATTTCTTTGATGGTCGTCTTAATTTAATGATTGTTTCTTATTACGATAGAATATCTTTCGCTGCAAAAATTACAAAAAGATAATCTTTTGACATTTTCATTTAACATACTCATAAAATAATCAAAATTTTTTTAAATTTCGTTAAAAGTACAATTTTCATTATTTGAAATTATTTTATGGTTATTATATGACATTTGAGGAAAATACGTATTCATAGAGGGGAATGTGAATCATGCCAATGAAATATTTTGATTTGATATGCAGTTCATCTCTACTGGAAAGAAAGTCATTGATGGATATTCTGATATTTCGCGAACGTTCAATTGCGCCAAAACAAGCGCGAGAAAATGTGCAAATACAATATATAAAATACAAATAAAATATATAAAAGTTATTAAAAATATCATCTTTCCAAAGCAGTAAAATTTTACAAGAGTTCGAGGGGCAATTATGTATTATATTTTAATATCTATAAACAAGATCTCTTATTTTAAATAATTTTAAATAATATTTGAATAACTAAACGTATGTGTGATATTTGAATAACTAAAAGTGTGCGTGATATTTGAATAACAGTGCAAAATGGATGCATAATTTATATTCTATAAATAGTATTTAAATTAATTTGTTTCAATAAAACAAATATTTAAATAGTTGGAAAATGTAATATTTAATATGATTACATAGAAAATATTAGTCCAATCTATCTGTTAAAACATTGTTAGGTATTCTTTATGTAAAATATTTCCATCTCCCTCGCTCTCTCTCTCTTTCTCTTTCTATGAGCATAAATTTAATAACGTTACATAGTCATTATTACCGACATAATAATTTTCCAGCAGCAATGGCAATTAAGTATATCATCACTTTAGCAAGAGAGGGGTTAGCAAGGGAGTCAGCGGTCCATCTTTTTATCACAGCCTTAGGCAACAATTCCTATTTCGTTCAACATTGAATTGGGGTTGAAATTCTGACCAGTCAATAACGAGCAATTTTTAACTAATCAAATATAGCCAGACATCATAATAATTGAATATTTTATCTAAGCTGTGAAATAGCATAGATGACAATAAAAATCGAAATAGCAAAGTTTATTGACTTCTTCTAATTTTTATTATATTTCATATTCTTTCAGAGAAACGTTAATAAAAAATTTGTATAAAGCTAAAATTAATGATCAAAACTAATGTAAAACTGCCGAATTATTGACTAAATAAAACCAATAACAAGAATATCGTTTTGCTTTCAATACAGAGAATAATTCGAAAAAGCAGTTTTGGGCACAATCGTTATAATTTTATAATCTTTAAGTATTAAAAACATCTTTTACGCAAAACGAGATTGCTACGCTCTATTTTTCAGTCCGTTGCACTGAAAGCCCACCGAGAGTTCAATGAGATCGATGACAAGGGTTCCGCTTCCTTATTAGCGACTGTCACGAGAACTTATGCTTTCTCGCATTTCCACTCTTCTTCAACTCAACGGAGAGGAAAGAGTGTGGGTCGAAAGTTGAGCTACCCCCGCTTATCTTCGTTTTATGTCTCGCGCGCGCGCGCGCGTTCACGTTATTTTTGCCCGCCGTCTCTCTTCCTTCCGCGTCCGCGACACTCGACTGCAGAAGGCAGAAACAGGAGCAGCCTTCTGGAATAACGTTGGAACGTTAAAGGGAGAACCGAGCGTAGGAGTAAGCTCGGTAGCAATGCGCCACAAACGATTGGACGACAAAGAAAGAAGAACGGAGAGGAAAAAGGATATTGTGTCAGACGAGCAGGATGTGCAGAACGCGAAAGGAGCGACAGGACGAGGGAGGCAAAGACAGTAGGGCCGCTGAGAAATGCAGTCGAAAGTAGAAAAGAGAGATAAGGAAAATCGTAAAAAAGAAAAGAAAATAAGGGCACGGAATACTGGAGTGCGAGAGAAGGACTAAATGTGAGGCAGAGTTATCGATGACGAGAGGAAGACGACAGAGGAAACGCAAAGGTGCAGAAATAATAGAGGGACGGAGAGAGAAAGGATATATCGAATTTTTCGTGGAAAAAGCAGAGGACGGTTCGGCTGGAGAGGAAGACGAAAAGAGAATGGACTAACGAGAAGATAGCGACGAGGGAGTTGAAGTAAAGGGGAAGAGAGACTTCGTCTCGTCTCGTCCCGTCCATCCGTCCGTTCGTCGCGTCGGTTCACGGGCGCGCGCATATCTCATCTGCATAGAAACAAGCTCGCCAGGACAATAGGGTCTCCGTCCATTCTGAACACTGCAAACACGGTGCAACCGTGTTCCCCCGGACCAATAGGAAACCACTTCAGTATGCTCTGCTAACCCTTTCGACGCGGCGAGGGCCTATCATCGACCCGACGTCATCCTTTGTATGTCATACAATAATTTCGTACCTGGTAACGTTTTCGTGATCCGCAGGGGCCGTCGTGAGGGTGAGGGCCGCGTCGAGCGGGGAGCTACAGAGATGCGTCCGGCCACACGGATCTCGCCGCATTGTTTGCCTCAACGTTCACGTGCGCGCCGTGGAAAAATTGTTGGTTCGCCGTATCCCGCTCTATAACTTGGTACTCGGGTGTTCTTATAAATATGAAAGTCGCGTCGAATCGAGTTACCGCTCGATAGGGCATCGAATGCCCGGGTGCGCGACATGAGGTTTATATTGCGACACGCGACCCTGGAAACGAATTAATTCTCAAAAATTCGCGACCGAGGAACAGCAAACATGGTGCAGCTTTTTTTGCACAATCATATGCAGCACGCGTGGCTATTTTATAATAGGTTGTAAAAGTAAAACTTGCACAATTCGGCTTTTATACACTGGTACATTTCATTTCAATATCGTATCACATGTTGGGTTTAATTAAATTATTTTCGTGTGACTTTAATGTCGATTTAATTCCATCACATTTATTTATAATAATGTACATTTACATTTTAAACATCAAGTAAGATGTGTGAACAAATGATAAGTATAAAAGACTCTTGCTACACTTGGTCTTTCGACTCGTAAATTTTTAAATTCCTGGACCTGGCGTTTATACATTTATAGTGTATATACAGCATGGATATACGATCGCTCGCGCGCGATCACGTTTTAGATTCTTATATCTATAAAAAAAAAATGTTCTCCTGCTTTCAAGAAAACTCTGTTAGCTGTGGTGCGACACTTTACCAGTGTCGTATGTAGCTCTTCGAAAATAAAAAAAAAAAAACGCTTGCAATAGCGAAGCTTTTACCTCCGTATACTCGATGCAAGGCTAAGATGGTTGCACGAAAATTTTATAAAAGAGTTTCTCTGTTGAGGAGAAACGTGCGGAGGTCGAAAGTAATATCGATTCGCATATATGCCTCGAAAAATACATACATATTTTGCAATATCCGGAAAAGCGAGCGACGATAATATTTTATTGGTATTAAGTATAGATGCATTTCATTTATGTCGAACTTTTCGGAGTTATCGGAAGTTCCATTCTGTTGAGATATCGAGATATGGAATTTTTGAAATTTTTAACGGCCAATCCCCGCAAAAGCGCGCGAACAGCGTAAATTCTTTTTTTTCCAACGTGCAATCGATCTTTCTTTAGTGAAAATTCTACTTTTACGTCAAAAATTTAAAGTACTATAATCATCATATGTTTAATATGACACTTTTGACACGAATGACACTGTGTCACATATTTGTCATTTGCATCACAGCAACGAGATCGCGAATATCATTTCTTTCGAGCGTGTTATGTATCTTGGAATTGGAGAGACGAGAGTATTATTATATCTCCGACGACGAAATATTCTCAATGCATCCCGTGCGGCACGACGAGCATGAAGAATCGAGGAAACGAAGTGCGAGCCTATATCCTTTCCCGAAACTTCGCGCGCCAAAGTCGGAATTACTGTATCTGCTTCCAGCAGCATCTCCGCTAGATATCCGCCCCGAGGACCTCTATGGCGAGTTTGCAAGTAGCACCGGGGCAGGTAGTGAAAAAAAATTTGTTAGAAATTCTGAGGAATTTTCAGCCGACAAGTTTCGAGAGAACTCGTGCTCGGACGCAAACGCTGTTCCCGTAGATATTCCTAACCATCTTGCCGATGGAGAGGATGGGCGAGGTGACTGGCCTGCCTGCGGAAACTTTGCCGTTTATTACCCGCCGCGTTAACC